>CM068367.1:64123284-64503284 GCA_034769895.1 Magicicada septendecula | reverse complement strand
GACCTGTCTTTTTTTTCTAGTAGGACCCACTGAATAAATGCATTGATGCGACCCTATTCCGCCTTACCACGAAGCACAAGCGCAACTACGCTCTCGAGCGTGAATTCCCCGAGCTCCATTTCCAGCACCATCATCTGTCTTGCGAATATGCAGCACTTGAAAAAAAGTGTGCGAGGCATCTTCATGGGGAGAGTCTCCGTATTGGCTGGGCTTTGCACCTTTCCCATTCTGTGGAGGTAGGCATTAAAACTGCCGTGGCCGCTGAGCAACTGGGTCAGATGGTAGTTGACCTCACCGTGTTGGCGATCCATCCATTCCTTCAAGTTTGGTATGAGCCTTGCGGTCCATCCTCCTCTATCCTATCTATCACAACGATTTTTCCAGTGCGGGAAGTGAGTTACCTGGCTTCATGGTTTGCGGCATCCCTTCCAATTTAATAATAATAATAATAATAATAATAATAATAATAATAATAATAATTGGACGCCCGAAGGGAGTTCAGTGTTAACTCGACCGTTGGCGTTTATCAGTCTGTCTGTTTGGGCTATGTCTCACGATAACTTTTTAACGCATCAACAGATTTTCGTAAAACCTGGCACGAATATCCATACTTTTACCCTACATAATTCTATTATTTTGATATTGATTTACCCAACAATAGGGGGGGGGCAAACGCAAAAATATGAGGAGGTCAAAATTGTGAAAAATCAGAAAAGCCTATGTGGGGTACCAAACAAAAAGAAATTTTAACCACAATCAGAACATAGTGTTTATTTTTGAAAACTGAAAAATTGTTGGACGTCAGAGTTCAAAAAGTGGGTGAAAATTTTCATAAAATCGCAAAACTTCATGTGGAATATCAGATTGAAGAGAATTTTAAATAACATCTGAATGTAGTTTTAAGGTTCGGAAATTTCAAAATTTTGGGACCTCAGGGCCGAAAATGAGATCGAAAGTTTGAAAAAATCGTGAAAATCCAGCAGGATGTCAGACTAGAGGGAATTGTAACCCATATCCGAATGTTGCGAATTTTTAGTGTCTCTTGCATGATTCTGTGCTCTACAATTCTTATTTTACTAAACAAATAGTAGAGTAGTTGGGACTTGTGTAATTTTTCGCATAATTGGAAAATCATCTAATATCGAAATTTATGTAAAAGTAAATGTAGGGCCTAGTATTTAGTACTTCGTTCAAAGTAGCGAGCGAGTTCTGCAGCTCAGAGAGCATGCAAGTAATAATAATAATAATAATAATAATAATAATAATAATAATAATAATAATAATAATAATAATAACGTGGAGAAGAAGTTGAAGTAGAAGAAGAAGAAGGACAAAACTACAACAACAATATAATCAATATTTAAACATTCTGATATAATTGTGAGTGTCATAAATTAACGATGACCCAAACGAAGACAAAGAAACGCGCATAAAAGGGTTTTTAAGATTTGTAGTAGGCCAAACCTTAACAGACATTAAAGGAAGTGTGGACATCAGACATGAATTAAGGGCGTCCATATGAAGAACTAAAGGTAGGTCATATGGAAGAAACTGAAAAGAACGTATGACACGAATGGAACAAACAAAAGAATCAAACCAAAGTAAAATCTATGAGTGTAAGAAGTATGATTTGTTCTTAAACAGATGACAGTAGTGAAGTTTTTGAAGGAACCGAACGTGTGGTGTGTCTTAGAGAGCACACGAGGGCGAGGGTGAAGCTGTTCCATATTTAGACGGCTGTGGTAATGACGGCTGAATACGCTGTGCAGGCTAACCCTAAAGTAATAAGTTCTGTACTCCGTCGACAAGCGTTTGACCACGACAACTTCTTACACACTTGGAAATCAATGGCTTTAGAAGTACTGTACATTATTATATTATGTTGTTTTATAGTTTCGTGTTGTTTTATAGTCATCCAACGATAACCGACACCCAAATGTTACAAAAATATTTCCAACTTAACCAGCCTCCAAACACCCGTCAATTTCTAACTTTCTTCTGTATTTAGATCATTCTTATTTCTATGAATCTCTGTTAACTGTTAGGTCTTACCTGGTGTTGAAACGCAATGTGCTGAAGCTGTGGGCGGATATTGAAAGCTCTGTCCCTGTTAATGGCGAAATCCATTTGTGTGTAACTACGTCGGAGCTCCCCCCCGCCCGCCATTCTGCACACAAAATACACATAATGTTTATTTACATGAACATAAATAAAATGTATTGGTTTTAAATGTCAAACAATTAAGATAATAATGTTTATTTACATAAACATAAATAAATAAAATATATCCATTTGAAATGTCAAATAATTGAAATTTGTTTGTATTAAGACCAAGAACTCCTACAAACCAAGAAGCTGAAGGACTCGTGTAAGACAAGGAAGTATTGACAAGAATAGGAAAGTGGAAATCAAGATGCTAAAACGTCGTAAAATAGAGAAAAACATCTTGGTTGGAGTATATATTGCGTAGAAACTGTCTGCAGCTAAAGTTCATAAAGGGAAAGGTGGAAGGAAAGTCGGAATGCTTGGAGGACATCAGAGACGGAATGAGCTATAGACAGATGCACAGGATCGAGGAAAATGGAGAGCATCCAGTTGAAACCAGTTGTAGACAGTTTTACTAAAGAAGCAGTATCTAAGAAAGAGTTTTGGTGAGTGTTACCATAATGCTATGTAATGCGGAAACATGGAACGCTGACGAAAAGAAAAATAAAGTATTTGGAGAGTTATAGCCTAAATGTTTGGAGAAGGACGCTGAAAAATTAGATGAAGGAGTAGAATGACCAAAGAAGGGATGCTGAGGAGAATTCATGATTTTGTCAATAAGATGGAGAAAGGCAAAGTGGATAGGTCGCACAGTGAAATGTAATTGGATCTGTAGTCCGATAGTTGAGGAAGAGATTAAAGAGAAATGAGGCAAGGGAGGGGAGAGGATGGAAATGTTGGGTAATCAGAAGGAAGGACGAAGATACAGAGTTGAAGGACGGTGCACACGAAAGGATATGTTTGGAGTCGGCAATGTGTCGGTAAACACTTCCGCTGAAGGAGGTTGGTGTTCAAAACCCCTAGCAAACTGTGGTCGATTATGGCTGTTGCATGTCTCCCATTCTGTTTAACATATACTTGGAACTTGTCTTAATGGTAGAAAATGAGCTAGAGTCGGTGGGAGGAGGAGATGGTGCATCATGTTTGCTGACGGTATGCTGTTGCTTGCCGAGAATGAAAGGGCATTAAATGGAATGCTGAGGGATTTTACCAGAAGTATACGGAGGAGTCTGGAATGAAAATCAATGTAAAGAAGACGAAGAGAATGGTCATAAGGAAAATGAGTAGGACTCCGCAAATCGGGCTGGACGTTAAGCCTGAAGGTGGCAGCCCCACCATAGTCTTACTCTGCGATATGCTAATAACATATCCAGGGGACATATTCACTACTAAATAGGCTCAAATAAGGACTAGCCGGACGGATATTTGTTAAATCGAATCTGCAAAGACTCTGGATTTTAAATATCCACACTTAAAACCAAAGTGATGGCTTTTCGTAGAACTGATTCCGTACAGGAAAAATTGTTATAGATGGTTCTGTCCTGGAACAAGTTAGCAATTTTGAATACCTGGCCTACAGTGTGTCTTATAATGTAATCAACGACGTTGTAAGTTGCATAAGTTCAACCTTACGTGCGGGAGCGTTAGGCGAACCCTTAAGTCAGCAAGTAAAGGAATTCGCCTTAAATTCTACAAGGTGATGGCTATTCCCACACTTCTTTATGGGTATGAGAATTGGACTTTAACGAAAGGCCAGGCCAGTCGTATCCAAGCGGCTGAAATGAGATTTCTCAGGCATGTGGCAGGGTATACTCTCCATGATCATAGAAGAAACACATATATCCGGCAGGAACTGAATATTATGAGTATACTCGACAGGATTGCCCAGTATCGGCTGAATTGGTGGGAACATCTTTGGCGAATGGATGACTGCCGCATCGCCAAACAACTATGGAACTGTAAACCGAGGGGACGGAGAGGTGTGGGACGTCCGAGGAAGCGCTGGTGTGACCAGCTCTAATGTTTGCCTGTTTGAGACCGTAACAAACCATTGTTGGTTTAATCATTGAATATGATGATAACTGCGGAGATAAAGTTAATGAATGAGGAAATTGAACAAATTACAGTTTTTCACTTGCTTGGTTAGGATGCTTGGTCAGGGGCATTTCACTTGCAGAAATTTGGACATTGAAGAAAGAAGAGAAGAGAGTACAGGCCTTCGAAATATGTATATGGAGAAGAATGGAAAAGATTTCATGGAAAGATAGAGTGATAAATGAGGACGTGTTTGGAGGAGTAGGAGCTATAAGGAGAGTGTTGGGTATCATCAAGGGCATGAAGAGAAACTGGTTGGGGCACAGTATGCGACAAATACAAGGTAATGTGATGATAGAAACACTGGAGGGGCTGGTAAATGGAAAGCGGAATAGATGACAGAGTAGGAGCTAAAAGGAGAGTGTTGGGTATCATCAAGGGCATGAAGAGAAACTGGTTGGGGCACAGTATGCGGCAAATACAAGGTAATGTGATGGTAGAAACACTGGAGGGGCTGGTAAATGGAAAGCGGAATAGATGACAGAGAAGAGGCCATCTACGGATCAGAGAGATGATGGACTATCTACGGATCCCAAGAAATGACTAGATGAATAGATATCCACAGATACCAAGAAATGAAGCGATTAGTCCAGGATAGGACAGCGTTTAGGAAGCATCCCTTGTAAGACCTGCCCTTGGGCAAAAAACACATAACTGTTATTATATTAAGTATATATTTTATGTCTGAAAATTCGAACAAATCGATAATTCGAACTATCACCGATCATAATTAATTCTGACTAGCGACTTGCTTCTGTATTCCTGTGGAATACTGTACACTGTGTTGTACCTGCATCCCTTTCCCGTTATAAGTTAGGGACACAAAACATTGCCAATTAAATGTTCACTTTCAATAGGCCTACATATGGCTGATGCGTAATTTCGTGATTGGCAGTTTATTCTAAACCCGACTGCAACGATACATCGACAGTGTACAGTGTCGACATAGAGTACACAAGTGAATGTGACGTGCAGGTAGCGTACCTGCGGTATATTGGCCCGAAGTCAAGTACGAATCTGGCAACGGGGAATCGGAAGTGCGTCGCAACACGTGTGCAGTAATGACGTTCGTTGAGAGAAGTGTTTTACTTATTTATATTTCGACGTTTTTTAAGGTCCAGATGTAGGCTGCGAAATGTGCATAAGAAAAATAAAACAATTTTATACTTTCAAAAGAAATTAATTATTCTTGAAAACATTTAATTATCGTTATTTATTTACGTGTTTTTTTTTCAGGCTGTTTGTTAGTTTCAGACTTTTTTTTTGTCGTGATAACAGTTTTTGTTAACAACCTTACGTAACTACACAGAAAACACCACCTCCGGCACACCTTAAAAGCCTTCGGGCGCTCTTGACGATCCACCCTAGTCTGTTCTTCCCAAGAACCCTGCCTGCATCGCTCACCGTCTTCCTAATTTCCTGCGATCCGCTGCCTGCCTGGTATGACGACGGTTTCCCCACGCTCGACTAGCGGAGCGTCTGCCTCAACGATTCAATACAAACTGTATAGAAAGACTCGAGTTGCCTTGGGCGCGCTGTCGTCCTAGGCTCAGGAAAATCAGAGGTTTGCAACTTCCTCCTCGTGGGTGTAATCCGCCTGGGCATAGCTGGTCATAGTTCGGCCGAAGCCTTATGGCGGCGGCGCTTACCGTCTATGCCACTATGGCTCTAATCTCATGCGGATGAATCCTTAAGAGACCAACATAGGCGCACCTCAGACGTGGGACCAGTCCGGTAAACAAAAATAAACTCATTGAACTCAATAGTATGCACCTTCTCTAGCCGCTTTGTCTGCACTGTCGTCCTAGGGACGGAAACTACGAGGTGTGCAAGTGCCTCCTCATCGAGGTTTCTTTTGCGGTCTTTGCAGAGCGTATCCTGGCACGTGTCTGAGACATCTCATTTCTGTCGCTTGAATACGACTGGCCTGGGATTTCGTTAAAGTCCAAATCCCAGACCCATCTGACCAAATCCCAGACCCATCTGACCAAATCCCAGACCCATCTGACCAAATCCCAGAGTGTGAGGCGTGTATCTTTACTCGTTGATTTTGGTGTTCTCCTGTTGGTCCCACACATATGGTTGAACTTATGTAGCTTCTTCACCACATCATTGTTTGTAATGTACGACACGTTACAGCCCAGATATTCAAAATTACTGATCTGTTCACGAGTAGTACCATCGACAACAATTTTTGATCGTATGGGATCAGCTCTTTGCATGGCCGGATCAAGGCTATGGGGGCCGGAACATTTAAGAGCAGGCGCCCATGTATGAAATTTTCGCGTTTTACACAGTACTTTACTTTATTCAGACGATCATTTCATAAATATAATAAAGAAAATATTGTTCTTAAACTGTATTTTTACTCACAAATTTTTTATTTTATACTGATTAAATAGATGCTGAAACTATTTAACATTATTATCCGAAAATGAGAATTTTTAAACGGTCGGGCATGGGGCCCGGGGCTTTAGCCCCCCCCCCTTAATCCGGCACCGGCTCCATGAAAACCCATCACCTTGGTATTCAATATGGAGATCTGTAATCCATAATCCTTGCAGATCCGACTCAATGAGTGTACAACCATCTGCAAGCAGCTTCCCGAATTCAACAGGGTAGTCTGGTCATCGCCAAATAACAACGTGTCAACTGCAGAGTTACCAATTATACAATTTTTTGGAAGATTCATCTGCCAGTTGTGCATGACATCGTCTATATATCAAGTGATCAATCTGTGCTCGGTCTTCCTGTCTCAATTATTAAGACTTCGTTTTCCACACATAAAGACTTCGTATGGCTCTAATGCGGTGCTGCGGGATCCCTTTCTTTGCCATTATTGCCCACATCTTGCATTTATTCACTCTATCAAGTCAAGTGTAGTGTTTATCCACATTTTGCGTAACAGCCTCATTCTGATACATCAGTTGCAAGAAACAAGAAGGAACATTGGAACACGTATAGTGACACAAATCGACGTAATAAGAAGGGCGTAGAGAGGAGGCATCAGAATTGGGTCAAGGCCAAAAACACGCCGGGATTAGCTTTCGTTTCGTGGTGTTTCTACTTCGCAGTGCAGAAGACACGACGTGAATACGTGAATAAATGTCAAGGTCACGTACAAAAAATAATGTTTTTAAGTCTTAAAAAAAATAAAATAAACATTTTCACTGTATTCGGGTTACAGCTGTACGGCTGGACTAAAGACAGTTCTTCACAGCGCGCGTTTGCAGCGCTACATGATTTAAAAATTTTGCACACCTGTTAAAACAAAAGTGGTGAAAAATGCGTCATTGTTGTGTGTTCTGTGCCACAGCAAGCCGATCTTACAGACAAGTTACCTCGCTCGTTTTTCCAACTGACCTCCTTGTGATGTCGTCTGGTGGCGGAGGTTGGCAGTCATCGTGT
This sequence comes from Magicicada septendecula, assembly GCA_034769895.1. Taxonomy (NCBI): domain Eukaryota; kingdom Metazoa; phylum Arthropoda; class Insecta; order Hemiptera; family Cicadidae; genus Magicicada; species Magicicada septendecula. The sequence continues at coordinate 64,495,736 of CM068367.1, read as the reverse complement.
CTATCCCGACCACCGATACAGCCGTCCCGAACAATTCTCTCGGACTTCTTATCCACGACATTCTTCTTCTCCTTAACGACTTGGATTTTAGCGCAAAATATGAGGTGTAGAATGTCCTCGCAAAACGTTCCCAAAGTGCAATTTTCTTCTTCTTCTTCTTCTTCTTCTTCTTCTTCTTCTTCTTCTTCTTCTTCTTCCAACCAAGCATTAGGCTAATAGCCTGTTGCAACCTGATCATGCCACCTCTTTTTTGGTCTTTCGAGGGATCTCCAACTCTGCGGTCGATATCTGTATACAATCTTTAGCATCCAATCAACGCTGCTCATTCTTTGTATCATTCCCATATAATCCTATACTCTTTAATACGCTTTAATTTGTATATATTATGTATAATTGAGTATACTCTTTTTTGGTCAGCCGGCAACTTGTAATTTTTCTCTTATTTCTGTATTCACTCCTTGTGCAGCCTGCGATCCTCTGTACCGTTTTCATCTCTACCGTCTGGATTCTTTTTTCATTTCTTTCTGTGAGTGTTCATGTTTCACTGCTGTACAGTAAACTGGGATAGCCGTAGTTTTATAAAATTTTACTCTTGTATCTTTCCTTACTTGATTCTGTTTACATAGAATTTATTTATATAAATAGAAAGTTAAAAATTAAGATTTATAAGACCATCTTAAGACCCATTGTAATATTTGGAAGTGAGCATGGACGTTGGCAGGTAAGGAAGAGAGCTGGCTTAAGCGATGGGGAAGAAAGGGTGTTGCGAAGGATTTATGATTCCAGGAGGGATGGAGATAGACGGCGAATACGTATAAACGTAGAGCTGAAGAGGAGAATTTGAGGGGGGGGGCTAGATATTGTTACTGAAATCAAAAGAAATAGAATTAGGAGGGCAACAGAGTATGATGGACAGTAGAGCTGTGAAGAGAATATTAAATGGGATCCGGGTGGGAGAAAAAGAAGAGGGAGACCCCATAACAGATTGGTGGAAGATGTGGATGAAGACTTGCACCACCTGGGTGTAAGACAGTAGCGCAGATTAGTGAAGAACAGAGTCGACTGGTGTTGGAGGCCCCGGACTATACAACGGCTGTAGCGCTGAGGGTCATCATCATCATCAATCTAATTTACCTTATAAGAATGTTAGAAAAAATACGTGACTTATGTTGGATTTTTGATTAATCGTGAATCTCTATATGTTGGAGAAATATAAACAGTCTTTTTAATGACTGTTAAATAGAAGTGCTGTAGTTATTGAAAATTATCACATACATAATATAAAGGGATTAGAAACAATTATAATAAGATAATAAAAAGAGTAGTTATCAATATAAAAATTGTTCTCTTAATTAGGAGGAAAAATGCATTACGTAGAATCGGACAGACATAGCTTTCTGAAACGTGAGACTCTCATCGATTGTACACCCACCTCCTCTTCAGGTTAACTTCTCTCGCGACAGCTTTCGCATTTCATTAAGGTGTTTCTTTTATTGAGCCCATCCCCTCAATTTTTCCGTACCATCTGGAGTCAACTGAAAGGTTTTTCATACTGGCACGCAACGGGCAGATTGTTAAGATCTAGAGTGTACAGTCTGTTAATCATTTAAACTGACTGTGAGTCCATTGCAGTGCATGTTTGACAATGAACCGTTGTTTTTCGAATAAAGAACACTTGAAAACTGTCTGTTGAAAGAAACGTGTTGACAGACTCTGATCTGTCTTCACATGGCGTGCAAAAGGTGGCTGTGACAATGCACAGTTTGTTGGGAAAGCGGGACTCAGTATCCTGCCAAACATTTAAAAATGTTTTTAACCTTTCATTATCACTCAATTTTTAGGAACTAAGCCGGATGTCTGTTGCAAGTCAGGGATGTCTGCAGATTTTATTCATCTGGGTGCGCCTTTTCGGTTTTATTCTATGGCACAGACTTGCGCGCTTACGAAACACAACATATAAGTCTGTTTCTAAACATTATAATTATAGAAAGGGTTTACTATTGATTTCAAATGTTAACTTGCAGTAGGGATTATTAAATAAATATTATTTGAGTTCATGTGGCGGAAAGGTAACATTTCATTTGAAAGAAAAGCGTTTCCGCTGTGTATTGTTCGTCGTCGTCGTCATCCTTTACTAGCTTAGGCTAGTAGCCTGTTCCAGTCTCAATGGAAGTCATCCAACCACCGTTTAGGAGGTCTTCCCCCTTGGATGATAGTCAGGGGCTCTTCTTGAAAATCTAGTTGGATCCATTCTCTCTACATGTAACCACCATTCAACTTTGTACCGGAAAATTTTCTCATTTAAGCTTTCAGCTATGTACAGCTCCATTGTAATATGATCATTTCTGATAAGATCTCTCCCGGTACAACCCTTTACAGCCCTCAAGAAACTCAATTCCGCTCCTTGTATTCTGGACATATCTTTGGCCTTTCTAATCCAAGTCTCACTTCCAAACAGTAGTTGAGGTATGGCCATTACATTATAACATTTCAGTTACGTCTCTTTCCTTGTTTTGTTCTTTAAGTTTTTAATGATACATCCACAAAGCGACTGGAAGAGACTAATTTTGCTTTCAACCTCCTTATCATCTTGATATGTAATGCTACACTCTAGAGACTTGAAATCTGGCGTCTGTTCTATTGGCGTGTCTTGTATGACAATCTATATATTTCTTAAAAATGGTAAATTATTAGTAATACAAAAGTTTATTTCAGTACGCGAGTTGTTTTCGAAAACAAGTATCACATCTGTCTGTTATGTTAACAGACAACTCCCGTTTATCTGATGACGGATTATCCGGTTTGTTGATGAGTCGTGATTCTTTTTTAGTAAAACTGTCTTATCATATATTTCAACTGGACACTACTTTTAGCTCGGGCCTGTGCAACTGTCTATACCTCTTCCCAACCTTCCTTCTTCCTCCCTGTCTCTTTCCTTCCACTTTCCCCTATAAGATCCTTAGTTGGAGACAACTTCTGCGGAATAAAAACTAAGATGTTTTTCTCTTTCTTATTACTCTCAGCAGTGATCTTTTCTCCACCTTCTCGTCACCACTCCATAGTTTCTCAGTCTATCAGTCTACTTCACCTTAACTGTTCTTCGCCACAACCGTATTTCGAAGCTCTCTAAGTACCTTTCTTCTTTCTTTTTGACAGTCCATGTTTCACTGCCAAACAAATCCACAGTACAACACTCTCAAACCCAATCAGAATCCTTCTTGCTGTTAGCAATGTTTTTATCTTTCCAGAAGCTTCTTAACCCACAGACGTCCTATTTTTGACTTCCTCTGTACAGCTTTCTTTCATTCCATGTCATCGTGCTCCCTAAATACTTAAACGAGTTCACTTGCTCTACAGTGTTTCGTCCCAAGGATATGTTGATAAAGCTGTCATATACCACCAATCGTGATAGGTGAGAAATAAAAAAACTACTATGACCCCTGAGCTTCAGAGCTCAATCACTGTTTTGAAAGAAATATATTTATTATTACGTAACATAGTTTTGTCTCCAAGTTGGATGTACAATTGCGTTGTGTATCCAGGTTCCCTTCCTTGCAACTTCTTTTTTAAATATTCACAACGCGTTTCGAGACTTATAGTCCCATCATAAGGTGACAAAGTATGTTCACTCACATGGAGTACGTCAATTAATAAAAGTCACACACATCCCATTATTTAAGTCACACATTTCCAACCCGCGTTACCTGACGATGCGCATCGCTACGGATCTCGCGAGTGACTAACGATTCCACATCATACTGTGCCCGCACTTATCTATCATATTATTCTAGCACGCGTACAGCTGTATCATATAGCTTGTTGGATTTGAAAGAAAGTTTGTCATTCAGAAGCTGATCGCCCTGAGTTTTGGAGGCTCTGTAAATTTCAAACTCTTCCAGTGCGTACAACAGTTTGCTCTTTTTGCAGAAATGCAGTGGTTTGAAATTGTTTTGTAAACTGGAATAATTATGGTTATGACTGATGGAGACAACGGGCAGAAAAAACGTTGTTGTGAAGGCCGGAGTTCTGCAAACCATACTGCCGTACAACGAATGAATGAGTAATAACTAAGTGTAACATTCTACTAGGATACGTTCATACGATCATTAATGGGTCAAAGTATGAATTGAAAAAGTAATACGGTAATGAGGAACAAGTAATAGGGTAAGGTAGACTGAAAGCAGGAGTTAAAAAGCTTTAAAGTGGAAAAATTATAATGTAAAGAAAATTATGAACATGTAAAAAAAAACAAAACAAAACAAGACCGTGATGATACATAGATGGGTAAAGAAAACAATACGGGGTATTGCTCAGTTCGCTATCCCGTGGTAATGCTAAACGAACTGTAAAATATGCATTTCTGATTCGAAACACTTATTCGACTTTTCCTACTCTTTCAATGGGAAGAGGCACAAAAATATAATTGTCAGTAGCCTAACAGAAACAGTTCAAAATTACTGTTCCATTAGTCGGTAGCGTATCTAGAATTTGGCTGTGGAGGGATCCGGTCTTGTTGGCTTCATACAAAAGGACAAGTTAAGACTAATCAATATTACAATCTTCAAAGTAGCTGAAACACGTGTGATAACATCCAAGAAATCAATCCCGTTAAAGTAGAAAGTTATAACACAATAAAAATACGCGTTACTGAACCTATGTTTACACGATACTTATTGACATTTTACGTTTAAAAATAACTACAATTTTAATTAAAAAAAATTTTAACCAAGATACTTTATATACCAAAAAAATATACACTGTTTGAAAACGTTTTAGAGTTTAATGTCTATTCGCCTGGATGTTTTGTCCATACCATTAACAATTTCTTCCAGGGTCACAGAATTGATTTTCTTATATTTGAAATTTTAGACGTATATATACAAATGCTGAATAATAAACCAGTTTGTATATTAAAAAAAAAAAAAAAAACAGACTACTATAACAGCTGTGCAACTGAAAAAAATAATAAAACAGTCTAAAAATTAAGAAATTAACAAAATTCGTAGTCAACTTTTTCGACTCTCTGAGGGGGAGGGGTCCGGTCCCATTCGTCCCCCCAAATATGCCCCTCCCATTAGCGTGGTAATGATTACCTTTTGTTGCCGAAAGGCTACTGTGCTGTCACTTTTGGAATGACCACAGGCCCTGAGCTTTAAGGGCTATTTTTACGATCGCTGGAGGCTTCACGCCCTAAACAGAAGTGGGACCAGTTACGAATTAGGGCTGCGGGAGCCCAGAGTCTTGCCGGATGTCATGGAAAATGATCCGTCCTAAGTAGAATTCGAAGTAGTAGTGCCCCGCTTGGGAAGCAACTGTTTCAACCACTGTCCCATGCGGACTCCTAACTATAAATTGCGCTCGTGAAAAATCAAACATTTTGTATTCTACGCACGAAACACACAACCATACTTGAATGGCAAGCATTCGCCGTGTCCTCTTACGTTTTAAATATATAACTCATGAGCTCTGTTGTTGACCTTACCGTAAATTCTAATTCAAGAACGACTTGTTTTTTTTTATTGCTCTTATGTAAGGTAAAACGAGTGTGGCGTGTTTTCATTAACAGTAAAGCAAGTGGTTTATCGATATTTCACACTGTAAGCGAGAAATAAAAAAATTCGAAGCTTCTAGAGGATCACAGCTCATTATACCGAAACGTTATAGAAATTCCGAACTAATAATAATGAATTATTGGTGTTACAATAACCCATAATTTTGTATTATGATAATATATATTTTTACTCCTATAATATGTAAACAGACTGGTATAATTTCACTTATGTCATTATATATCGAGGGGTTAGTGGTAAAACTATCCAAGTCCAAAGATATATTTCAAAAAACACCTTTCATTATTTTTCTTTAATTTCTATTTTTCAAAACCTATGTAATCAATAAAAAACTATTAATAATAAAAATTAACCTTGAGTAATGAAGCCAGAGTGCCTATATGCAAGTGAATGTCTAGCATTGAATTATAGTTTAGACAAACTAGAAATTTTATAGAATATTGAAACTTTCAACTTGTGAAACTTACTTGTCTTTTCTTCTCGTACGCGTTTCGGCGTGGTGTTCGCCTTCGTCAGCTTTGAGACAGACTGCCATTATCTTGTAACGGTTTTTATTTTGAAAGGTATAGTGGGAGTGGTGTGTGGAGGAAGGGGATTGGCGAGGGGATCCAAATTATTGTTAGTTTTTTGTATAATTGTGTCAAATAGTGTGTGTGATTTATACTGTAATTGGTCGTTAAGTATGTTGTTTGGTTGTGTTGTGTGGTGTTTGTATATTTCATATTGTTCTGCTGTGTTAAGTTTTCGACCTTTGGGTAAGTAGTGTAATGTTTCTAGATTAGTATCTATGTTGGTGTAGCTGTGGTTTTTTGTGTGTATGTGTGTGGCAAACGCGGAATGTATATTGTTGTTGGATAAAGCTTTTAGGTGGGAAGATCATAGGCCAGACGGGAAGATCTTTTTCATCTCGTTACTCTGAACACCTAAAAGCTTTATCCAACAACAATATACATTCCGCGTTTGCCACACACATACACACAAAAAGCCACAGCTACACCAACATAGATACTAATCTTGAAATATTACACTACTTACCCAAAGGTCGAAAACTTAACACAGCAGAACAATATGAAATATACAATACAAACACCACACAACACAACCAAACAACATACTTAACGACCAATTACAGCATAAATCACACACACTTTTTGACACAATTATACAAAAAACTAACAATAATTTGGATCCCCGCGCCAATCCCCTTCCTCCACACACCACCCCCACTATACCTTTCAAAATAAAAACCGTTACAAGGTAATGGCAGTCTGTCTCAAATCTGACGAAGGCGAACACCACGCCGAAACGCGTACGAGAAGAAAAGACAAGTAAGTTTCACAAGTTGAAAGTTTCAATATTCTATAAAGTTTAGTGCTGTGAAAAAAGATGATGAACAATCAAAACAACTAAAAAACTAGAAATATTGGAAAGAGGAATTATTAGGAAAATATTAGGTCCACAAAAAACTTCTGAAGGTTGGAAATTAAGAAGTAATGATGAAATATATCAAAGTATAGAAAATATAACAGAAACAATGAGAAAAAGAAGACTATTATTTTTTGGACATTTATATAGAAAGGACGACAATAGGTTGACAAAGCAAATTTCAAATCTCTGTGATCTCTGTGGAGGAAGAAATCAACATCAAGCTGGATTAAAGAAGTCTAAAAGGATTTAGAATAAAAAAATATACACGCGGAAGAAGCAACTGAAAGAGACGTTTTTCGGGCAAAAGTGTTAAAAATGGAAGGAGTCCATGGTAGGAGAGAGAAAAACGCAGGTTCAAAGTGGACTGAAGACAGGAAGAAGAGACACAGTGAAAAGATGAAAGAACATTGGAGAAAAAGAAGAGAACAGAGAGTAAAGAACTGAAATTGGCATGTGGTCCTTAGATGCCCGATAAAAAAAATAACCTTGAACATCAGTTTATTAATTTTATGATTTACCATTGCACTTGAAAACATTAATTTCAGTTTTCCGTAAATTCACCCAAGTTGACTTGGCTAACTTTACCACTAATCCCACGATATAATAATGAAGTGATTCTTTATCCTCTTAATATGTTTACGAATCTACTGATGTGTAAACTTTATTAGGAATTAAAATTTTATTGTAGAATTATGTAACGTTTCTACAAGTATCGTTTTAAATACACGTTTAGCATATTTAAATATACTTAATATTTAAATTTTACTAATCGCTTATCGTAAAAACATATTTTTTGTACATGGCTTTTTATTGGTGGACATCAGGGGCGTCTGAGGTGGGGATGCAAACGGTGCTTCACGCTCGGGTGGCAGTGTCTAGGGGGCGGCATCCTGATCTTGATTACTTCCCTTTCCTTTAGTTCAAATTTTATACATAGGAATAAATAAATTCAAGACCCAAAATCTATAGCAATCATCGTTTAAAAATAATTCAATTACCACAATTTCAAATTACCGTTTTCTTTACACATTTAGGCTACTTAAAATGCCTTAGGGTGAAATTCATTTTTTTAGTGATAAGAGAATCAAGAAAAGATTTTGCTTGTGGTCTTAAACACATATCATTATACAGTGGAAATTAAGCACATTATTTTCAATATTGTAATCGATATTTTGTGAGATCGATGTTTTATTATACTGTGAGATTAATAACAAATAGAAGTGTTGGCTTATAGTAAGTTCCATATTTTTGTTTCAATCGGCTCAAAATCACTCATTATAGACTCAATTGTTGGTCGTTATTGTTACGCTGTGATATTTAATCATTATTGTAACATAAATTATTATTATTTTTCTCTCAAAACTCTGAATCGAAAGTTATAGATTTACCATACTTTACGTTACATAGCATTTAATGTAATATTTTGCATTTTGTATTTGACTAAAGATTTGCAAGTGATTTCTTTTTGTACTAATTACATAATGATTATTGTACATTATTATATAATTGTTAACTGTAACATTGTATTTTCTTTCTGTTATTATTAATTAAAGTAATTATAAATATTAATTATTTAAACACCACCAACTGTTTTTTAACGTATTTTAGGTTTTATGAACTATTTATGTTAATAAAATGTTAGCCGTATTTACAGTTGTTTCTTACCACAGCTTTTGTTTTTAAAAATGTTTATTTATTCAAAACTGTCACATTGAAAGGAGAGAATATTCTTCTTCTCCTCCTTTTGGCGTAAAATTTACTTCTCTTTGCCTACGAATAATAGAACATATTTAACAATAAATTTAGTGTAGATATTGCGTAATGTTTCATAAAACGTGCTTACCAGAATTATTACGGCACAGCTTTTTCTCAAGTTCGTTACATCACAGTAAGCAAGACACTACTGTACGTTAAGACTACTAAATGTATTACTCAGAACAATTCCGCGACTTCGCCCTTCCTGTACCGTGATGTGATGAAGCGCCTCTCATTGTTGTTTAGTGCACGTGAATTTCGATTCGGTTACTAAGCACAAGTATACACATACTCGTGCGCGTGCAAACAATATTTCCAATTACACGTATTGCATAACTTGGTTTTAAAAATCTTACGAAAACGAAGTTTTTACTCGACAACGAAGTTTATTACGGTTTTTACTCGACAATCTTTAAATAAATTTCCGTATCCAAATGTATATCAATCGAATGTGTCGAGATTCATTATGCCAGAATTAGGTACTTACTATAAAAAAAATTAACAATGAAAAATAATGCGGGGGGAAATTTTGGGGGGTTTAAATGCAATTTACGCCAGGGGCAAACAGCATATAGTGTTGGACTTCCATTGCCCGTGGACTACCGACTAGAACACTCTCCCTCGTTCATCTACAACATTAGCCTGTGACCGTTTATAACACTACTTCTGGTTACGACTTTTTTACGCTCTCAGGGGTCACTTCTGGGCTTGTACTACAGCCTGTATCCCTCCATGGGCAAGGTCGCTCTTTTACTTAGATCCAGCCCTCATATTCGCCACTGGTGATATAAGACAGATGATAAATAATTTAGGTATATTTATGGTACGATTCATAGAAGTCTTAGAAATAAATTAAGACACAGCACAAGGATTACATTTTATAAGATAATTGCAATACCAACATTGACATATGCGAGTGGGGCGTGGGTCATGATAAAAAAAAAGAAAGCGGCAAGATTCAGAGTGCTGAAATACAGTTTCTTCGAAATACTTTAAATTATACATTGCAGGGTAGAATAAGGAATGAAGATATCAGAGCAGAACTCGAAGTAAAGGACATAAATTAAATTATTTCAATTTACAGAAGACAATGGTGGGATCATCTGTAAAGGATGACAGAGGATCGTTTGCCGAAAGCGGCACTGAACTATAAATCCACTGGTAGAAGAGACGTGGGTCGTCCGAGGATGAGATGGGTGCCGGAACAGGTTTAACCTAATCCTTGAAGAAGAGAAGAGAAGAAGAAGAAGAAGAAGAAGAAGAAGAAGAAGAAGAAGAAGAAGAAGAAGAAGAAGAAGAAGAAGAAGAAGAAGAAGACGTTTCATGGTAAAAGTGTCCTGATAAAAACTAGACTATTTTTACCATAGGCGTAACTTGGGAGGGGCAAGGGCCCCCCCCCCAATGTTCCGAGCATTATACAATTTTGTTACCAGTTGTTTATACTGTAAATAAAAACTAACAAATAGTCAAACAGGAGACAGTTTCTATGCTTGCGAGCACAGTAAGCACTATTTATCAACGTCTGTACTGTTGTCAGACGACTAGTTGCCATAAATTTATTATATTCTTATTTCTTTCGAAGTAACTTGTAAGGGGAATGTTTGACAGATTTAAATGATATACGTCAAAATAATAATTCTGTCCGAAAAAAACAAACGCTAGAGACCTAATTAACTGGAATACAATCGTGCCTTTTACACAAAGACTTGTTTTGGAACACCGCAAGACGTCGATGGCTTTGTTCACGAGTCTTAAAAGACGGTCGTTTGGAACTGTTATTTGTTAGTGATTACTGATACAAGTGTGGTCGGTTACTCGGTCGTGTACGTAGTCCGTTAAAGTACACATCGCTTGTCTCTTTCTTAATTCGTTATTGTTGTGATTGTTTTGGTTTTTTGTGTTGATAAGTGCTGGGAAATGGGAGATAAGAAACGAAAAGGAGTAACACGGCTTAATTTCTTTGAAAATTGCCTGACTGGCAATTTGAAAATTTCTTTGTGTTGTGACTGATTCGGCTTACTGCTACTACTGCCGAGCATTTTGTGATAGTGTGCCTAAGGGAGAGGATGCGTTTACGAAAACTGGGTATAAGAATTGGAAGAACTGAAATTGTTTATGATTATAGGCCTACAGTATATTTGTTCTAGGTAAACATAACTGGAAGTACAACTTATGAAGAAAGGTTTGTTGATAACTAAAAAATGAAATTGTCCCTGGTTTACTAACTAAGAATTATTACTAAACTTTCTAGTTTTGTATATAATATATTTTATTAATTTTATTATATAGACGGTCTCACTACACACGTGAATTTATGAAGCTTTACCCTGCCTCCCCAAAGTTAGGTCCCAAGTTCCGCCCATGATTTTTACCTGTGATGAGACTGGATCTTCGTGTATGTAGAATCCACTACCCACTGAATCACACTGTACCACGTTAACGAGAAATATGTACTGGTGTATGCCGCCTGGCAGTAACTACGAAATCAATGAAAATAGTTGGTTGTGTCAGCTGTTATTACGCACCTACACTTATTACAGGCGTTCCTTACGTGGCATGGTGACGAACCAGAGACGCCGCCTCCGTGCTGACGGGACTGTCTGTAATGCAATGGCTACACTACGTTGACGTTTCGAGAAGATTCCTCTCGAACTACCATCAGTTTCATCCGAAATGCTCTCGATGCGAAACAGTAATATCATTTCGGACGATAGTCCCCATTTTTAAACGTCCTACTTAAGTGAACGGTGTCTCAAAAGGCGAGCCGCGCTATTACCCTTTTGCAGACATGTCCGAAACATTTACAGGTCAGTTCTAAAAACATGTATCTAGACCAGACCGTTGTTTCAACATTGCAACATGACATGAATTCGAAACATTACTGTAGGTCTGAATGTTTGTTTAAAACTTGGAATATGGATTACGTTGGTAATAGGATTATAATTTACTACTTGAAGTCAGGGGCGTACTGACATCCCTAGGGGCCCTCGGCTGGAAGCAGCCCCCTGCAGCTACACACACATATAACTTTACTTTTAATACCTTTTGTTTATCTCAGGGTTCAATTCAATAAAATCAATACTTCATTACTTTCTAGTAGTTAATTCATTAACAAAATATCATTATATATCATCATATTTCATTGTACACATAATTATTACTATTGTAATAAAATAAATAAGATTGATGTGTGAATCTGTAAGTTGATTGATGATATAAGCTATTGTGGATTATGTGACTCCGATGTAAACAAGCCCCGCTGTTTGGGCTAGTCAATTTGTAATAAAATAAGTAAATTGTAATATAATATGTTTAATTGGTGTGTAATTGGTGTGGCTCTCGACGTCTTACTGGTCTGAAACACTTCCTTAAGTTTCCCAGCTGGTCGATTCCCAATGGTAGCAAGACTGGTCGAGTAGCGTAATGTCGATGAAGTAATATATATGTTCAGCTTCGCCGAAAGTTTCAAAACAAAATTTATTATTTTGAAGGAAATTAAAAAAAAATAATGTTTATAAAAAAAAATAATTATTAAAAAAAAATTTTTTAATTTTCTTAATTAATTAATTAGGATCAATTAATTAATATAGGGCTGTGAAGTTTTAAACAATGTAATGCTCTTCTGAAAATTTTTATTAAAGTTTTAGTATATTTTAAATAAGCTATCACCACTCATAAGGCTGTCTTCAAACCAATCGATACTTGTTTACCTTTTTATTTTAGGTTATCTTCACTTACGGGTGGTAAAGTCCTTGTAGATTATCAATTAGAATTATATTATTGGTAATTAGTATTATTGAAGAAATAAAGAACTATTAAGTATTGAAAAGTATTAATGTTTTTTATTAAGTAATAGCAATATTGACTCTTATCGATTAGTATCGATTCTCAGGATATCGAAAAAAGTTACAAGTATATGATATAAAAATTATATAGGGTTCTTTAAACAGCCAGTTATTATCAAAGTCAGAGAAATCGGGCTAATATTTAAAAAGTATAACGTTACAATCAAATTAATAGTTATTAATAAACACAGACATTGAATAATAAATTGTAAATATAATAATTGTTTTCACCAAACAGCTGTGCTGAACAAAGAAGAAGGCACTGAGATCGTCAAAGCAAATGGCCGCCGTCAAGTTGATCAAAATGTTGCTCGTTCCTGCTGCATTCCAAATAATGTATTTTGAAGCAATATTCCTGTTCTTGTGTCTGCAAATCTCTTGTTATATGTTGTGTAGCGACTGGTGTAGTGATTCTGGGTTGTATTTAGTATGTCTGTGTAATTATAAGTCAAAACACTTTTCCCAATTCCGACACTAATTTGGTTAATGTGTTATACAGTTTTCTGGTGTTCCGTGGTGTTTTTCAGAGTAGATTTATATTGTTCTGTGTTATGGAGTGTTACTTGATTGTTTCTGTTATAATATGATAGTTTTAGAAGTATTTTACAAGTCACTCGCGATTTCACAATAACGTACTGTACACTCGCTTTGTATGTCTATTATAGGTTAGGTTATGCACGTTACCAAACGTATGTCATGTTAACCGTTCAACAACCAATAATTAACTAACTGTTTCCTCCAGTTTCAATTAAACTCTTAGCCCATATAATATTATCCTTAACATTGTTCAAATATTTTTTCACATCCTGTATACATTTTTACATTTTCACTATATGAATGCCTAAACTTTGGTTATTTGTCAATTTTATTCACTAGATTTGATTTAAATTAATCTTTCAGTTCATTCTGGTTATTTTCAGATTAAATAATGCCATTTTATAGTGTTTTCTGTCCAAAAAATAGTAATTTCACTTTCAGTTAGGTATACTCTGAAAGGTCAAAACATTAAAATTTACTTCCTGTCATTATATAAATTCAGCCATTTTATCAGTTATATTTAATATTAATAATCCTATATTGTATTAAAAGGTTCCTATTCCCTTATTTTCTGGTAATTAATTGAATTAGTTGTATTCTGAAACATTATTCTGAAATATATGACTCCCATGTCTAAATTTCTGAGTTTAGTCATTTTCATTTTTATTCATAATTCTGAATATAATTTATTAAAATCTCTCTAAATGGTATGTGCAATTATATGGCATGATCTCAAGTTTATTTTGTCTAAACCCCTTTTGTTTATTTGCATTTAATTGAGCAATTTCTCTGTTTTGATGAAGTTTGGTTTCCATTCTTTTGGCCTATGATTTTTTTAACAATTTTTCTTACAAAATAATTTACAAACAATATATGATGTGTGATACCCTCTCTGACTTTTACAAATAGTATTATAAATTAAACATGTTTTTAAATTACACAAAAACAATTAGTATTGGTTACAATACAAACAATAGTTAAAACAAATAAAGAATATTTTTTTTTTTAAATAAATGGTTGTCTTCAAGTCAGACATTTTGCAACACAATCCTTATTTCTAAACATGGAAATATGGCTTACAAAAAAGGTTTTTTACTAACTAACATCTTAATTACTCTCTACTATTTACAAGTGGTAACTATTTTTATAGTTCTGATGTTAGTTGTTTCAGACCCAAACAAATGGCCTTATATCTAATACATTTTTAAACATTCTTGTACTATATACATAAAAAACCTTATATTTATATTCTTATTTCTAACTATTATTATAAGTAGGATTCTACAGTTTTTATACCGTCTTTTACATTGTCTTTGGGGAATTGTACCCTGTCATTAACAAATAAATAGTATTAATTGTTCAAAAGGTATTATGAACTCTGTTTTTCTTTTTTCATGTAAAACAAAATGTTATTTTAAACAGATTCATGTCTTATGAACAACATATTGTCACAGTACATATTTTAAGTCATTGAAAAATGCATATTTCATTGCATCCAATGTTTGTGATTGCCAAGAATGAAACACAAGGTTCATTTTTTATAATACCCAAAACTATCACTGGTTCACTTTGCACTTATATATTATGTTAATGCTAAATGGTCGTATAGTCTTATTAACATAATAAATTGGTTAGCGTTTTTTCAATGGAGATTTGTTCCATGGGTACTATATTATTGTTTCATCTTAGTTCACAGGAAACTTTTACTTTATACACTCCTCTCTCTTAAATTTATATACATGTGGTTTTTATTTCGTTATACTTTTATTTTTAGATATTTATTTTGGGGATATAGGGATTTGGGTGTCTTTTATAAGAGCATGACATCTTCTTCAGGATGCTGCCCTCTTCTTCTTTCTTCAGTCTTCTTTTCTCCTGCCTTCTGGGACTGGTATCTTCTCCATCTTCTTCTTGTTGCCAACAGGTTTCTTGGGATCTTCTCCATCTTCTTCTTTATTACAGAAATACACAACCTGTATTGGTTGATCTTGGCTTATTTTAGGGTTTCTATTCTATTTATTCTCCCTCGTTGTGGGTTTGGTCATATTCTGTACTGCTTGGTTATTTACTTTTATACCTTCCTGGGTTATACCTTGAAAACCTTTGGTTATGAGACTGGTTTTGGATGACTCATCGCTAGTAACTCCTTTTATTTGAACTTGTATTTTCTTTATAATAATGATTTCTTTCCACAGTTGCTATGAATTAATCTTTTTATATTAAACTTAATGCTTTCTTCCAAATTTAAATATTATAACTTTATTATTCTAATGATCAATTGCCATTCAATATTATGCTTATATCTGTCATGTTACACTATAAATATTAATTTATGCACATTTAACAAATTTAATAATTCTTCAATCTCTAAAACTTTACTTCTTACTATATTTCATTCTTCAATATTTAATCAACTTAAGTTTAGTACAACATATTGTATCATAACGGCTTCATTTAAAATCAAAGCGATTGTAATATAGGTATTTTATGAAATACTAGACTTCCTACGATTTTCTCAATGGGTTTCAACATGAACTTACTTATAATGAGGTCTCTAAATTAATACTTTAAATAAATTTCTTTAGGGAGTTCCTTTAGTAAAATTCTTTAGTGAGTTCTTTTAGTAAATTGCTTTAGTGAGTTCTTTTAGTAAATTTCTTTAGTGAGTTCTTTTAGTGACAGACAAGTGGGTGTAAAATTTAATTAGTACATAACAAATTTACTTTTGGTACGAATTAGCCATGTCTTGTAGAGGTCGCAGGTGTGGTAAGCTACGCTTCTTGGTCAGCATTTGGAGTATTGATGATAAGTCACCTCCGGAATCTCGAGTGGTCTGCGTGGACCTCACTTTAGCCCTTCACATATACAGCACATTACACAACGCGTGTTCGTATTGGATTTATTGCGAGTCTAAATTATTGTTGCTATTACTTCGGTTATTCACTGACATTCCGTAAATATATCATTTAATTTACTCGCGATATTGTTTAAAGATGTATGTTACACTCGGTTTTCTGGTTTGTTTAACGGATTGATACACTTGACGGTAAGTTACTGTTATTCGTTCACGACAAATTGTTATACAACATTGTTCGAATTGTTAATACCGCCGTTGTATTGCGTTTCACTATCAGTTACTGTAATACGATCACAAACTCGAACGCTAGAAAATGTTAAACAGTTCATATCGTATCGATATTTTCTAAGTCATTTTATTACGAACTCCCGTAACACTTTTGTCACGCCTTTTACTTCCGATTCCTTCGAAAATTTAGTAAAGACTCCCCTTTTCGCGTCTCTGTCGCTTGCCTATATCGAACATGAGAATTTCCCCTCTAGACTTCTGATTTCGGCGATGCCGTTTCCTAATTGGCTCTTTTTCGTACAACCTACTCCAGAGACCACCTACTTTTTCAAAGGTAAGTTCTGATAGGTCTTCTGATTCCCACCAAACTCTTCTCCTGGGTCCTTTATCCTTCGGTCAACGGCATTTCCGAATACTCTGGTAATAAATCTAGCTGTCGTATCTCTTAGTCTTCACAAAGACAATCCTTCGATTTCTCTTCCAACAGCTGCCTCTCCAATTAGTTGCGCCTATGGTATTATTTTCTTGAACAAAGGCGTCGCCAACTCTCTCCGTAAGTATTTTTTTTGTCTGGTTCCCAGCAAAAACCTATCCTTTTAGTTCGTGGGTTAACCTCGAGTACGATTTCTTTCCTGGTATCATAGTATTGTTCCGGTGTATCCTCTGTTGATTCGTTTCAGTCAAGGAACACCCTTCATTGTTTTCTGTTTGCAGTTATGTTCGTGTAACCTTTCATCCTTTGTCAGAACGAAACATTTCTCACTTGATGAGTTTATTCACACCCTCGTATACTTTTCTCCGGATTGTAAGCTTTTATTCGCTGGCGTTTTTTCTAGATACCCAGCACAATGACCAGTTGTTAAAATTCCTTTCTGGGCTGTTTGGCCGCGGTCCATTGTTTCTTACTAAAACAAACGTTTCGACAGTACCATCGACTGCCATCATCAGTGTAAAAATCCGACCTGTACTAACGTAGGTTGGTAGCACGGTTAGAGACCACAGTACTGTGGTTTGTGGTTAAGGCTCCACCTATAGTTTCATAGGTTCATATACTGTAATTTACTATGATTGTCATTCTTTACAAAAACGACATTGGCATTGTTATTTAAAGTCTAATAAACACTTGAAACAAGCTTTTAATTAAAAGTCTTCTATTTTGTATACCTACTCTTTGTCATACAATAATACGATTTTCTTTAAATAAATATTTAGGTTTTGTAAACACTGTATCGCCAATTTTTATTTAACTTCTAGTTAATTATGTAAAAATTAAAATAATTTAATATATTGTTTGAAAAGTACGCAAACTCTATAAAAAGAAATTCAAATACTTTAAGAAACGTAACGTATAGTTACGAAAAACAGAGCGTGTTGACTGCAGAAGAATTCCCCGGCTTATTTTTTCTCGTTGTCCGGCTCGACCGATTGCCACATTAGGCCGGATAGTTGCGACAATATTCTATTTAATTATTAATTGTAAATAAATAAAACCGGACCCCACAGGGCCGAAAAAAGTTGACGAAGTTTATTAATAATTTAATTTTTAGGATCTTTTATTGTATTTTCAGCTGTATTTTTCAGCTAGTAACTCTTTTTTAAATATTTATATATACAAACAGGTTTATTAGACAGAATTTGCACGTATGTTTGAAGCGTGAAATATAGAAAAATCAATTCGGTCAGTATCTTCAAAATAGGAATGTTTCAGTAACGCGTATTGTTATTGTGTTATTACCGTGTACATTAAGGAGATTAATTTCGTTATGTTATCACACGTTTTCAGCCATATTAAAGGTAGTAATGTTGATTAGTCTTGACTTGTTTTTTCTATTGTAAGAAGCCGACTCGACCGGACTGCGGTCCCCCCCCCCCCCCGAAGGCCAAATTCTATGTACGACACTGCGTAATTTAGACATTTTAACTTATTCTACTACATATATTTTAACAGTTTAAACGGTATTATGTCATTGCAATAATGAAAAATGGGGTCTTTTCAAGAAAGTGTCTACAAACAACTCTCGCAGCGTCACGAGCCCGCCAAGCTCCCCCCCCCCCCAACGTTCCCGCCAGTCTCTTCTCCTACAGTAGCGGTGTGAAGGAGGAGTCATTAGCATACATTACACACATTCATATGACTTACGCATGCGCGCGCGCCTTTAATTCCGCACGCACACAAGCTTCAATTTTTATTTTGTTTCAGTTTTTTGTTTTTTTATTTTTATTTATACCGGTATTTTATTAAACGCACGCACGCCTTCAATTCTTTTTATTTTGTTTCTTTTTTTAAATTTTTATTAGGAGGGGTTTTTAGTTTATTTTCACGATTATTATATTACGTTAATACATAATCTAGGATTGTGAATTAATCCTTTGTTTTGAAAAAAAAAACGAACGGTATTTTCCTCATTTCAGGCGATAGTTAGCAAATCTTATCAGATTCATTTTGAATAAAGCAATATAAAGAATAAAAGTATATAGTAATAACGTAAATAATAAACACGAAATGAATGTAAAGAATTAAAAAAAAAAAATAAATAAACGTATGAAAGAATGAGCGTATGTAAGAAGAAAAGAATGACTATGTAAATAACTAACGAAAGAGTAACTTTCAAAAATAAAACAATGTAACTAACTGCACAGCGTAAAGGTAGAATCGTAGACTCCAAATAGAAACGATAAATGTGTTAGTAGTAGTATATAACGAGCGAAAATTTAAAAATTTCAAATTTTCTCCTCGACTGATTTTGTTCACACGCAGTTGTGTCAACGACTTATAGTCACAGCAATAAATAAGACTTAATGTGAAGATGTCAGAACAGCGTCGCTAGCAGACAAATAGGAAGATGTTAGGTTCTACTCAACAATAGATATGAAAGTACGAGATGACAGGAGAAGCTTGGGTAAAAATTATTACCCCACAACATTCGACACAAAGCAGACGAGGACACTCACACGTGTACGGAGAAATAAGGCGTACGTCCACTCAGGTTACGTCAGAATACGACGGTACCGCAAAAAAGGGGACAGGATGTTACAAAAGGAGTGAACATGCTGCACTTAAGAGAGACAATGAATGGAGTAAATAATTGAAAAGACTCGAGTTAAGCTGCACAGCTGGAGGTAACGTTTACGTGACAGACGCAATTTACGATTAGAAAGTCAGGGTGACTTCACCAGCCAACATATGTCAGGCGTTATTAATAGTTACAAAAAAGGGGTGTGAGATCGAACAATGCTTCAGAAGGACCTCAAGAACAGATGGGTGCGAGTTAGGAAAACACTGCGTATGTCCCACACAAAAGAGTGATCGACAGGCGCGTGATCGCTAGAAATTCTGCGACATAGGTCAACGTTCGAACAGGAAAAATCTGGGGATGTCTGACAACCTATCAGAGTACAAGTCTTGCGAAGAACACCGGTGGAGAGGACAGTTTCTATGGTAACCAAAAGCCAAAGCGAATCATGAAAAAGAAACCAAAAAACCCCTGGAGAAGTGGGACGAAATATTCCGAGAAAACTTTGAGTTGACTTATCACAAGTAAGAAAAGGCGTGGACAGACCAGAAGACAAAATTTGAGTAGGGACAAGTTGATAAAACTAACTGTCTAACACGGAGAGAGGCTAGTATATCTCAGTATATTTTGTACCGCTTAGTCAATCTTAGTATCGCATATATCTCAGTATATTTTGTACCGCTTAGTCTATCTTAGTATCGCAGAGTATATCTCAGTATCAGTCAGTATCGGTCTTAGTATCAAGTTTAGTATCAGTATGAGTCTTATTGCAATTTGTGAACATATATTTCGACGCTGTATTACTGTGCTCAGTTTCGTATAAGTTAACAGACTTAGTGAGATTGTCATGTTATAGCATTCGGACTTAGTGATTTTAAACTGTAGAATTCAAAGTGCGACTTAACGAACTCATGTATTAATCAATATCATTAAGAATCTGAGTGAACAATTCAATCTCGGTACATACAAGAAACATTACTAGCATACTGTACAGATTAGACAAACTTACAGTTAGCCAGTGTTACTGAATTACATTAAATATAATAGAACATGTAATACTTGAACGAAATAATATAATCGCATATACATCGATAAAAAGTCGAGTAAGTGACGAATGGACATAAACATTAAATTTGCAAAATAAACATACAACACTTATTTTAGAATGATTTACACAAACTTACACTGAAAACAATAGCATATCTTACACAACTCTACAAATGACGCGAGTTCTCGTGGGTGTATACAAGTGATTGTGCATTCAACGTCATTCAACAAGATGTGCAATTCTGCCTTCACCACAACGAAGAAATCGGACGCCGATGGACCATAAAACGGATATTCTCAATTTCAAGTAACAATTATTAATTTATTACTTTAAGTAACTACTACTGTCCTGATTCTTTCAAAGAATTCCTACCCTGGGAAGTTTTAAATAAATTTGATAAAAACAAATAGAGTTAAAGTTATAAATAATGAGTGTGTAAACAAAACTATCTGGGATTAATGAACGCATCAATTAATTATTATTTGAATTGTTGTATACCATGATTTATGTATGTATGTCTTTTTCAGCTATTATATGAATTAGAATTTGTTTAAGATATATGTGTGTATTTACAGGTACAGCAACGTTTTTATATTTATGATTATAAACTTACGTGATGAATAATAAATTAGCTAGTTAAGTACATTTTACACATGCGTTCATTATTACAGAAAACCCACTTATTAAAGTTATCTTTGAGAACATAGATTAATTTTACTTAAGAGTCTTTTTGCTAAGCGATTTAATTAATATCATTATAAATAGCATCCCAACACGCGGGGCATAGTTAATTAGGTAGTAAACAAATTTCAATTATTCACATCTATTGTAGATGATAAAGGATTGCCTTTATCGCAACATTGTAAATGACGCTACCAATGTGTGGCATGACATAATTAAAATAAACACCATATGTAAATGATTGCCCAACGCGTGATAAAAGGGAATATGTTCTACTAGTTAATTATAATCAAAAGGAATCTTATATAATTAAAAGTAAATTAATTTATGCAATTATTAAATATGCATAAATATCACTGTATGTAAATGGCTGCCCAACGCGTGGCTCGAAGCTAAATTAATTGATTGATCAACAAACACAATTAATTATATTAATCGTAAAGGGTAATTAATTTATATAATTATTAAATACGCATAAATATCACTGTATGTAAATGGCGTCCAATCGCGGGGCTTATGAAGGATATAATTCACGAATCAATACGTAATTAAATTAATTAATTAATTAATTCACAAAATAATTAATTGCATTGTAAGTAGTGTGGTAATCACCCCTTCTTCACACCGCTACTTTAGTAGTAGAGACTGGCGGGCGCGTTGGTGGGGGAGCTTGGCGGGCTCGTGACGCTACGAGATTGTTTGTAGACACTTTCTTGAAAAGACCCAAAAAATGTAAGAAAGACATTAAACTTCGGTGTGTTTACATAAAGTCTTTAATACGAAAACTGAGAGGTCGCTCAGCAGACACCCACATTTAGCGAAGTCGTTAGTACAGTGCAGTGGCGGCGCTAACGAAACGGGGGCTCCCCCGCGAAACTAATTAGGGGGCCCTATAAAAATGGTTAAATTTTGTATACGTAATAGGGGAAAACACTCAAATGAGTTTCTATTTACGTGTGTTTCACAACAATGGTTTGTGAATACTTTCTCGTCTATCACAAAGCGTTTGCAATTTGCAAAGGATGTTTTACACGTGTACAAACTCTTAAAATTCATTGTTGCTAAATAGACAAAGTTCTATACAAACTATAAAAAAACCAAAATAAAAAGAATGATTTATTTTTACGTCAAAGATCTAAACTCAGACTATGAAACAGTACCGCGCACAGAGTGTTAAAAATTTATTATTTAAAAACGAATATCAAAGTAACATTCTAGCTTTTTTCAAACATTTAAATTAGTTTGTAACTGAATTTGTAAAATTCTTGAATATACTCTATACAAGTTCTCCTTAAGTCTAATCCAATTCAATAACACTCGAACTCAAGTAATGTACAATATTTACAGATGAGGATCAACCAAAGTTCACTTTTTTCCTAAGCCTAGTCTTCTTTTTTTAATAGCTAAGAACTTTTCAACCACTTCGTTGATATTAGTTTTCTGTGTCTCTTCATGCTCAATGCTTAACAGTGCCAAGTCACTCAACCGAGTTTGGGCCATGGTACTTCTTAAGTATGACTTAATTTAATTAATTTAAGTTTTGAAAAGCTTCTTTCCGCTGTAGCTGTTGTGACAGGTATGGTTAAATAAAGCTGCAAAGCTGTAGTTAAGTCTGGGAGGCAACTCATAAGGCAGCTGTTTTCTTCAACCAGTAAATTCATCATTTCTCGAATTTTTTTCTTGTGTACAATTTCTTTGGTCATCAGAGCTTTGAAGGATATTACTTGGTCAGGCAGTGATGTGGAAAGGTCACCAGGATACACATTTACCAGAGCCTTATTTTTCTCCACTATTGTCTCTTGTGAGAAGTTTTTAAATTCTGAGGCGTCAGGAATGAAAACCTATCATCAATGCAACGCAATCCTTCGAATCTCATTTGTAGCTGAGGTATTACAATATCTAGTGTTGCATTGAAAACTTTTACTTCAAATGATTTCACTGGGTCGTCAATTCTATGGTCAACTGATAATTCAACAAAGAAGCGTTTTACAACTCGTTTCCGCTTATTTTTCATGTTACAAGTTATGTCCCATGACTGGGCCAACTGGGGCCCCCCATGAGGGTCGGGGCCCCCCGCGCCGCGGGGTCTGCGGGGGCCTTATCGCCGCCACTGGTACAGTGATAGCAGTAGGTAAAGTAGATAAGGACCTGTGACGCGTTGCTATTGTAACGTCGGTATCGAAGTTTATTATTGAATCAGTGAAAAGTCAAATAGTAACGTCAACGTACGGCCTTAGCTAAGAACGTACAGTTTATTAAATTACTATTACAAGATTATTCGCGGGACGCGTAAAACGTTAACACGGGCTGGAAATCATTGGTCTAAACTACTCGATCGAAACTGTGGCGAGTACACCTGTTATGTGTTAGAAAATATGAAGGAGAAAGTGAAAAAGAAGAATAAAAGTAACAAACTAGATAAGATTCACCTGCATAACTCGGATAGCACGGAGAGGAATGCAGCGTTTGAACGTGTTGTGAATCTGCGGCAACGGTAATGAGTCATATCTCTGTGTGTGTTGTGCTATACATTACACGCTATGGTGCATTAATATCACACACACACACACACACACACACACACACACACACACACACACACACACACACACACACACACACACACACACACACACACACACATCACCAGATCTGAACTGATACAGTACAATCTGTAAGGGACATTGAACGCAAACTACTGGCGGGACAATACAAGCACTTGTTCTGCTAGCTAGTGTGATAAATTCCACCTTATTTAATCGCTCGTGTGTGTGTGTGTGAAGCTAAGCTTGCGTCTACAAGCAAAAGACACTGTAGAAATGTTATTAAGTATTAACAGAACTCATTATAGGAAGAACAAAAACAGCCATGATGGAGGCTTTGTGAAACTGGAGAAAGCTGCAACAAGTATGCATCTGCAGATCAATCAGGGAAAAACAAAGTATATGCCAGTGACAAGAAAAAAGACTGTTGTGTGGGCCTTAAAAATTTAGAAATAGTATGTTATAAATTCGAAATAGTTCATAGCTGTACCTACCTCGGTTCAGAAGTTAACTGTAAAAATAATATTAGTGTGAAAATCCGAAAGCGTATTTTGTCAGCAAATAGGTGTGTGCAGCAGGGCCTCAGAAAACATCTAAAGTCTTAGGTAATACAAAGGAAGACCAAGATATTGATGTATAAGGTCCTAGTGCGCCCAGTACTGACTTATGCATCGGAGACATGGGCGAGATCAGATCAGATGAGAGACAACTAAATATATTTGAAAGGGGAATCCTCAAGTAAACTTTTAGTCCAGTGGAAGAGGAGGGAGCCTGGAGGAAAAGATATAATTTAGAGCTCTACAATTTGTATGATGAACCTGATGTGGTCACCTTTATTAAATTAAAAAGATTAGAATGGGCTGGACACATTGTACGTGCTTGTGAAAGCAGAGTTATTAAGAAGATACTTAAAAGGAAAGTTGGAAGGCAAAAATTAAGATAGAGGGACGGGGTGAGTCAGGACATCAGTACACTTGGAATTAGAAACTGGAGGAGTGTGTCTAAGAATCGAGAAGAATGGCGAAATCTTCTGAAGAAGGCCAGGGGCCACAAAGGGCTGTCGAGCCAACGATGATGATGATTAACAGAACTGTGTAAGTAAAATATATGTTATTCCTACGTATGTTATGACGTAGACTTATTAAAATATACTAATTAAAATATTCTATGGCTGGTTGTAAAAATGAATCCATAGTAGCATGATATTTCGTGATAAACAGGTAAAAACAGAAAGTTTCTGACATTACACTTTACAAGCTGGAGATCTATAAATGTTTTATAATAAAATTCATATAGGCCTACTGTGTTACCACGAATTAAGAAATAAAATGGAGTAATTGGATCAACTCTTCTCAGAAAGCGTGACTTTTTATAACAGAACGTTTCATAAAATAAATTACGATTATAAAAAGAATTTAATTGTACCGTATAACTTATACGTCAACAAACGTAGTGTACCGTGTATAGTCACCTTTACTAATCAAATTCATCATATGGCGAATTCAAAGCCTGTCTTGGTGTGGAAAGTCAATCTTCTCAAAGAAAACTCTATCAGAGATCTCTACCATAGACAAATAAATCAATATTTGAAAATAAACCTGTCAGTACAGCCGTAGAAGAAGAGTGGAAGGAATTTAACGAAGTGATTGTCAAAGTAGGCAGTCTCAGAAGCATTAGGTCTGAGGAAAAAACGTCGAAATAAGCGAGATCTGTACTTATGGAATGAAGACTTGAAGTGCGCAATCCAGAAGAAAAATAAACTGTATTTGAAATATTTGTCAGCCAAAAAACCACATTCGTTAGAAGAATATGACACAAAGAGGAGGCAAACAAAATCCCTAGTCAAAAGAGTACACAAGGAAGCTGGAAGAGATATGTGTCCAGCATTAAAAATGATGTACATGGGCGGCAAAATACAGCCTACAAAATTATAAAACATTTAAATAAGGATAAGAAAGATGTAGCCAATCTGGAACTGCTAAAGAAGAAGGACTGGACTGAGTTCTGTAAGAGACTCTAGTACAGTCCAGATGAAGAGGAGGAAAATGGGGACAAAGTCACAGGATTACCCCAAGCAGTTGACTGCATAGCAGATGAAGAACTTGAAGAAATATTTTGGACAAACAAATAGAGACGTTTAATCACATGTGTGGAACGATAAGAAGAACCCTGAATGGAAAGATCAGAAGAGATACTCCTATAAAGTGATGGCAGTGCCGTGCGGCCTTTATGGCAGTGAGACTTGGACACTGAATGCAAAGACCCAAAGATACACAGGCTAGTGAAATGAGACTTTTACGATCAGTACTAGGAGTATCACGGAGGGACCGGCTAAGAAATGATGATATAAGGAACATCCTTGGAATATATAAGTGATTCAGTTGGAGGTTACAATTTTAAATTGGCAATACTGTTTTCTTGTAAAAGATGAACAGCTGATATTTGAAATTAGTCATAGTTAAGTATTGACATTTGTTGCTATGGAGCGGTATTCGAGTCAAGAACGTATTTTAATTATTAAAACCTATTTTCGAAGTGGAGAAAATTTAACCAACACGATTCGCGCACTGTGAAATGACTTCGGTTACCATAAACGTCCATCTCGTGCCGTGGTTAAAAAATTAGTCGAAAAATTCAATAGAACCGCGTCAGTGTTGGATGTGCAAAGACCAGTACGTTCTTGTAGTGACCGCAGTACTCACAAATATCGCCGCAGTGAGTGCCAGTGTCCATGACAATCGGTCGACCTCCATTCGTCATCGTTCCCAGCAGTTGAACCTTTCCTACAGCACCATGGAGCGCATATTAACTAAAGATCTGCATTTGCATGCCTACAAGATCCAATTGACCCAGGAATTGAAGCCAGCAGATCATAGACAGCGTCGTGACTTCGTTGATTGGGTGTTAGAAAACCACCAAGTTGATGGCGATTTTGCGAAGAAAATCATATTCAGTGATGAAGCTCCTTTACAACTGGATGGGTATGTAAAAAAACTAAATTGACGCATTTGGTGACTTGAAAATCCATTCTCGAACACCCAATTCGTCCACAAAAAGCCACTGTTTGGTGCGGATTTTGGGTCGGCGGCGTGATTGGGCCGTACTTTTTTGAAAACGCCCGTGGTGATGCAGTAACAGTCAATGGTGAACGTTATCGGGAGATGATAACAAATTGGATGATATTGATGTGAAGACATGTGGCTCCAACAAGACGGTGCCAGTTGCCACACAAGCGCGAGAAGCAATACAGTTGTTGCACACAAAGTTCCGCGGCCGCGTCATCTCTCGTTTCGGTGATCAACATTGGCCACCAAGATCGTGTGATCTCACGCTGTTGGATTATTTTCTTTGGGGTTATTTGAAGCAGAACGTGTATGCCAATGACCCCAAAACGATTCGAGAGCTAAAGGACGAGATACGCCATGTTATTCATGAGCTGGCGCAGGAGTTATGACGGAAAGTGATGGAAAATTTCATCAAAAGGGCGGAAGTCTGCAGGGCCACCCGTGGCAGTCATTTGGCCGATATCATTTATCATGTTTAATGTCAATGTCTAAACAACATACAGAAATAAATACATTAAGAGTTTATCAAAAACCAATGCGTTTTATTTTACATTAAAATTGTAACCTCTAATTGAATCACCCTAAACAACCTAAACGAAAGGATAAAGCAATACAGACAGGATTGGACAGACCATGCTGAAAGGATGCATAAGAACAGGATACCAAAACAAATTTTGGTTTATAATCCGAAAGGACGGCGGCATATTGGAAGACCAAAGAAAAGATGGTCGGACCAAGGAGTGCGCAACGAATCGTAAGGTCCACAGCCAGAAGAAGAATATTCATTATATGGGTTGTAAGTCTGTGGACGCCCCCCCTTCGTCTGGGTGTAATTTCGTTAGTTCTTTGAAAACAACTAGAGAAAACAACTGTTAGATTTAAATACATATTAAATAAATAGTTTACAGTGTACTCGTGCTCCTGTGTGAATGAAATCGTCAATATCAACACTGCTTTACGTAACAATCACGTGTTATTGTTGGCACTGGTAGCGCCAAATGTTTTGTCCATTCCGCGGTGTAGCACACGTCACTGAGCATAACGAAGGGCGAAACGTGCACAGTGCTATCATGGTTAACAACAAAACGTAGTTGTTACTTAAAGTGAAATGGTTAACTGGCTATTAATGACAAAAATGCATTTGTAAAGGGATCTTATTAGAACCAAATATCCAGTTACGGATCCATAACGCTAGGGTATGCTGCAGCACCGGCCACCAGGGGGGCACCATGCTGCTCTAAATCACAAAAACGTTTCGAAGATAATAAATCTGAAAAAAAAACAAATGTCCTCAGTCCAAAATCATAAAAAGATGTGTGCACACTTTTCGACGATCTTATAATAGATTTGAAGCCACTTTGTTCCACGAGTAAAATGGCAAGAAAGAGGATTTTTTTTATCAAATCGTTCGAATGAAGATGACAGATTTCATGATACTACAGTTTGTCCGCTCCAAGTATTAAGCTGGATTATTGATTGTAAAATGATTTATATATTTCCGAATATACAATTGCATCCGAATACAATATACATTGCTTATCGTCTGATTTTGACGATTTCAGTAGCTAACTGCGAATCTGAAAGACCATTTTCTCTACTAAAACGCATTAAAGATATGTATTAAAACGCATTAATCCCATAGTTGAACTGTGAAAGATGAGAGATTATCTTCGTTATCAAGGTTGAATATTGAAAGCGAGATACTTAAATCGCTCGATTTAGAAGAAATTATACTTACAAGACTTCGTTAAAGCAAAAATGAATCGATTAGTATTTTCTAAGCTTGAGTACTACTATGCTCAATGTAATCACTATTTAGCTAAATGTTTGTTGTAGGTTGAGAGGTTAATAAAATAATTGTTAGTTTTCAAAATTGTGTATGCAATTTAACAGTGTAAATAATGGATAGAAGTTTGAATTCTGAATCGGGGGGGGGGCAGCATAGGGCACCACGTGTTTCTAATCCGCCCCTGGGTGAAAGGATTAAATACTTAAATTATCTCTTTAAGAAAAATATCAAATATTTATTGTTGTCATTTATTTTCGTTATCTCCGTCATTTATGGCTTGGACGGAGCTTAGCAAACCGGTGGTTATGTGCCTGCCTACTAATCGAAGGTCCTGTGCTCGATTTCCCGGCGTACCGTACAACCAAAGTGAATTTTTCAGCCCCCACGTCGACTCAGCCTGTGTAAATGATTACCTAGGACAACGTCTTCGGCTAATAATGAGCGGCTGAGGCGTAGTGCTGGCCACTTTATCTTCCTTGTATGCTGAACGGTTCACATAAGGCTCCGTACCCTGCCTAACGTGTTAGACTGCTTACACGGTAAAAGGATCCATTATTATTTATTTACAGCTTGGACGTAACATTACAATACCACACAGCAAGCCTTGGAGTGAGTTCATAGAGAAACCGTATCTATATGTCATATGGAGAAGAATGGTTTAGAGGAAAATAAAGGCAAAAACAAGAGCTGAGAGAAGTGAAGGGTAGGTACGCTATTCTCAATGAATATCGTTGCAACTGTACGTTCGCGAGGACTTAATGGATATAATTAAAGTAATAATTAAATAACGATGCATGCGGTTATATACGAGGGTTGTAAATACGGTAGGGTTTCGAAGCTAAAAACGCTCTAAAAAAAGGCATTTAAAATTTCTGAACGAGCGAAACGAATTCTCAGTTTTAACTCAACCGTTTGACATTTGCCTGTCTCTATTTGTTTGTGGTGTATGATTCACGATAACCTTTGAACGGATCAACAGATTTTCCTAAACATATATGTCCGTACTTTCACCCTACAGGACCATATTGTTTTTTTTTTAGATTGATCTCCCTAAAAACAGGGCGGCGGGAGGCAAAAATGTGAGGGAGACACAATTGTGAAAAAATTGCAAAATCAAATGTAAGGTATCAAATTAGACGGCATTTTAACTACGATCTAATAGAATGTTCATTTTTGAAAATTTCTAATTTTTTGTACGTCAGGGTCCGAAAAGTGACAAAATTGTAAAAATTCAAGTGGGGTATCAAATTAGTGGGCATTTTAACTACCGTCTGAATGTAGTGTTCAGTTTTATACGTTTCAAAATTTTGGGACACGGGGCCCCCAAAAAAAAGATTGTGAAAAAATTATGAAACTTCAGCAAGGTGTCAGATTAAAAGGAATTTAACCCAAATCCTAATTTTTATTATTTATTGTACTATTGAGTACTCTAAAATTGTTGTACTAAAGAAATAGTCGAGTAATCGAGATTTTTGTAATTTTTCCCATAATTGAAAAATTATCTAATATTGAAATTTATGTAATAATAAATGTACTTTGTTCAAAATACGTAGTGAGCGAGTTCTGTAGCTGAGGGAGCATTCTAGTGTATTTAAAAACAATACTGTGATATTATTTTGCGGTTTTGGGGTCAATGTGTTGTAACAGACTTGTAAAATCAAGCACCTTATTTGTCAAAACATACCTTGGGCCGATAACGTGCACAAAGTAACTCGTTGACCGAGGAATTCAATAACTTTAAAGATAGACTTTTAAAGTCAAGCACCTTATCCGTGAAAATAATACCTGGACGGATAACCTGGAGTATTGACCGGGGAACTCAATACTCTTAAGGATAGACTGAGGGTGTAAAGATTCGATCTGACGTATTAACTTTGAAAACTATAATTTTTAAAGAAAATTTAAAAAAATTAAAAAGTGATTAAACATTAACGAAAAAATATAAAAAATGTGATGAGAATTCGCGGTTTTGAGCCCACTAAATGACTTTTTCAATAGGTCGTAACTCCGTCATTTAGTTTTTGGTGTGTCTTTAGAAGTATTCGTGGAACAAATTCATATTTAGTAAATAGCCTAACGAAACATATACGTAATACTGGAATGTTAAACATAGAGCAACACAACCCACCTACACAGAGATATGTGTTAATTATACGAACATGCCAAATCGCATGCCTTGGTGTTGACACGCGAAGAGAAACATACCGGTGCTTTAGGTATGATAAAATACATAGAGGCTACTTCCACGTTTTTAAAACGCTTCTCGTTTTTACGTGTTTGAACTGTATGGTGGCATTTTGAACACAGCGGCAGATAAAGAAGAATTAAGAAGACAATAATTAATATTAAACAACTGCGTCTGTGTTTACGATTTTTAATAAATCAATCACGGCCAAGGCCATGACAGATGACTGATTCGTTGATTGTTTCAAAATAATTCAGCCGATATAAACCAGCTGATTTAAAATTATGAAATAGTGAACACATTTATATACGTGGGTACACTGACATGTGACAAAAGTTACTGCTCCGAGAAAAATAAAACAGAAATTTTTGTAGCCAGAATAGTAACAGAAACCGACAAAAATATGAATCGATCAAGTAATTTGATGTTTTCAATTTGTCTGAAACTTGAACGGTGAAACGGACAGTTCGCTAAAAATCAAAGACTTTCGAGTTATAGGTCTACAGACAAGTTCTAAGGATGTCATAGGTAGAATGCAGAAAATTGTTATAAAAAACTGCACATAAAAATTATGTTATTAAAACACGTTAATAAGAAATATGTAAACTACTTTATCAGGAGAATAAGCGAAATCAGAATCTTATAGAAGAAGGTAAAATAGAAGATAAAATACCTAGGCATAGATATTCAGTGAAGTGGTGGATATCTTCAATGGAATTCATTGTACTTTCTACAAAGTAGCCTACTTATATAAAGGGGCGCCATAAAACCCAATTTGTCGTATTGAATCCAGCTATGGGATTGTGAACGTCCAACCAACACCAAGACTACCTAGAGACTCCAGTCGAATATCCTGCGAAATATTCTGGGTGCCTCGTGGTACGTCAGTAATAAGAAGACCATACGTGACGACACGTAGATCCCAACTGTTGGTAAGGAAAACAAAAGAATAACGTGCAGTTACTTCGGCAAGCTTCGCTTACACCGAAACGACACAATCACGGCCATGTGTCGTCTGGCCATGACTTTTGTTAATTTATGCAACCACCAGTGGCGAGGGATGACTTTTTTCTGTACTCGTTGCTCGTTTTACAATCCTTTTCCGACCAGCATACAACACGTTTCGCCCGTTCTGCGGTACGGCATCGTCGACCGACACACGTCCAAGCACGCCAAAAACAGTATTTCTCTCGATTCTTAATAATTTTGTTCGATTAAAGCGTAAAGAGAATCAGTCAAACATCTGATGCCTTGCATACCTGAAGGCATGCGTTTGCAGATAAAAATATCATAGTTAATCATCACTTGCTGATTAATCGTGCATCCGGTGCATATTTTGGTTATTAATAGAACAAGTTGAACGCGTAGTTTAGATAACACACGCTAACGCGGACTGTATACTATTCAGAATCATATTCATTTAATATGATGAGTTTCGTATTCATTTGACATTTGTATATGTTGTATATGAAACAGTTAGTAGTGTAACTAGAAGCTGCTCCTGCGGGGTCTACCTTCTGGGGGAGGGGAGTTATGAAACTAGCTTGAAGACTGGACCCCCCCCCATTTTCCTTAGGACGAATGACCATTTCATGATTCTTTCCATATAATTTTGTAAATATATTTTACAAATGGGGTCCAAAAGAGGGTGCCACGCGAAATTAATGCTTTCATTGAAGAGAAATGCAATAGCCTTTCCACCCCAACTCCACTCTCACCTACACTTTGGTGGGTCCTGTTACGTCGAGCAATCCACTCCAAGGTTGTGGTAGCCAATCCCTTTGGGGGAGTGGATCGGTAAGCAAACGAGAGATGGTGGTTCTGCCAGGACAGCTTGGAGGTATCCTAGGTCCTGGCCTGACAAGATGGTGCACATCGGCAGCAGGATGTGCATCTAGTGTGGAGGCCAACGGCTGCACACATGGGTAGAATTAGTTAGCCTACTGCGATCGGGCAGAGAGAGCTCGTCAGCTGAGGTGAAGCAGATCTCTAGGGGAAGAGCAGGCCGAGATTCTGGTCCTCCAGGTTAGGGGTTTTACAGCAGGCCAGTAAACTGCTTAAGTAAATAATATATGTACTTACAGATCTCATACGAGCCTCGGAAATCGGATGGGAAATATGGCAAAACGACCTAAGCTAACGCAAAAGGATGGGTTCTGGAACAGGTCTAGGGCTTAATCCGTTGATGATGACATTTTATAAATTCTTTGTGGCTCAAAGTTTTTGAATAAACGTGACATGATGTATAAGGGTTAAAAACCAATATAAGAAATCGCTGATTTCATAATATTGTGAAATGATTTCATGATTTCTATCTTGATTAATTGTTATTCAAATTAAAGATAATAAACGCCACGTTATTAGGAATCACTTCGATTCAAAATTTGTATTCTTAGTAGAGCTTGTGAAGACGAGTCTTTCTGAAGATGTTTTGAAAAACCCGGTTCTATTACCCCTCCGCACTTTAATTTAAGGGTGTAGTCCCAAGAATGTTTTAAGCAACGTATAGTTTGTGTTAAAATACGTTATTTTTTATGTTAAATACTGCAATAAAATCGTATAGTTTTTCCGAATTAAAGTCAAGGAACTGCTAGTTTATCTGTGCGAAGACGACCCATACAGGAGTAGTCTTAAAAAAGGAGTATGCCATAAAATGACGTAGACAGCCCTCTGAGGGGATGTGTGCCTAGGCGAAAAAGATAAAGGTAGATTAATAGACCCTGTTTTCGTTTTCTGGCGCCTATATAATTGATTCTTTAAGGCTGCAAGTACTAGTTATTTACCAAATGTTGAGTGGCTGTCATTATTAGGAAAACTCTTAACTTTACATTATTAATTTACAAATATTGTAAATCCTGTTATTTCTACAATTATTGATAAGTCTTTTCTTAACACACGCAACTGTCTTAGAAATAGAACTATGGCATTTGCTGACATTTTTAATATCTCTGGAGGAGGGATTGGTTCACGAGCATGGAAAGATAGTTTAAAGTACAAAATACAAAACAGGAAATACATCTTTTTCTTTGCAGTTTTTTTTTTTTGCCGAGCTGGTTAGTTCTGGAATCATAATGTGTAATATTCAACTGAGTCTGATTCGATTTATTGTAACTACAGACACTACATAATTAAAAAATTAAATTAAATTTTTCTGTAAATGTTGAAGTAAAATTCATCAAAGGTGATTAAGGCCGCCATTTTTTAGAATTAAACGTTTTTCTTCAAACGTGAGTGAACAAAAGGGCTCGGTTTCAGTTTGCAGAACATCAAGCTCGATCATACCTTGAAATACTCGTTACTTAAATTCAAACAATAATTTGTTCTGTAAAACCTACATTCTACATGCAAAATTTGTAAATACTCCAGCCCAGGACGTGAGTTACGATGACTAACGAGAGCGATCGAACTCCCCCGAGATTCGATGAAACTAGTGATGACTGGTCGTGTATAATTCGTCGGTGTGTGAGTGTTGAACTAGTGGGGTGGATGAGCGCATGGAGAGGTGAAGGGAAGTCAAAAGATTGTACTTCTGAAGCTCTGATTTCAGCAAATCGTATACTCTTTGACGTAATGTTTTGTTGTGTTATTTCTCTGGTTTCACGAAGATTAAACAAGTTTTGTTGCATTCAAAGGTAAATAAACTAACATTTATTATTTCTTTCATTTGCTTGGTCATCACTGAATCTTCCGATGATCGGACGCTTCGCTCTGGCATCCACCCAGACCGATCCTGCTAGTTTGTCACATTCATTAAGGCTGCGTACCGGTACCTTATGTCGCCAGAGAGTTCTAAGTCTCTCTTCTTCTATTACCTATCAGCCGTACCTTTGCTACTTTTCTTGACATTCTATTCTTTCCGCATATTCTGCAATATGGTCTGTTAAGTTCCTGCACTTGTATGCCTGTTCCAAGTGACAATTATATTAAATGCATCATCCTTTTTATTTCTTAACGCGCCCATACGTCTTTCTTGGTACTTTTCTTTCAAAAGCGGTTACAATTCCATCTGTTTCTTTTCGGTGTCCATTATTCACAACCATTATATGACAAAAAGTCTTATCAATCTCTTGCATTTGTTATTTTTGTGTTTTTACCCATAAATTCTGACTGAAACCCTAGACTGTCTATTTCTGTTTCTGTTTCCAGTGATTCCGTGAAATATTACGTTAATCAGTATTAAAACCGTTAATTTATGTGGTAGAGCCAATAATACATAAATACATATGCGGCACTACAGTCTTGGATGGACCTTAGCCTTCCTAATGATCTGCCTCCAGATAGTCCGATCATGTACCTTGGTCTTCCACGAGCCGACATCCATCCTAGTCACTATTTCTTCCACGTCATCTTGCCATCGTTTTCTTGGCTGCCTCATATGCCCATTGATTATCCTTTTGGGGAGTCTTTGGTTGTCCATTCTTTCCACATGCCCTATCCAGCTGATTATTCTGGACTTTATAAATCGGAAGAAATCTTCCTGTTTTAGAATGGTATCTATTTATAGATTTAGAGCCTGTTTTAGAGCCTATACTAACTTAACTTGACAATATTTTCAAGAAGCCAAGCAGTAAATCTACCTATCATAGACAGAATTCATTATGTCTGAAACACATGTTTGAAACTTTCAAAACTAAAATACAAACAACGCGCTCTGGAGAAAATTTTTTTTATATTATAATTTTTTATATATACGCTAAAATTGTGGAAGAAATATCAAATTTAAAAAATGTTGGTTGAGATAACAAATATAAGATAGATCGTGATATTAACTCCAGAAGTTAAATAAATTTAATTGTACCTGTGAAACAATTAAAACTATATTGTACAATAATATATGGCTGTTTGAAGTATAATAAGCCTATACTGAAAAGAAACAGTAGGATAGGCTTCTGCTGTTGACTCCGTAGAACAAATACTTGAAGAATACAGGCAATTGGAAATTACATTTGCAAACCTCGTGAAGCTTGAGCGATTATCATAGATATTTATGACTATATTTTTATTCCTTTTCATATCATTTTTTTTTTTTTTTGCAAATGGCTATATTAATTTGAATGCTTATTAATGATAATATTACTATTCTTTAAGTATTTAAACAATATCAAAAAAGCAGTGAATTAAATGTTTATATAATATCTGATAACCAAAACAATATTAACAATGTACGTAATATACAGAACAATGAAAACGATATATAATTTTAATTTGTATTACTGTATTAGCGTGTAGGGATATTCAGATAGCAGTGTAAGATGAATGCCAAAGCAATAA
This sequence comes from Magicicada septendecula, assembly GCA_034769895.1. Lineage (NCBI taxonomy): Eukaryota > Metazoa > Arthropoda > Insecta > Hemiptera > Cicadidae > Magicicada > Magicicada septendecula. The sequence continues at coordinate 64,459,920 of CM068367.1, read as the reverse complement.
AAGAAGCCGGGCACGGACCTCAGGAATAACGGTGACTGCACTTATCGGTTTTACAATAACGAAACGTTTATGAAGCACGGTATGCCTAGTTCATTATGTACCAAAAAACGTAAACAACAATAACTATTTACATTAAAATTCCCTCGTAATAAAAGCAAAATACTGTGAGAGATAAACATTAATGTGGAACTTGGCAGCGTTTCCGATTTTAGTTTTTCAGTGTCGCAGCGTTGTAAACTGAATTCAGAATGCTGGCATCACGTGCCAGCATGTGTTCCGTCACTATTTAGAAGGCATTCGCGAGCGAAATGATGAACTTCCTTTATAATTTATGGGTATCAGCCCTCATACAGTGAAACCAGCTTTCGCAGCTAGTTCTGAATCATCACACGACTCGTTTTCTGAATAAAATTCTTTCGTGTCTCTTCATCAAAGCAAGTATCATTTTTTTTCATTTTATTTATTTTTTTTAAACAACGTTGTAACTCATTTTTTCATTAATGTAAGAAAACCGGAAGATACCAGATGACACATACAAATGCCTTCTAATGTCGTTTATCTCCAGATAAAAATATCGGAAAATAAGGGTAGTTATGAAGAAATCTCAAGTAGATTATGGCAGGCTAGGATGCAGTCACATGACTAACGGTCTATTTTGGTATACAAAAATGATAAAAAAGGTTATAAATATGGCTTTAAAAAGCCACAGGAGGAAGTACTGGGAACATATGTTGCGGAGGTATGGGAGATTAACCCACACAGTAGGCTCAAACAATGAGTTGTACAGAGGAGAAAGCAAATGTAGACTTCCAAGACAAGACGGTTAGGATCCACAGAGACATTGATAGGAATTATAGGAATTAACATGAGTGTATTGGAATGAATCGATATAAAGAGGCTAAGCTGGTATAGACATGTCTGGAGGTTGTAAAATGGAATATAACCTAAAAGGGTAAATGACTTGTTACCTCCAAATAGAACGATATTAGGAAGACCGAAGATCACGTAGAAAACGAATGTGCAGGAAGCAATGCGAACTCACGGAGCAGCAGTGGCGTAATAGACGGGCCCGCAAATACGGGAGCCCTCTCAAATATTTCCCTTAATTTTTTAAAAATGGGTATAAACCATTGAATTTAAGTAAAACAAAATTTCCCGTGTATATTTCACACTATACATATATTTTTATTTTTACTGTTATTTTACCAGTACCTAATGATGTACTTTGATAGTATACATTATTTGACTAACTGCACAGTAGAGCGGCATTCCAATTACCGAGGCCACCGGCCAGGCCTGCATTATTATTCGTTATGAGCTACCAAAGGAAACTAATAAATGGGGCAACGTACTGGATCGCTTTGTAAATGTTACTCTGACATTTGCAGTTTCAAAATTAGCCTTTAGAGGCCATAAAGAGAAGATAGGTCAGCCCAATAGAGAAAACGTTTTGGCAGTTATTGATCTTTTGAGTAAATACGATCCATTGTTCCAAGAGATAATGTCGCAAGCCTTGAAGAACAGTGAGAAGTATATGAGTACCAAAATTCAAAACGAGCTCGTTCAGCTTTTATCTAAACATGTGGACTACATTTTTTTGAAACAGATCGTATCTTCTTAGTTTTCTCTGTAATAATGGGCACTACACAAAACACTAACAGAAGAGATCGACTGAGTAATATAGTCAGATGTGTCTCAATTTCTGAAAAAGAAGCAGGAAGGTCCACCGACATAAATATTAATTAAAGCTTTTCAGGATTGATAGATGTAACCGATGAAACTGGCCTAGGCTTAAAAGAAGAGATTTTAAACAGTCTTGAGGAGAATGTATTATGTTTAAGGTATATAATTTTAGTAGCTGCCACAGCTATAAGGAGAGCTTAGTATTCAAGAGGCAACAATGGTATGATGTAAATAAGGGTAGTAAGGGAGCCCGCAAGAGATTCCTGCTGGCCGGCCCAGAAAAACAGTTACGCCACTGCGGAGCAGGATCGTTTAGGTAAGCAAAGGTGGAAGCTAGGACGTGGAAAACGTTGCCAACCGTGTAACAACAATAAAAAATTCTGCACAATAAAAAATTTTTGTGTAGAACTCAACATGGAGACTTCCAACGTTCAACTATGACAGACAGACTAATGAATGATAATTAAAAAAACACTTATTATAATTAGAATAAGAATAATTCTAATTATTCTTATAATATAGAGTAAGAATTCTAATATAATTAGAATGTTATCTGAAAGGGGATACTACAGTTAGATAAGGCCGAGGAGTAAAACAACTGGAAACAATTTAAAAAATTTTGAGCCACAGCAGCCACACGATGAAAATGTGGGAAAAAGACGTTCTAAGTGACATGAAATCTACAGAAATAGTGGAACGATGTAATAAGTGGCATTCTAAAACAAGAGGACCCAAGTTGACACTATAGCTATGAGGGAAACGAAAAATATGAAATGATAGAGAGAAGCCATGGCATCGACACCTAAAATAAAAGACTCCAGGGGACAAGTACGTACATGTAATTATTATGTAATTCTATATAATTATTAAAAAACACGGAAGCATATGACGTAGATGGCAAAAAACGTAGAATTACAAATTAACAGCATAAATATATGTATATATGAACTTTCATATAAAATAAACACAGAAAGTAAATTTCGTGTTTTCATGACAACAGAAAACAGCTGGTGCATCCAATCTATTTCTAACATTACAAAAATAAACACGCGCTTACTTAATCCACAAACTGTTAATCATATGCTACATATTTGAGATTTCGATTTCGTAACTTCGTTTCGATTTAGTGAAACGAATACACACACTATGAATATACACACTATGGCGTGTATTAAAAAAATGTATATTAACATAGTTGCTTGGTAAACTTTGTATCTAACAGATTTTATAAAACGGTTTCTCCTTCGATTTCTTCTTCTTCTTCTTTTTCTGTTACGGTGCCAAACGTTTTTCAGAAGGTTCTAGATTTTTGACAGTACGGTTCGTATACTTTAATATTTTTTGTTTAATTTTCACAATTGTTATTTCTCATTCGATGTGGCTGTTTAAATTATCGATTTTGGTCTGAGGTCTAACAGTATATTGTACTCAGAGTAATTTATGACAATCTGCACTAACAAAAACGTGATTGACCATGTGGCCGAAAGGCAAAGAAGGATATTTTCATAGTCACGCTCGTAAGACATGTAAACATTTACATAAAAATGCTGAATTTTGACATATACACTCAATACGTTCTATACTGGCTTTCGGGAAGATCGATTAATAATTTTTGGAAAGTTTATACGTAATTTTTGAAGTGAAAACTTCTATAGGCACGTTGGGCGAAATTTTGGATGGGTAAAATCTTATGAGTTCGCGTCACCGACATGCTAATGCCAACATGATAATGTCGGCATGCTAATGTTAACAGTATATCTGTAGCTATAAGTATGACGTGTTGCGCGTGGCCAGCAGTGAAAGTATAGATTATACTTGTGTGTAATACTATTATTTATACTATTTAACACACTTTTATCGTTTACGTACTTTATTTTGGAGTTTCTTACACTGCCGAATTTGCTATCGCGTGTTCGATCCCTAGCGCGATTTTTGGATGGGTAAAATCTTATGAGTTCGCGTCACCGACATGCTAATGCCAACATGATAATGTCGGCATGCTAATGTTAACAGTATATCTGTAGCTATAAGTATGACGTGTTGCGCGTGGCCAGCAGTGAAAGTATAGATTATACTTGTGTGTAATACTATTATTTATACTATTTAACACACTTTTATCGTTTACGTACTTTATTTTGGAGTTTCTTACACTGCCGAATTTGCTATCGCGTGTTCGATCCCTAGCGCGATTTTGGCTTTCCGTATTAACAATTAACGCAATACTTATGATCTATTTTACATTATTTTTATTCTTATTAATTACTTATACTATATTATATGATATTTACATAATTGTTATTTGTCCGTCTGGCTGTTAACTTAGGGTTCTTCGTCATGTCTAATGTCGAAGTATGTATTTTTAATAGTTTTTTTATTATTGTAAGATTGTAACATTAGTGCTGTGTATATGTATATAAGTAAAGTTAAATTGACTACGTGGAAAGTTTAATGTGTGTATACTGTGCATTGTTTAAATTGTGTTATAGTTTGATCATTATTTTAAATGTTCAAATGTAGGATCACTGTGCAGTACAAAAGTGAGTACTAAATATGTTAATATTTTTATATAGAAAAATAAATAACATAAACAAAGCATGTATTTTCAAATATTTCCAATATTCGTATCAATATTTCCGTTTAAAAATTTGATATTATTTATTTTTTATTTTCGATATTTGACCTCTGCCATACATCATGCAATGAGTATTTCATAGTGGCTTAGGAGTTATCTTACTAGCGTGGTAAAACAAATTTCTAGTTGTTCGATAGTATTTTTGCCGCGGATTAGTAATTAATAAGTAAACCATATAAAAATGTATATAATTGTTGCTCGGAGTGCCGATAGATGTGAAAACCAGACTGATGTTAAAGATTTTAATTTACAAAAAATTTTAATTTTTGATACTACAATTAATTTGAATATCCAAAAAAAACCACTGTTATTTCATAGTTTTAAGTTTTCACTTCTGTCGGCAGTCCTCAATGACTGCCTATTTTTAAATTTTTTTTATGTACTTGTCTGTTAACCGTCTAAACTTTGAACTTCCGGACAAGGAACGAGATTTCACAAAACAATAATGTAACCTTCAGTATTACTAAAGATGCTTTGAATAAAAATTGAACTATAATAAAATGCGGTTTAGAAAAAATGTTTAAACCTTTTGCATTAAATTCTCCACTGCTTACTTTTTACTTTTCTCTGTTCTTTTTACTTTTGTACAATATTTTTCGAAAATTACGTCTATCTCAAATTGTGGTTTCGAATATTTCGAATAGAATTGCTTGGTGGTAAGTGTATAAGGAAAAACACTTATACTTTGGGCTACCCGTCTTATTTTGATTTGTGTATTGTTCGTCGTTTTGGGGAAACAAAAGTGAATATGGAATAGTAGACGCAATAATGAAAACATTTGGGGAAAAAAGCTATTGTTCATGGTGTTCATTGATGTCAGCCAAGCATTCGATAAAGTCTGGCATCAAGGATTACTCTATAAACTCAAAAAAAGCTTGTCTGAATCCATGTTCACCATATTAAAGTCGTATTTAGAAGAAAGACACTTTCGAGTACGCCACGAAATTGTAACTACCAGTTTGTTCCCAATACGAGCGGGAGTTCCCCAGGATAGTGTTTTGGGCCCCATTCTGTATCTAATCTATACAGCAGATCTTCCAACTAGCAATGATGTGATTACTGCTACGTACGCTGATACTGCAATCCTTGCTGTAAACAAAAGTCCGGTGGATGCAACCATTTCACTACATGAATTCGCTACATGCGATTGAAAAATGGCCAAAGAAGTGGAGAATATAATTAAATTAAACTAAATTAGTACACATTACCTTCACCAAATGGCACGGGACAACATAAATTGTGAAATTAAATAACAAGGCTATCCCGGTAGCCGACTCTGTAAAATACTTGGACATCCACCTAGACAAAAAACTGACTTGGCGCAACCACATTTGGATGAAGAGAAAACAGCTGGACACCAAGTTTCGCAAGCATTACTGGCTCCTGGGCATAAAATCATTACTGTCAATGCGAAACATGCTGTTGGTGTACAACACTGTCTTCAAGCCTGTGTGGCTTACAGCTATGGGGAACTGCATCTAAATCCAATATCGCCATAATGGAAAGGTTTCAGACCAAGGTGTTGCGTGCCATAACCAACGCACCGTGGTTCATCAGCAACAGAGACATCTATAGGGACCTGGACCTGCCCTCAGTCAGTGAAACCATTGCGATGTTCAGCGAAAGATATGTGAAACGGTTTGAAGAGCACACGAATCCTTTACCCATAAATCTGCTGGACAATAGCCTACAGACAAGACGTTTAAAATTAACATTTCCTCTGGACTTACCTAGACTTTAGCAATATAAAAATATATTGTACATAAAATGTTACTTTTAAATACTTATACATAGTAAATGGACTAGTTCTCTTCATGTCATGTATTTCTGTGAACAATTATGCTTATTGTTATGTATAAACAGATTGCATAAATAAACTTAAAAAAAGTGAATATGTATTATTTGTTGACTACATTATTTTATATATAGACAAAGGAAATAACAGCTTTTACATCATATTGTATATAAAAAGTAGAAAAGCGTTGCTGGCTAACATTACAGGCAAGTTTTCGAAATTGCAAAAACTTATTTAACTTGATTCCTGTGGCACCATTCGACGAAGTGCAACGGCGACGATGCTTTCGGAGAAATAGTTGAAGTTGTAAATTTCGTAAACGAATTATTTTACTTAATAAAATATTTGTGTTTGTCGTTATCCGGATTTTATTCTCGTTTAATTATTATGTGAATCATATTTAATATAGTATAGAATAAATTGGCATTATTATTGTGTGAAAACTTGGTACTTGTCCGAAGTCCTTCCAAGTGTGGCTCATTTGGTTAACGGACAAGTACCCGAAGTATATAGAAAATCGAGGTGGTTTTTAACACAATAGAATATTTTTGTTTAATAATAAAATTTTAACAATATTCGAAGCTTATCACAGATGGGGTTACGTTAATAATAATTAGCAGTTATAGTATTTTTTTTTTATAAATACGCAGCGGGTCATAAGTCGCTTTGATACTACAAGTTATTTTTGTTTAGCAAATTAATAATTAATTGATAATAATTAATAAAATTTTTTTGATCGAAAATTAATAAATAATGACAGATTTTGTTAGGGTTGATCCTTAATTACATTAAATTTCTAAACATATCTGTTTCGACAGAATTTACTGTCAGGTTTATTACTGAGGATCTTTATACGGACGATAGAGAAATAATCACATATCTTGAGTCTTTTTGTGAGAATGTGTGTGTATATGCTACATAAACAATAATAATAGTTATCACACTATAGTAGTTTTCTTTTCTTATATTAGTAAGATTAAATATAATATTCCATGAATATTAATATTCGTCATGTGTGTATTAATTTCTTCTGTGTTGTTCGTATACACGCCTGATGATGACGATAAATTTCGAGCCTCAACAATAGATCTTAAAATATCGACAGAATGTTTCAAAATTTTGTCTGGTCAATGATTGAAACTTACAAAAACTTTCGATCTGTGGAAGTTATAAAAAAATATATTTTTATGAAACAACTATTGGTCCGCCCTACACTATATAACCAATGATTAAATATTACATTTTAGTTATCAAGCCGGGCCGACTTTCGTTGAATAATTTATTTTTAACAGGATTGTTAAGACCGCTTTGTTTACGTACAGATCACTCGTGCATTCTGTATGTACCAGAGATGTTTGTGGAAAGCTCGTTTATGGTTCAAACATTTCCACGCTGAGATAAGTGCACGTGATAATTACTCGTTCTATGAGTCACAATTTTCTGCTTGTTAATTTTTGCGTTACCAAAACGTATAACAATATAAATTTACTTTCGCAATTCTTAAGGCTTCTTGCTCTTACAAGTCTAAGGCTTAATGTAAAACTAATGTTTTTAATTATCGAATTGACTAAAACTGACGAGTTATATGAGTAATGTAAAATGTAAATTATGTTGTACTTATTTGTATTTATAATCACATTAAACAGAAGCCCATGGCGAAACTAACATCCCCGCAATGCCATTCGACAATACAGGCCTCTAATACGCATCCCACCTAGAACGACTGCAAAATATCAAGTTTATTGTAAAGCGTCCATGAATATTACTAAGGTTTTAAGTTTGTTAAAACGTCAAAATATTGTTTAAATAGTTTATTTTGAGAGGCTTCACTGAGAGTTATAGAATTTTTGTCATTCGTTAGTTTTCTTCTCAATAGTTAATTGACAGAATTGTGGCATCTTGATTAACAATTTTTTACAATATTTTCTGCGTCGGTTTCATGCTGACTTCGATTTTTCGTTTTATCAGGCTCTACAACTAAGCTAAAAAACTGTCAAGTTAAAAAGAAGCAGAAAGTTGATATTCGGACCCGTGGGGCATTTATTTATGTGGGAGCCTTTTTGAAAGTTGTTTTTAATTTAAACTTTTTATATCAAATTTTATTTTTAAATTAGTGTAAAGAAAATTTGTTTAAAAACTACATTTTTGATCGACATTTTGTTATTAATTACGCTTTAAAATACTATTCTACAGAAAACACAAGTTTTGATAGTTTTAATAATTTTCCTAACTTAAAAATTATTACGAGTAGGGCCTACTTAATTAAAAATTTTGTGCAGCTTGCGTTCGTTAGTCAAGCGAAGGAGAAAAAAATACTCATCAGTCAAATTTATCAATTCACACAGTTCGCGCGACAAAATATCAGTCAAGATATGTAATCTCTTTTTTAAAGAGTAGTCGCATATTATACAGATTCTCCGCCACTTTTTTTTTACATGCATGCAAATGTTTTCATTACTCTTGTATGGAACAATTTACAGTGTTTTTCGTAAGCTTTTGCTGTCTTTGTTTTTTCTTTTTTTTGCGTTTGTGGGCCTGTGGGAGCAAGTTTCTTCTTTAAATCTGGCATTGCTTAGATATTTTAAACATTCTCTTTATGTTATAGAAACATGGTCACTGATATCATTAAAAAAAATTTAGTTTGTGTTTTGCATCAGTACGAAGCACGAATAAGCGAACAGATGTAATAATTATTTATGAAATGTAATTTTCTCTGCACAGTAAATCTTTATTATTTCAAACCTAAGTTTCACTCATAATTGGTATGTTTTTTCGACTTAAAAAAATGAAATAAAATAAAAAATAAATAAGCGCGAATGCAGAATGTATTGTTTATATTGACTGTCCTCACATACTAGATGGATGACAGAGAAATGAGGGGACGAGAGATGTGTCGAAGACATGTGTGCCAGGAATCTAAGCGAGTGGGTTATTTTTGACCGCACCTTTCGAGTTAGCGTGCGTTTGCATACGCGTTAGTAGTAGTAAGTAACTAATCCGCTACGTTATTATATGTTACTCTTAAATTATGTTACCACGAAGAAAACTGATTGGTGAAATTGTTGCTTACTTACTTAAAAACCTATAAAGCAGCTGTGTTGATTTACGAAACAGAAGTTCGGTGACAATACTAAAACACACGAGGACGTTTATATTGTGCAACTTCTAATCTAATCGACCCTTATACAAAATTAATGAAGTTGAATTTTTCTTACCTGAATATTGTTCGATCGTAAAGCTTAGGAATCGTTATCGAAAAAGAGATTAACCTTTTCTAATGGATAGTCTCTGTTGTCGTGTACTCGTTGTGGGTCGCTGTGGAACACAAAATTAAATTGTCAGCGTTGTATTTACAGACACATTGAAATTACTAATGACAAATATTTTTTCTAAGTACTTATTCGGACGTAACAGTATTTGTGCGGTGAATGATAAATGAGACGGAGACTTCAGTGAGACTCGCACCTCATGCATATTAATTGTAAACATTACCTGCATCGTTACTTCAAATTAAATGTACTCGAAACACTATATATATTTTAATAATTTCTACAGTTTGTTTTATAGTTATTTACTGGGTTCTCTATTTCTAGTAGATGAGAATATAAACTATTTAAAACTATCTGTTTCAGAGGATGTCACAGAGTTAAATTTAGAACATTACTTAAGCTAAAGGGATTTTTTAATTGGTTACGTAGAATCCAAAAAAACAAAACTTAATACATAATAAACGAATATAAACTTAACTGTACGTCAGAAACTTACCAAAGAAATGTGAAGGGAAGTTTAACATTTTATTAGATTCGAAAATTGTCTGCCCATCGCTAATTCACTCTTCGCACACCCTCCATGTCGAATGTGAAGTTATCTGAAATGCAATGTAGATAGCAGCATCTCACAGAATGCGAGTAGGAGTTATCTCCCACATGTTTCATCTTAATTACTACTGAACGTGATGGTTCGTTTATTTTACAAAAACGTAGGATATAAATATAACGATATACGTAAGGGCTACACTAATACTACAACTGAAATTTAATGTACGGTATAAATTCAATTAAAATTAATCCACATGCATTTTTTTAAGTGAAAGAACAGTGACACTAAGAGATTTAATCGGATTTAAAGAAATTAATTTGTAAACCTTAACTCCATAATGATATATATTCAAATTCTTCAGATTATGAGAAAACATATTTTGTATAGTTGCAGAGAAAATGCGATGTAATATACAAACGTTGGCAAGCATGTATGACATTAGTTTTTCGATTAGTGCGTGTTGAAAGTGAAATGGGTGTATGTGTATTTTCAAAAACAATGTTTGTGTAGTGTGGTTTGGTTAAATGATGAATTACAGGTTTCACCAACGATTTTAAGATAAATAGTTATTGGAATCAGAAATAAGTTTTCTAGAAAACAAAGTTAACCAAAAATATAGTTTCACAGTCAGCAGTGTGTGGGAATTAAGATATAGTGTTTTTAGAAATTTGTTAATTGAGGAAACAGTGTATAAGGATAAAATTCCATGAAGAAAGATCATACACGTTTAGCACACGAATGTTTTAGTGAAGTTATTATTCTGGAGTGTCTGGTCAGAATGTAATAATGTCAGAAAATACAGAATTAACCTTAAACAATTTTTTCATCTATAATGACACGTACGGTAATAAGGAGGGAGAGGTTTGTATTAAAGAGTTTAACATAAAATATAGGTTTTTATTCAACTCTGTTGTTTTTTAACACCATACAGAATTTACAGTTTTGTATATTGTTATTGGTTACATTTTGTACTAGATGAGAGTGATGTAGGCCTACCCTGAAGACAAAATATTATACATATTAAAATATAATTAGTAGTCGTAGATATTTATTATTTAGATTGCCACCACATCAATTTTCAGTGTCCCAAGAATCATGAAATTCACCTCATTCTGTTTTAGAAAAAATTTATTTCACTGCAACTGACGACAAGTACAGGGATTTTGTTGTAATATTACAAAATGCCACTACATGTAGCATTTGTCCCCCAAAATATGGGGGATTGTCTCATGTACATGTCCCCCAAATTATACATGAGACAATCTATTTCTGAATATAAACTTAAAATAAACAAGTTAAAAATAAATTAAGAATGACATTTTATACTGGTTTCTTTCATGTCGAGGAGAAGTTGTTATTTGTTAATGTCATATTTCTGTTTCAAGTTTCAGAAAGGTGTTATTGAATATTTTGAAAGAAAAACATTTTTCTGGCTTAACCTATTCAGTTTGGTACATTAGGGTTAACATTAGGTCTAGTAGGCTTAACCTAATCTGAAAAAGATTAGGTTTAGTACATCTTGATTTGGTAATACAGGTAGTTTTTTGAAGAACTAAAATATAATTACATATTATGAAATGTAATATCTTCAAAAATATACACTGCAAGTAGGTTTATGAAATGGAACATATTATGTATTATAAAACTTATGTATTATGCAATGGAACATAAGTATATTAGATTAGAATTTTAAAATATATTTTTTCCTTTTGCATGAACCAAACTAACTCATTGCGAGCTTTGTCAGAGGCTGCCACTAGGAGCGCTGTCATTCTGTTTTTGGTGGTGGTGCTGTCATTCAAAAGATCATAGTTGTGTGTGTGTGTGTGTGTGTGTGTGTGTGTGTTGTAAATGGGTTTAAAAAGTATGTGTGATTTAAATTGTGTCTGTTTTGGATGTTGTTTCCATGTGTTCTCGTGTTTAAATATTTCAAAGAAATGAGAATTGTATATTTTGTGAGAAATCTGCCAAAAAAAGACTGGACAGTGTTCCTGGCGGAGCCTCTGATGAAACTTGAATGAATAAAAACTGCTTCAGGCAATAAGCTAAAAATTGAAAAAAATCATCGAAAAGACTTGTGTTCCATGTCGTAATAGTAGATTTTGGTTCTTGATAGTGCTTGGGTGCATTTAGTTTTGGTAATTTATTGACAAGATAAAATTGAAATTTGCTAGATTTATTAATCCTGTGACTTAAGCTTGTCTTAAATATGACATGTTTCATATGCATCATTATCACATGTAATCGCTCTGTAGAGTTCTTCACAGCATTAAATGAGACAACGTGAAGCACAGTTCAGTGTCACATGCATGAAACACATATAAAGTCCTAAACACACACTCATGTGGAATGCATACAGAGTTGTTGGTAAACAGCTGCAATATTTTCCATTGTGTCATAGTTAACTAAGCAAAGTCACAGAACTGAAAAAACTGATAAATTAAAATTTTGTCATACACCATGAATTGGTTACTGATCAACATGAATTTAAAATTATTTATATGCTGTTTTACGGTTACGAGTGCAATTTTACATCAAACTTCATTTTGTAACTTTTAATTTAATTGAAATACTTCTGAAACAATATGCTTTGTTGATGACAAGGCTCGTTGGTGTGATCAACATAAAATGTAACCTGTTTACTAACGTACATCACTGTTGTATGTACACAGTAAAGCCTTATTTTTGAATCTGATACGTAAAAACAATGTTTACTATAGATAAGTACAGACTAGTTAACTGCAAACAATATGTGTGTTAATCATCTGACCTGTAACTAGATATTATGGTGTTGTTATTACTCATTTATTACACAGTTTGTATTTTATTATTGAAAGCTACAGATTAACTATGAGTAGTAAATGGAGTGAGACAGTAGATTCTGTACTCTGAGTTACAAATATTTGAAGAAAAAGTACCTTAGTAATCGCGGATAATCTCCAACTTCAATGTTATCATCATAAGTTGTTTCTGAGACTGCTAATATAATTTGTGATCAGACAAGGTTTTTTTTTGCAGTGGTTGAAGTTCTACTGAGTAACTTGAAATCTGACCCAAACATGCATGCTCCCCCCCCTCACACACACAGACACACATTTTCTGTCTTTGACAAGTCCCAAATTTATAATCTGAACATGTGCTTCCACTTACTCTATCTTGCACACCCCTCTTCATTCCTTTATGTCTCTTCATAACAACTTTCCGTGATGTCATCAGTATTTTTTATTCTTTGATTTATCTTTTTTTATCTCTTACTCCATCTTCCCTTCTGTTACATCCCTTCTGTTACATTTCCAACCAGGTAATGCCTTCTTTAACATAATGTCTCCTTTTTATCATATCTGTCCATTGTGTATTTTACAATCTCCTGCATAGGGGATGACATACATCCCAAAACTTCCACATAATTTGCCTTCTGCATCTGATGGTCCACATCTTCGCTATATAGTGTGTCTGCTCCAGACTAGCTCACCAATAATATTTTCTGTATAAAGTATTCAGTCATCATCTCCAACAAGGGTTAAAGCAAAAATGATTTGCTGTGGTCCCAAGCAGATAGACTAGAGCAGATAGACTCCACCACTTCTTCGGACGTCCCACACCTCTCTGCCCTTTCAGCTGTAGTTCAGTATATGTTTGGGGATGCGGTAGTCATCCATTTGGTTAAGATGTTCCAACCATTTTAGTTGATATTGGGCAATCCTATCGAGTATACTGTACTTATAATATTAAATTCCTACCATATAGCTTGCTTGCGAGAGTTTAGTAATTAGTATGTCCCCTGGGTATGTTACTAACGTACTGCAGCGTAAGATAATGGTGGAGCTACCACCTGGCTTCTGGTTTAATGTTCAGCCCAATTTCTGTCTGGGTTGTCTCCCATAAACTGGCTGTCTTACCTAGCTTGGTTAACTAAAGAAACCAGTTTTCCCAGTTTGAAAAACTCATAACGGTCTTTAATGTGGTGGTTTCTCCTTGCCTACCACGTCCTGTGTCATACATCAACTAAGGGCCATTCACTTTTAGGAGCAATTTCTTGCCCCAAGGGCAAGAGAGTGCCCTAACATCTACTTGTTGTCAAGTAGAGGAAGGACAGCTGATTAAACTGTTCAGTTTATCAATAAATAATTTTTTCTTGTTGCAGAAAGCTATTTTAGCCATTGCTATCCCAGATTTTATTTCCTGTGTACATCTGTTGTCATTTATTATTTTGACAAAAATAGAATTTGAAAACTGTGGAGACATTGACTGTGGAGAGTGTAATATGACTAGTTAGTGGACATGTAATGTTTATGATGTTCAGACAGCATGTGTAACATTTAATGTTGTAGATTTTTGTTATTTGATATTAATTCACTTTTAATCTTATTGATAAATATAAAGACTTTACCATATTTTTGATATGCTTTGCTAAATGCAAACAGTAGACTAGATTCCAGTAGTAGCATTATAACCAGTTAGTGAAGTAGGTCTTCTGGTAATGCTGTTCACTCCTTGTTAATTACTGAAGAGAGGATTGCTGTTTGAAACACACACACACACACACACACACACACACACACACACACACACACACACACACACACACACACACACACACACACACACACACACACACACACACACACACACACACACACACACACACACACACACACACACACACACACACACACACACACACACACACACACACACACACACACACACACACACACACACACACAAATGTACTGTACATATCTATCATTATTGAGTGTAGGTATCCGCAGATTCTGAACTGCTAAATGACCTTTGACTTTCTCAGTTGAGGCTAGGTGCACATAATGGCTGGACAAGTTTGAAGTCCAGTTGGATGATGATTCATGTGAAAAGAATTGAAATCCTTAATTAATTAAGGGTTTGTTCTGATTGATTGTAGTGGTTTGCACAGTGTCGATGTAAATGATTTAATAATCACGTTTTGACAACTAATAAATCTGTGGTTGTCTTCAAGTGATATAATAAAATTGAACTAAATAGCAGAACAAATTATTAATAAATAAAAAAACAAAGGTATCATTAAAAAATGATATAAAGATTATCTCTTTTTAATGGGATTTATACAACAGCTCCTCATCCCAAAGTGCCTCCTATGTCTATCCAGATCTTCCAGTTCTCGTGCTTCCCCACCGTTCCAGGATCTTCACAGTCTTCCAGTCTTCATCTTTTGAGTAGTATCCACTTCAGCCATTGTTGTCCCTCATTCTCAACACATGACCAAACCATTTCAGCATTGGTTTTTTGAATACTACTATACTATGGACTCTTCCACTTACAACCTTCCCATTTCCTGATTAGAGAGCTTTGCATGGCATCTCTACAGCAATAGGCATAGCTAGGATCTTCGAGGCCCCAGGGCAGAATCCTAAAGTACCCCTCCCCCCATCAAAGACGTACTGTACCTTTCTCCCCCCCCCCCCATATGAAGATGTTCCACATTTCTTTGAATCCTTAAATTCTTGTCCATTTACTAAATTTTTGTTATATTGTAGACAGCAATATAATTGACCTTCTAGGAATTTGATGTGAAAGAATGAAAAGCACAATATTAGCTGATTTCAAATAAAAAATGATAATGATAATGATAAAAAATACAATATTTTACAGTGAATAAGTTATTATTAGGCCTACTGGTATTCTAAGCCATACAAAAAATGTTAGTTTGAAAACATAAGGAATATACATACAGTAACGTAACAAAGCCACGTGAATGAACAGCACGTATTAATTTAAGATACTATTATTTAGCTTTAAAATAAGAGTTGAAAATCCCGTCTGGTTTTTTTAAAATTTCACTACTTAAAAATTTATAGTCTACCATTAACATATATAGAAAATTTCAAGTCAACATAACCTTTTAATACAAATTTGTTAAGTTTGTGTAATTTTGGGTTGTTCAGAAAACAATTGTAGTCATTATTTAAAAAGCCCTTTTTTTACTTTTTTTTGAACAAAAAAGTCAATCATTTTTGAAAAGTCTAGGCCTAGTTGTCTAGCTCTTTCGTTTTTGATTGACAACAATGACGAGCTGCTCAAGCGCTCCTGGCTCATGGTAGTCCATAAATAGGTTATAATGCGTTTTAGTTTTGAAAAACATCTTTCTACCTTTGCTACTGTGACAAGCACACTGTAATGAAAAAAAGTGTCTGGAACTCGTCTGTACGATTTACACGTTGTGTGATTGACGTACATGAGCTGCCAGTTTGCTGTGGTTGTCAATCACTACGTGTGTGTAAAATTGTATTTTACACACTTGTTATATAATATACTATTATATTGCATAAGTAGTATGTGTATAAATTAGTCAACTTTTTTATTCTGTTTTTGAAAAATATTATTAGTCAAATAGAAAGTGAAAAATATTCTAAGGCTAATAAAGTCGACATTGGGTCGACCCATGGTTAGCCTGTGGTCTACTCTTGTATGCTACCTCTTTTGGCAATTTCACCCTCATCAAAAACTTGTTCCATGTTAAAAAAATATGAAATACAAATTTTAATTAGTTAATTTCTTTTTTGCTGTTTGAGGGTCCCTTTGCATGGGTCACCACCCCAGCTGCCCCATTCTAGCTACGCCACTATCGATAGCATTTATTGTTCTTTTTAGCTGCAGTGTTCAAGCTCCATTCTTCCGATCCATAGCTTAGCACTGACTCCACTATTAACTTACCAATAATTTTTGTTTTTAACTCTGTGGCATTGTGTTCGCCCTACCATGCAAAATTCAACCTTGATATAACTTTATGACTTTGTTGTGGTCGTTATTTTATTTCCCTGTTTCCCATATTATCCTTTGTGATCATTATATTAAGATTTTTGAATTCACTGACCTATTTCACTTGTTCTTGAATAGCATTGTAAACTGCACATGTGAATTTATTTCCTAAGACTGTTTTACCAATATTGAATGTAAGTTCATTTTATTCATGTGTATTCTAAAGTCTCTGAAAGGTAATTCAAGACTGAAAGCATCTTTTGCAGTTAGCAACTGACTATCTGTGAAATTGAGTGTTAACAGAGTGATCCTCTCCAGTAAGTATGCGGATTTCATGACTTGATTTTTTTCATGGTCTTAACAATATCTCTTGTGTTAAAATACGATGGCTATCCAGAAAGTAAGTTCCAATACAGTATTAAAAGAAACTGAGAGTATATTTACAAAACATTTTTGTAGCTATTTGAAATACACACCTTAAACTATTTTTCTATATAGTTTCTGTCATTTTTGAAACACTTTTCATAGTGAGGCACCAGGCATTGTATACATTCGTCATAGAAATTCCCCTCCGGTAATTTGAACCATGTATTAACAGCTTTTTGACATCGTTGTTGTTATGAACTGCTGGCCACCAAGGAAGGGTTTCGGATGCTTGAAAAGGTGATGTTAGCTTGGTGTGAAGTCTGGGTTACAAGGTGCATGATCAAATTGTTGCCAGCCAAACTTTGTGGGGGATGTTGCGTTGCAGCGGCAGTGTGTGGGTGGGCACTGCCATGATTCATCACGATGTCCTGGGTAAGCATCCTATATCATTTACTCTGGATCAGACCATGCAATTTCTCAAGTGTTTTTCAATAGACATCCAAGTTGACTTTGGGCCTTGAAGCAAGAAATCCGTTAGGAAAACTCCTTCTCCTACCAAAGATTGTGCACATGATTTTTTGACAGGAAAATGTTGACTTGAGTTTTTTCTTTGTGGTGATGAAGTCTGCCTCCACGCTGTGGATTATTATTTTGGTTTATAGGTTGCGTGTGACACTCATGACTCATTTGCGGTAACTATACAGCTGAGTAGTTATCCCTAGTTTGTCTTAATTGTAGCAAAAAAGTCAGTGGACTTCCCCACCCTTTCATTTTGTGTTGGCCATCTTTGGAACCCACTGTGCACACAATTTTCAGTAATTCAGTTTCTGAGACACAATTTTATAAAGAAATTAATGAGAAATGTCTGGAAAGTGCACGGAGAGAGACGTCATAGTGAATCGTCTATTCTCGTCTGTAATCGTCTCCTCAATGGCATCATGTCGTTATTCACTAAAGGTGGTCACCTGCTCCTTTCATCATCGTGAACATTTCTGCGTAACTTATTAAAAAGTCATATCCATTACTTAGTACCATTGAATCACTTACTGTTTCTTCTCCATAAACATAGAAAATCTGACGGTGAATTTCAATAATTGTTTTAATGCCTTTCGTATTCCAGAACCGAATTAAATACCTACTTTCACACGCGGCGGGTGTCTCGAATTTCTTCGACATTATAAACACGCCTAATGAAGCTTATTCAGTGCACAGTTGTTTACAGACAGCGTTGATGGTTTGCTAATGACGAATCAACAAACTGGCCACGTATGGGGATGAGCGTGACATCATGAATATCGCAGCAATATTTGAAAACGGAACTTACTTTCTGGATAACGCTCGTAAATAATCCACTTATTTTCCAAGCAGGATTTGATCTGACTGTGAATGATTCGAATATGACTTTTAAAATGGACAGTCAGTTGTAGTACATGTATCAACCGCATATAGACTCTTTTGTGTGGGATAGTCTGGCTCTATTCTCCTCTAACGCACACTTTACTTTGTAATGTTTGTCCTATTCCTGATATTTTGTTCTATTATTCAATTTATTGGCTGACCTAAACATGATCATTGATTATCACTGGTCAAAACATTGTGATTATTAAATTATTAATTATGACTCCAAAGTAATGTAATTAATAATAATTTTACACCATCGAATCTTAGATTTTAAAGACCTTAATGTCTGTGTTGGAAGCATGTGAACTGACCACTCTTCGATGTGTGTACATCACCTGCTCTTCCATTTTATTATATTTTGTGTTTTTGATTTCATAAGGTTTGTAATTTGATTTATTAGTTTAAGGGTAGGTCTAGGCATAAAATATAATAGGGAATTTTATTGTAGAGGTTGAAGTTGTAAACAGCAAAATTAAAGTTTACCTCTGTCTCTGTAGGTTTAAGTTTACTTTGTAGTAACTTATGTCTATCATCAGCTATGCACAGAGTTAAAAAAAAACTCAGCACAGGGAGTCAAATGTTGGTAAAAACGTAGCACTCAAAGGGTTAAAATCAATCAATTTAGAACTAACAATCAATTGGCGTTTAAAGGACAAAACATTCTCAGCCTTTTGGTAATCAAATGGAAATGGCAGAAGCACGAATCTAATGTTCTGAATATACATATTGCATGGGAAATCCATTTTGATGTAAGTGTAGTAAAAATCTGTTTTTATCTCAATGTACGATGATAATTCTATATCCTAAATGTTTGTTTCAGGAGGAACAGAAGATTATGTACTTCTATCCAATGAGAACAAGTAATGACGTGAAAATGAAAAATGTTGGACTGAGTGAAGCAATAATAAAATTTATGGAGTGAGTAGTTTGTATTATATATTTTTACTTACACAGATAATAAACAGAGATGGACCAATTATTAGATGGCTGTCCTGTCTGTTTGTTTTCTGATGAAGTTTTCTGGGCGACGATTTCCAATGTTACCTACAGTGAAGGAGGTTAACTGTATACAGGGGCAGGGTCGGGTCGGTTTTGTGGAAAAGAAAACGCAAGACAAATTAATATAATTGTTTTAAAGTGGCTTGGCTGAAAAACATGAGATTACATCCTGAAATCAGTCCCAATAAAGGAATTGGTAATAACACAATAAGAATATGCATTATTGAAACATTGTTAAAAGATACTTAGTGACTGAATTGATTTTCCTATATTTCATATTTCAGTGCCCTAATGCTGTGTAATAAACCTGTTTGTATATTTAAAAAAGATCTACTACTATATTAACGTACACAGCTCGAAAAAGTAAAACAGCCTAAAAATTGAGAGATTAACAAAAATTCGTCAACTTTTTTGACCCTCTGGAGGGGATCCAGTCGCCCGTTCATCCCCCCCTCATAAATACGCCCCTGACTGTCTATATATTTTAGATAATTGAATGTTGGTGGGGTGAGGGAAGTTTAACTGTGATGCTAGACTGTATTGTGGTTGTGTGCACATAAGTTTTCCCACTTTCATGGCAGTCTTCATCAAAATGGATTTCCCATGCAATATGTATATTCAGAACATTAGATTCGTGCTTCTGCCATTTCCATTTGATTACCAAAAGGCTGAGAATGTTTTGTCCTTTAAACGCCAATTGATTGTTAGTTCTAAATTGATTGATTTTAACCCTTTGAGTGCTACGTTTTTACCAACATTTGACTCCCTGTGCTGAGTTTTTTTTTTAACTCTGTGCATAGCTGATGATAGACATAAGTTACTACAAAAATATATATACTTACTTTATGGTGTCTTGGAGTATTCGTGTCACCCCTCACATAAATATTGTAATTTTTAGTTTTTATTGTCACTGCAATTTAGCTTGTATCTGAGGTTGAAATGACAATTTATGCACAAACAAAATAAAATAAATATATTTAAATATATATTAAAACAGTTTAACTAAGTATTTTAGCTTTGTGTGATATACCTAAAGTAAGTAACAAATGCGCCAAAACAGAAAAGCTATAAACTAAAACAAGAAATAAACAAAAATAAATGCAATGTAAACACACGGGCACTCTCTTTGTATACCACACACATGGGTGAGCAGTGAATAGTCAGCTGTTTGAAAATAAAACTAATAGATAAAATTTCCCTCCCATAAACACAAAGTACCAATGTAAGTGAACTATTGATGTATTGTGATACCAAAACTGACCACCAGATAGCTCAAACATCGAACAAATTAATGTGATATCATTTCTGGCATTGGCTCTGTGCATGTTATTGTATCACTCGCATGGCATGGCATGAGTTGTCTCAACATCAGTAATACTGAAAGGGTTAACAGCAGTGTCTTAAAAGTTATAATAGCAAGAAACTGATAAACTGTGCAAAATCATGATCACCTTCTAAGTGACTGGCTCCTGTCTGTAGAAGTGATCATGTGATAAAATGACATTAAAGCAGTAAGTGGCAAGAGCCTTATTCCAGTAACTTTCAACTCTCAAAATAAAAGTATAAAATTGTCGATTTTAAGTCCACATTATGTTACTGTATGAATTTTGAGAATTTGTTTGTTTGTTGTATTTATTTTTCTTTCCAGTATCTTTGTGGAACACCAGAAATACTTTTGAGAGCACCAGGTGCTCCATGGATTTCAGTTTAGGAAAGAGGAGAAGGATCATAAATCTGTTTTATCTATTATGGTGATATTAAATTTCAGTATCCACATGTGGTCTCAAGAGTATGCCATCTGTATTGCTTCTTATAAATTGAATGTCCCATTTCTTCGTTGAGTCTGTCTGCCCACATCATTGGAGCTTTACCCCCTATGTGGAATAGGGATTTTGACCATCCAAATAGGGGTATTTAAATTACAATAGGGGGTAATTACAAATAAGGGTATTTAAACATTATATCTTTTGTGAATTTTTTCTTCTATTTTACCTTGTTTCAGAAGATGTTCCTGTGAGTTGACATGAAGGCTGTAATACACACATGGGTCTGAGAATTGGAATTTAACTAAAGGTCAGGCCAGTCGCATCGAAGCGGCTGAAATGAGATTTCTCAGGCATGTGACAGGGTATACTCTCCATGATCATAGAAGGGACACAGATATACGGCAAGAACTGAATATTATGAGTGTACTCAACAGGATCACCGAGTATCGGCTGAATTGGTGCGGACATCTTTGCCGAATGGATGACTGCCGCATCCTCAAACAACAATGGAACTATAAGCCAAGGGGACAGAGAGGTGTGGGACGTCTGGGGAAGTGCTGGAGGAAGAGCTGTAATATTTGCCTATTTGAGACCGGAACAAACCATTCTTGGTTTAAACCTTGAAGATCATGAATGATGAATAAAGTTGTATTATTGGTTATAATCACAAGCAGAAATTATGCTGTTGCACACTACTATATAAGCATTCCCTATTACCGCTTTTGAGCTTCACAGCTCATCATCAGATCGGAAATATACAATAGTGAAAACGAGACAATTCCTTTCTACCTTTACTTGTCCAACAGGGTGTACACATTTTATAAAAATGTTTATTAAGAACAAGAAGATAAGAGCATTTATCTTAGGGCTTGTTTATGTACCTCTGGTCCATTGGCTTTTAAAAGGCAACATGTAGGCTGTACAAGTTGAACTCAGAAGCTGAAATATTTGTTTTGAAACAAGTGAATAATGACCTTTATCACTCTTATACTAATAATAAGTTTATTTTGGTTCTGGCCTATCTCTCTGATTTTTGTGAAGCCTTGAATAGTCATAATCTGAAAGTTACAAGAGAAAAATACAAACATTATGATCCCTCATGAAGCGATTGAATTTAGAAAGAAGATTTAATTAAAAAACATAGGACCATAGGTGCATCTGTATGGTCCTATTGTCAAAAATTCTTCTTTTTCCTGCATCTGTGAGCTTCTTCATGACAATCAAGATGTGCAAAATGAGCTGAAAAATCTCATCTCTTCATATCTAGACCCACTTTACAATGAATTCTAGCTTTATAGGGAAGAACAAGTCTTTGATGTTCACCACTGACATCATTACAAATAGCTTCAAAAATATGAGTTTTCAAAACACATGGTTTTACTCAGTTGACAGTTTTAATGACAAGTTGGAAAGCACAATTGAACTGTTATGACTTGGTTTTAGAAGCTAAACCTTGTCTGTGGAGAATACAGTGAGGATCTAAGAATTTTGGATTTTGTTTTATGAAGCCAGAATGTGTGCTAATCTACTTGCATAGTTAGCTGAACGAAAGATATGTTTATTATTTCAGACAAATAATAAGTGTTATTAAAATTAAAATAATAAGATTAATAACAAAGATATATGAGTGAAGAATCATGAAGCATGAAGATCTCAGAAAATAATATTATGTATTATTTAATTGTAAACAGGACATTTAAACAAAATAAATATAAGTAGGACACTTATTTGTTTATATTTATGAACAAGCAATAGATAAATACATCATTAAATATAATTAACATAATACTCATGCCAGAATTTGGTGCTGTCTCTTCCTCCACCCTTCTATCTCTTAACCAGGAGAACTATAAATTTTAACAACTAAGACATGTTAACGGATGATAATGTAATAATTACGAAGATAACATAATGATAGAATTAAATTAATGATATAAGTAAATTAACTACAAAATTAAATAACAATCGAAATGAACTACTCTAAATTAACTACTCTGTTATAATTAGTATTAAATAGAAATAATAATAGGACAATCGAAACAGGAATAATAGTAGCACTTGAAAATAACAACAAAACTGAAGTACAATGAATATGTTGGCAACACCTTTATTTGACAACATTTGCGTGTCAGCTGATTCTTCATTCCCCCTCCCGGAATTCAAAATTTCAAAGTGGACTCGTCCGTGTGGAAACTGGTTTCTGCGCATATGTCCTTAGCTTTCAATTTTACTACACCTAGTACTGACTGAGACTGCCAAAGGCTGGATCCTAATTGTTGTGCATGTTTTCAGTAAACAGTACCCATAATGGCTCAAAGCTATTTATACCAATACCTTAATTGCAATCATAAAAAAAAATAAAAAGTTTTTCTATTTAATTTTTTTTTCATTTTTATGTATCATGTTAAAAAAATGTACAAATTTTTGTGTACCCTCTAAGCCCCCTTGAGTATTACAGATGCCTCCCAAGGGGTCGTATCTCCAATTTGAGAATGACGGGTCTGTTCAGTTTCCAAATATATAACTTTCTGTAATTTAAAACACTGTGGGAGTAAAACTTGGTTACAAAAAATTGTATACCAGATGGGTGCCAAAAATGTTAACCAATATAGAGAAGCATATTTTCTTGGCTTCAGCACAAATGGTTTTTAAGTTTTTTTTTTTTGTAAAAAAAAGGGGGGTGGATTGTTTGAACATGTCATTACTAGAGATGAAACCTGGGTTTATAACAGAAATGTCAAGTCAAAACAGTTACAATAACATAACGTACCATTTCTGAAAGCAAAGGAGTGTAAACAAGCACCTTCTGTCCCAAAACTCAACTCCACACTGTTTTCTAGGATAAAACAGCCATCTTGATTGTATGGAGTGTGGAATGACTTAATGCATACTGTTTAAGCTAGCTAAAATTAGAAAAGTCATTCGAAACCAAAGACATGGCTTGCTATCCAGTTGGATTGTGTTTTTGCACGAAGCACTCGATCGTATACAGCACCTCAGATTGTTCAAGTGTCGGAAGAATTTGGCTGGAAATTTTTTGACTCTGGTCCCAAACCTGTGAACTCACACCAAGTGATTACCGAATTACCACATATTCACGAATTTGAATAAATGGCCAATATTGACTGGTGTGAAACTGATGACAAACTGAAGAAAGACATTACTAACCAGTTGAAGACACCAACAATGGAATTTTTTGACAATGGAAAAAGGAAGCTGTTGAAATGATATAAAAGATGTGTCAGTGTCATTGATGATTATGTGGAAATATAAAGAAAGTTTGCAGATTTATGTTTGGTATATTAAATAATTGTAATCTTTTAATTTACCGGTATTCTTATTTCAAAACAGACAACTTGAAAAATACATCCTGTGCAATGAGTGAATTTTATCATCAGATCTCAAGTTTTGATTAAATGTAAGTGATGGATAATGGATTTATTAAAATATTGTGTGTGTGCACGCATGTGTGTGGGTGTGTGTAATTTTTTATGGAAGAGTGGACAGCTTAATAATGTCGACATTTTTTGTGTGTTGTAGTAATTTCAATCCAACTCAGCCATGCGAAAGCCTGCATATGGAGAAAAAAAGGCAGTTGTATTACCAACCAGAAGATCACTTTTGGATGGTCATGGTAAGATTTTTTATTTGTTCACTAAATTATTGTTTCAGTTTAACTTCCATATAACAGAGTATTTAGCGGAATGGAGAACATCTACATTTTGTAGAACATCAACTTTGTATTATACAAGCTCCAAGTCAGTGGTGGCATAGTGTAACTCAGAACAGTAGTGTTAGTAATGTATGGCAGCATGCTTTTCCCTTCTTCAGTTTTTTTGTGAAACTTCTAATTGGTATCCTTTAGAAAGAAAACAAATCTTGATAAGTAGTGAGAGCAAGATGTGGGGTATGAGCCGGTCTTGAAACCTTTCAATTAAAACACGTATATGATAATATTGTGTTATGCTTACATGTGTTGCCTTTGCATGTCACTGTATATTGTCCTCTGTTTTTGACCACACATCCATTGTCTTTTCATAGTATGACACTATTGTGGTAGTTCTGTGAATTTCAACTCAATTTTTGATGGTATGTGAACGTATCAGAAGGGTTAGGTTGGACAGTAACCATCATAAAATTTATCATACAGTGTTTCTATCACTAAACAATCTGTGGTCATGTCCAGGTGTAAGTAATACTAATACATTATATATAAGTCTACTTGAGATTCGTTCACTAACAAGTGTGAACTGTCAGAAAAAAAATGATAAAAACCATCACCACCTACAAAGTTAAACACAGCTAAAGTTTTTTTGTTAGCCGTATTTAACTTTGTAGTATAACTATTCAAAAGATTTTGCAAATAACCACCAGAATATTACTTACTTCCGCGATCTTTTTTACGCACTTACCTTAGACTCTGCAAATCCCACCAAAACTTTCATGGCCGCCAATACGTTTGTAGAAGTAAACGTATAAACGTTGACACTCTTTCCCTTAAGTAATTTAGATAATTTTATTCCCTTTAATTGAAAACTTACCCAGGCTCGTTAGACGAGGTTTCAGCACAGAAAACTAGGGTATGGTTATGGCGAAATAATTATTCTAACACATGTTTATGTTAATGAAACAAATCTTATTTTATTCTTTAATTAAATATTCAAACTTTGTTTTTCCTACTTTGTTTTTATCTAATACTATACACAGTTATAAAACAAAACTCCCTAAGCTAATTTTATTATACAAACCAGTATTCTTTTACTTTTTATTTCTCCCCCTTTTTCTCTCACACACACTCTCACGCTCTTTACATTTCTGAATACCCCCCATTTATTGAGCTCATTAGAAACAATTCATGTTTACTTATAAATTTTGGCCAACGACTAAATTTGTCACTGTACTTAACTGCACGTGTTGTCCACCATGTTCCGCCATCACTCGCAGTTCACTTTCACCATCTCACAACGAACTTTTCTCATTTGTGCAGATTAACTCATTCATCTGCCGTATCTATCTCTTCCTTCATTTTAATCTTCTTTCACACACTTCAATAAGTTTCGGCAGGCCTCCGCTACTGTAATCGCTTCGGCCTACCGAAATTCCGAGGGCAACGGTTATAACGTCTGACCAGGTCAAAGGTGTCTTGTCAACTGCGGCGAGCTTGTCTCGCGTGGGTTTTTGTATGCTATACAAGGCTTTGGGTGTCGACCACGTGGCTCTAAACGGATATCCACTTCACCTCCCACCTTGACTTATCGAATGTTCCAGAATACAGAAAGTCGTTTTGAAAAACACGTGGTGAATTTATTATGCAGTACCGCAACGTGTTCGTACTCTGAGTTAACTACGCTTTTACTGCAACTCACGTATCCTTTGTTCTAACTCCCCATACGTCCCCAGCGACGCACGCGGATGTGAGTGCGCACTCGACACCGGTTGAAGACGTACTCATACTGGTGTCGAGTAAGAGTACGTCTTCAACCGGTGTCGAGTGCGCACTCACATCCGCGTGCGTCGCTGTGTTTGTATAATATATACATAGATGTACTTTAGTGTCTCCTTTTAATGTTTTAACGAAGTCATAACTGACGGATTTTTTTACTCTGATGATGGATTAAGTTTAATCCGAAACGCGTAAGAAGACAGAAACCAAGCGGTCACAGTGACGGATTAAGGTAAAATAATTTAACTCTTCTCAAAGCTCACATGTTTGTCAGTACAAGTGCGTTCTTCAACCTTTTGTAAACCATTGAAATCAAGGATGGTTACCAGTGCATGGTATTTTTCCAATGTTGTGTTCTTCCCACATCAAATACATGGTAACATTTTTTCAGAGGTTGTCTTTTCATTTCATAATTGTTCTGTACACTATAGAACCTATGAATAGAGTTAATATTTTGTATGACAGCCAGGTGACCGAGAGCTTATTGACCGAGTGACAGCCGGTATAAGCTGTCCCTCCTCTCCTTGTCATTGTCAGGTAGAGGTTAGGGCATCCTCTTGTCTTTGGGGTGAGAAATTACCCCTAAAGACGGATGACCTTCCATTGGTCAGTGACGTAGGATGTGGGAGGCAAGGAGAAACCACCACATTAAAGATCCTTATGGATATCTCAACAGGGAAAACTGGTCTTTTTAGTCTGGTAAGGCAGCCAGTTTATGGGAGAACACCCAGACAGAAAATCGGGCTGGACGTTAAGCCTGAAGGTGGTAGCCCCACCATACGTCTTACCCTGCGAGTATCATATCTAGGGGACATATTCACTACTACATTGCCTCAAATAAGGTCTAGTCGGACGGATCAAGTGGCTGAAATGAGATTTCTCAGGCACGTGGCAGGGTATACTCTCCATGATCATAGAAGAAACACAGATATGGCAGGAACTGAATAGTATGAGTATACTCGACAGGATCGCCCAGTATCAGCTGAATTGGTGGGAACATCTTTGCTGAATGGATGACTGCCGTATCTCCAAACAACTGTGGAACTATAAGCCGAGGGGGCGGAGAGGTGTGGGACGTCTGAGAAAGCGCTGGAGTGACCAGCTGTAATATTTGCCTATTTGAGACCGGAACAAACCATTCTTTGTTTAAACCTTGAGGATGATGATAATGATGATGTTGTATGTAACTCACATAAAAGATACTTTTTTGTACCCGTAACTTAGCTACAGAGAAATTGTTATTGTAACATTAGTGTTAAATACAATATAATGGTATTTAAAAATTATACAGTTTGAATTATAGTAAAATCTTTTATTAATGCTAGTAAACCATAGATTAAAAATTATGTCTACTAATAGTACTGCTTTTATTATTATAACAAATACAAAACATAAGATTAGTTTTTCCTAAATAAACATGACAGAGTATTAATGGGTCTGTGAAACAGGTAACATGTCTATACCATATTCAAATAAGTATAGTTGAAAGTTTTGTAAAGTATCTAAAGGCATTTGTGATAGATGAGAATATTTTTTGCACCTTTTAATCCAAATAGAGACCAAACTAATGTTATTGAACAATGCTTTCAGCAGGGAGCATAACAACAGTTCTATCAGGCTCTTTTTTCTTATAACTTAATTCATGTTTTGCCAATTGGAGCATTTTGTGTTGATTCTTGCAAAGATATCTTTTTTTTTAGTAGGTAATTTATTCTATTAAGTGATCACAAGCTCTCTGGCCGGAGTTGTCTGAATATTGTATAAGACATATTACAGATTTCTTACTTTATTCATTAGCACTACGTACTACCTTCTTCCTACTTCACCGATGATGGCTGCCGTTGGTGCAGCCAAAACGTTTGGCGTTTCAGGAAATGTGTATTGGACCACAACCTAATAGTCATACATGTCATACAAATATATGAAAAATATATTATACTAACCGTCTGTGACTTCTCGTATTTGATGTCTCTTCTTATTATGACATGTTTCAAGACTCTTGTCCCATTGTCAAGCATAAAATTTTATAGCACATATCAGATATGTTTGTCAAACGTTAAAACACATGTCATGATGACCACAAATAACGGATTATTAAAAAACGAACTATATTAATTTGTAACTTGAATACGCGCATCGGGCGAACAGTGTACACTGCACAGCGACCCACCGCGCATTAACCGTTTAATGCACAAAATAGTGTTGCTGAGAGAGGGGAGCGGAAATTTCACCCCGTTCTGCGCGGGCCGCCGGCCGCCAGCCGCCGGCCTTTGTCACTCCTTTCAAGTTGTACAGTCTGCTAATTATTGTTGAGTTGACCGGATGTGTTACGCGTGTGATTTATTGTTTCGTGTACTAAGAGTATTCTCAATTTCTAAGATCGTGTTCAGCGTGTATTTTATTTTGTGTGTGTTATTTTATTCATAATGAAACAGATTAAACTTAATTATTTCTTTAAAAAACGTTCTACTGTCAGTACGACGACGCCTAGTGAGTCTGCGAGTGCGACGTCTACTGCTAGAGATGTAAGTGCCGGGCCTAGTAGGGAAACTGAAATGCCTACTGTGGAAAACGCGAGTTCTAGTGGACTTAGGCCTACTCACGGTTCCTCTGGGAAACGAAAATTTCAAAGAGCTTGGCTGGATATCTTCCCCTGGCTAGCTTACGATTCCGACCGCGCAAAATGTACTATATGCGCTAAATACCCTCAGAATAGTGACCCAAAATGATCTCGTACCTCTGGTCATCCATCTTGAGGATACAATGAACCGGAAAGCTACAACAGGAGAAGCTACGGATGCAGCTAGAGCAAAAGGCTATCTAAAAATCCTTACATCATACAAGTTTGTAAAAACATTAAACTTTTTGATTGACCTGTATGGGAAACTAGAGTCATTTTGTAAAGTTTTCAAGTTGAAACAGTTACTGGTCTCACAGGTACGATCGTCAATGATTGTAACGGTGGAAATGGTTCAGTTCTTGCTTTCATCTGAAGGATCCAGTGTGAAACAATTCCTTTCTGACACTTCAGACTCAGAGAAACTGAATTGTTCAAAATACAAAGGCGACCAAGGAATTGTTCTCACAAACACGTCTCAAGGGGAGGAAGAATACAAATCAATCCGTAATAAGCTGATCAAAAGCACAGTTCATTACTTGAAGTGCCGTCTTGATACACTTGAGACTGTAGTAGGCACCAAGTGCCACGTTCTGGATTTCTTGTGCCTTCCTCAAGATGACACCCTAACTGCATATGGCAATGAGGAGATTCTTCAATTGGCGCATGTTTTTATTACTGGTGATATAAATGAGGATGTTTTGCTATCGGAATGGCTTCAATTAAAAATGATGGTTAAAGAAGAGCAAATAACTTCAAAAGGACTGGGTGAGTTATTAAAAACTCTGTACAAGTTTCCTGAGCGTTTTGGTGAGCTAAAGAAAGTATTTTACGGCGTTGCATGCATGGCAGTAACAACAGCATCTTGTGAACGGGGATTTAGCTTCGTTAACAGGATAAAAGTGAAACAGAGACTTTCCCTGGACATCACTTCATTAGGAGATCTAATGCAGCTGGCAGTAAATGGACCACCCTTAGAAGATTTCAACCCTGGTGTAGCAATAGACAAATGGTATTTCTCGTCGGGACTTCGCCATGTTAGTGGCCACAAGAGGAAACACTCAGCCTAGTCCAGCTTGATTATTTTTAATCAATTATTTTTCATCTTCAACTCGATAAGGGACTATCAGAATATAAACTGGGCTAATGAATAATGTAGCGGTACATGGTAAATATTAAATAATAAAGTTTTATTCCCCCCCCCCCGGAAACGGTATCTGGCGAGTGGGAAACGCCAACAATTTTCGAGGGTTGGTTAAAACATTGTGATTATTTTATTGTTATTTTGGAGTGTTAGTGGTCTCAAATATTTCTACTAGTAAATTTATACAAACCACTATGTTGTCTTTGGTATTGGTATAAATGTTACTAGTGGTACTAATGGTATAAAATTACTAGTAGAAAAATTGTGATTATTATTATATTATTAACAATAATCTTAAAAAATATCATTGATTAATAACTAAGAAGATATTCATAGTTATAGTTTGCTGTGTTGCCATATGTGTTTTCAAGGTACATTAAGTTTGAGAAAGCATAAAAATACCCGTAATAGCAATTTCTGATGCAGTATATAAAATTTGGTATTTGTATTTTGTTGAAGTGTATACAATTTCAACTGCAGCATCATGTATGTAGCACAAAGAAAGACAACTGCTGTTACCATGAATGGAGAGAAATAAGAATAGTATGTATGTTGTGTTGTGGTGTCTTGGGCACTTGTAAAACTTAATTTTTCCTTTCGAGGTTACTGTGTGAACATGGTAGTAGATATGGTAATGGTAGTACCATTTCAGATGTTGATCTGGAAACTTTGTGAAGCTCTCTGGTATTTTAAATTGCATCTAGTATACTGCATATTAAATATTTCACAAATAGAAAAACAATAAGCAAAAAAAGTATTGAATGTATATTTGCAATGTATGTTTTTAGACAGTAAACGTGCCAACAAAGACAACAGTAGAAGGCCGATCGTATCATGGTGAAGAAGTCCAGGATACTGTATGTTTAGCGGTGCTGAAACAGTCTTACATAATGGCCAGGCTGTTTGTCGGCCCGTTTACAGATTTACTTACCAAACAAAATGGAGATACTTCATTTTTAAAGGAGAAACTGGAACATTTCTTCAATAGGGTAGGTTGGTATTTTTTGATCAGGTTTTTATTATGTTCATATGTGTAACAAAAGACAGCACTGTGTTGTTTTCGATGTGATGCACAAGTGTATATACTTTGCTTAACCGTGTGCATGTGTGTGTGTGTGTGTTGTATAAAAAACATAAAAATATAATAGAATAAAAACAGTACATTAAATGTCAAAACAAACTTACTGGTATCCTAAAGTAGCAACACTTGTGGCATGCAATAACAGAACACAAACAGGAGGAACAGCTGACTGACCTAGTAGTGCCTACAGGGAAGGGGGATTGTGTCGCCATTGGTGTCATTGAAATTTGGGGGGAGGGATTAAAAAAAAAAATGTAATAAAGGTCACACATGTGGAAATCACATAAAAAGTGGATAAAAATGAATCCCTCCAAAATATTTTGGTAGGTAATTAAGTATTAAAGGTGAGTATCAACAAATATATGCTTAAGATTTTACAGTTGTAAAAACATGAGAGGTGTTTATTTTAAAAAATATAGATAAGAGCATTTTACCTTTTTGGACATTTAATTATATTTGATGTACTTACAGTCAATTTTAAATTTAGAGCCACAAACTTAGTAAATGTTTCAGATGTATTTTGTGATTGTGAGTCTGATAGTATATTTTCTGTATTATTACGAGGATTATTCAGAAAGGAAGTTCCGTTAGGGTATTAAAGGAATCTAATAATATATGTACTAAACATTTTTATTGGTATTTGAAGTACACACCTTAAATTACATTTCTATATAGTTTTGTTGTTTTTGAAACACTTTTCATAGCGAGGCACCATTGTATACCTTTGTCATAGAAATGTCTTGCCTGTGTTTGAACCACATCTTGTGAATTTCCTGTGTGTGATTAACAGCTTGTTTGACATCATTGGCCACCAAGGAAGAATTTCTCATGATTGAAAAGGTGATATTCACTTGGTGTAAGGTCTAGGTTGTAAGGCGGATGATCAAATTGTTGCCAGCCAAACTTTGTGAGGAGATGTTGCATTACAGCGGCAATGTGTGTGTAGTGCCATGATTCATCGCAATGTCCCAGGTAATCATCCTACGTTGCTTACTCTGGATAGGACTAAGGAGAAAAGTCGTATCCATCTTGGTACCATTGAATCGCTCAGTGCTTCTCCATAAATATCTAAAATCTGATTCAGAATTTTAATTGTTTTAATGCCTTTCGCATTCAAGAACTGAATGACATACATACTTTCACATGCAGTGGGCATCTCGAATTTCTTCAATTTTATAAACACGTCCAACAAAGCTTACTCAGTGGACGTTTGTTTACAAATATTGTTGTTTGCTTTCCAACTAATCAACAAACTGGCCGTAATGCAAAACACCATGATGGGATCGATACCGTGGCAATATTTAAAAACTGAACTTACTTTCTGAATAACCCTGTAAGTACATACTTGTAAGATGGGGAGGGGCCTAATGCCTAAGAGAGGCATTTCCTGGGGCCTAATTGGAGGGGGGTAGCGTCATAAGGATTTGGCCCCCCTGGATGATCACGCTTTAGTCAACCCAGGTAGGGCTAAACACGTGCCCCCCCCCTGTATCGTGGTATTGTCGTATACCAGTTTGCCTTTGTTTTTCGCTCATGTTTAATAAATGAGCTCATGTAAGAAGTTTTCACAATCTTCTTCTAGACGTATTGTGCCAATTTTGAACTGCTGACTCTACCTTGCTTCACATAATTTGTATATTCATCTACCCTAACTTTCAGATGTCTTGCCCGGATATACAACTCCATAGTCACATGGGATACTATATTTTTGGTGTTTAATTTAGATTCAGATTCCATAAATTTGTTGTTGTAACAATAAATTTATTGTTATTGTTTATTGTCCATAAATTTATTGTTACATAAATTTCCTTCTGTGTTACATGAGGGAAAGGTAGTTCTCATATCAAACCTTCCAGCAATCTTCCTTATCTTCCAGGATTGCTTTTTTTCTATCTGAAGACAACTCCTGATCTATAGGAGTCAAAACTTTGTATTTTGTAGAGTTCATGACAGTAGTATGTAATTTATATGCTTTTATTTAAACATAGATCTTTGTATTAAATGTATTTAGTTTTGCATTATTTTGTAAAAACCAAAGAAATACAGCTGTTTTGTTTGTAACATCAGAATGTTAATTAGATATTTATTTCCTTATTTTGCAGTACCTGAAAAGTTTGAAGCTTCATCACTGTGATATTCTTGATGTGTTCCAAGGTGTTCAGTTCTTACCTCTGGACAAACAGACGTTCTTACATGTACAGTGTTTTGTTAATCTTGTGGAAGCGATGTTTTCGCAAATAGAGTTTAGCATATTTCTTTATAATGAACGACTTATCTGGTGAGTACAGGCTGAGAATTTGTATAAGTAATGAAGAATCGTAATTTAAGGATATACATTACGGCTTGTGGGTTGTGGGCTTTAAATTCACGAACCAATTTCATGGACATGTAGGCATGTGTCATATGTCCAAGAGAATAAAGAATGTGTACAGTTAATGCAAAATTGAAAAAAAAAACTGTATTTTACTTCCATATTCCTTAAGGAATGGAAGTATGGTGATGGCAAAAAAAATCGTGTTCGAGATTATTGCAGATTCTGATTCTACTACACTCAAAACATGAAAAAAAGTCGTTTTCCGAAAAGTGTCTGTCTGTGTGTCTGTCTGTCTGTCTGTGTGTCTGTCTGTAGATTTTTTTTCTATGGCAAACGATAACTGCCGCAAATTCAAACAGAATCAAATAATTTTTTGCATACAGCCCTGATTTGTAGAGTACTCGCGACCTATTGTTTTTGGTGAAGATCGGTTGAGGGAAAGGGGTAGTTTACCTGCAACGGTTTTTTTTTATCAAGGGAAATTTTTTTTTTTGGCAAACGATAACAGCCGTAAATTCAAACAGAATCAAATAATTTTTCGCATACAGCCCTGAATTGTAGAGTTCTCAAGACCTATTGTTTTTGGTGAAGATCGGTTAAGGGAAAGGGGTAGTTTACCTGTAACGTTTTATGTTTTAACAAGGGTATTTCCTATGGCAAACGATAACAGCCGCAAATTCAAACAGAATCAAAAGATTATTTGCATACAGCCCTAAATTGTAGAGTTCTCAAGGCCTATTGTTTTTGGTGAAGATCGGTTAAGGGAAAGGGGTAGTTTACGTACAACGTTTTTTTAACAAGGGTATTTTCTATGGCAAACGATAACAGCCGCAAGTTCAAACAGAATCAAATAATTTTCTGCATACAGCCCTGATTTGTAGAGTACTCAAGACCTATTGTTTTTGGTGAAGATCGG
Source organism: Magicicada septendecula (assembly GCA_034769895.1). Taxonomy (NCBI): domain Eukaryota; kingdom Metazoa; phylum Arthropoda; class Insecta; order Hemiptera; family Cicadidae; genus Magicicada; species Magicicada septendecula. The sequence goes on along the minus strand of CM068367.1, from coordinate 64,425,188 downwards.
TCGAGGGGAAGGGGTAGTTTACCTGCAACGTTTTTTTTCTATGGCAAACGATAACTGCCGCAAATTCAAACAGAATCAAATAATATTTTGCATACATCCCTGAATTGTAGAGGTCTCAAGGACTTTCGATTTTGGTGAAGATCGGTTAAGGGGAAGGGGTAGTTTACCTGCAACCTTTTACGTTTTAACAAGAGTAAAGTACTTGAAAATTTATTTAAACTTTTTGAAACAATGGTAATTGTTGAAAATAAAATAATTTTGTTGCCAGGTAACAAAAATAAAGTCATTTTGATTATAAAATATAAATATTTACAAGAAAAGAATTTTCAGTTTTCAAAATTTAAATATATTTTTATAAAACAATGGGTTCTTCATTGAGGTGGGGACTTGACGACAGTGACAGGGCTTTCCACCAAATTCAGCAGAGTGACAGGTAGGCCCAACTCTGATTGGCTCCTCAGATTTCCCCAGCGTTAGTAGGTTCTATGAAAATATTTTATTTCAAAAATGATTTTAAATATAAATCTTAGATATGTTTTATAAATCTCATGTTTTATGTTTTAACATGGGTAATTTTTTATATGACGAACCATAACTGCCGTAAATTCAAACAGAATCAAATAACTTTTTACATATGTGCCTGAGCTATAGAGAACTCAATGTCTGTTGATTTTGGTGAAGATCGGTTACGGGGAAAGGGCAGTTTACCTGAAACATTTTTTGTTGTAACATGAGTAAAGTACTTAATTTTGATAAAGTATCCTGATAAGAGCTTAATAATCCACTGTAGAAACGTAGATGAAATATCTATAAATGAAGAGGCTAGTTGAACGGGCTGGGGGTAATTTTCTATAAATCAAAATTATAGTTGAAGGGGGAGGGGATAATTTTTTTTTATATGTGTACTATGTTATTGGCAACAAAGAAGTATTTTTTTGTTAAAATTCCTTCCCTGGCTGTTTGGCTGAAAATGATTTTAAATATAAATCTTAGAATATGGAAGTCATGTATGGGGTTCTCCATACCGATATTACATTTTCTGCTATAAATAATGCTAGACCACACAAAAACAATATTTATAATAAAAGTTTAATAATACACCAAACTCTGTAATGAATTATAGTAGGTTTTAATGGTGGATAAGAACTTTGTTTATTATTATCACTTGTTTCTTGTTGATCTTTTTCTTTACTTGTGATGCATTACAAATGTTACAAGCTAACATGTTCATTTATAATGACTGTCTCCTTCTTTTATCTCTACTGTAGTATGTAGTCGAAATAAAACACTAAACAGAAGATTTCTGTTATAGAAACTTTCAATTATTGTTATTTTTTTCAAACATTAGGCCTATGACCTGTTCGCACACCCTGGTTGTGGGATAACTCATGTTCCACTGCTGCCAGAGAGAAATCAGCCATATAGTAACTATGTGTGGTGGTGAGCTGGATGTTGGAGTTGTGTGTGTGTGCGCGTATGCGCACACACTCATATGTGCACACATACACATTAGTTATTTATTTAGCCCAGACCTGCCAGGGAAGACTATTTGATTATTTGTTCTTAGCAATAGGGGTGTACAGGCAGACTGAGTTATGACCTTGGCTCAGTCCCATGACCACAACACAGCCATTGCAATTTGAGTCGCAAATGACAGCACTGTGCTGGTCATCATCAGAGTGAAATATATTAAGATAACTTCCATTTATTAAAATATATAAGGCATTACAATATACACTAAAATTTTAAAAAAAGGTTGTGAATTAAAGTTCAAATGAACTTCCAATTCAGTACACAAAACTGTAGATTACTAACAGAAAGCGGCCAGATTTGTGCAGTAATGTTCTATGAAAACCGCATGTGATAATGTATCAGCTCTCATATAATTCCTTGCTTTAAGAATTTTTGACCACAATTAATGCCATAGTGATTAATAACACTAGCAATGTATTTGTCAGAATTTATCAGATATGGCCCTATGTGATTGTCCTCTTCGTGAGAAAGAAAAAAATAAACATGAAAGGACAACTTTTCATGACCATTGAAGATATAAAATAAAAATTGTTGGGGCAGCTACACCACCGTGTACATTCTAGAAATGTTTTGAAGACTGGAAAAACATTGGAATAAGTGTATTATATCTGATGGAGATTACTTTGAATGGGGCATAAAAACATAGAAAAAAGACATAATTTTTAAAATAAAAAAGAAACCACATAAACATTTGATCAAACATGATACAACCGAACCAAACCTAACCTAATCCCTTGTAATTAATGATCAGGTATTTGGTTGCAAAGTAATGTCAGTATGTTGTTTAACATTGTGTGTTATTGATTTGCAGGAGCGGTTTGGAACCAGATGACATGCAGGCAGTATTCCAGTATTTGGTTACAACATTATTGCCTGCGTTTGCTGAGACTGAATTACTACAAGGTAGTGCTATTCCACAACATAGTACAGCAGTCAGTAGTTATGGCAGGTTTGTCTAATTAAAGTATTGAATATTGTCATAATTAAAATTTGTTTTCAACTTGTAAAGATTTTAATGATATGAAACACATGACCGTAAAAGGATATTTAAAAATTGTATGTATTGTAGGGGAACAACAAACCTTCAGAGAATATAGGACGTGTGTGTTTATATCATCTTTCGAAGTTACATTTACATCTTCATATAATCTGAATTCGACATTCATGTTTTAAATAGTCCTTATCGAATTGTTTTGTGACTTGAAATCTCAATAATTTTATGGACATTCTGGACTAAGCTCAGGAATCATAAAATTGTTGGAATCCTAAAATGTTGTGATCAGCAGGTCGGATTGTTCATTTGTCCTTCAGATCTGGCAACATAGTAATGGTCACCTTAAGTTTACTCTGAAGGCAGTTTCAGAGAAGTTTAGAAATCATAATGTAAGTGACAAGCTCTCTCAGAACTGCACATATTATACTAGATTTGAAAAGTCTTGTTCCAGAAACTTTTTAAAATCGTAGTCTTGTGTGTTGAACGTGTGGCCATGGGCCACATTACCTGTTGATGAGGCCTGCTTTATTTCCATCAAATTTAAAGCCACTAATGTAATTTCTAAGCATCTGTTCTGGCCCATTGTGTATACCAGATGTTTCGAAATGTGTGTGTACATATACAAATATAAAATTTAATGAATTTTTAAATACTATAATTTAAACAAATTAAAATTGTAAAGACTTTTTATATTCTTAAGTAAATATATTGGTATTTGAAGTTTGGTGGCTCTGAAATTAATATTAAATTATAGAAATGAACTGTTAAGTTGTCTTTGTGTTAATTTTTTTATTGATGATCTTGGTTTTTTGACAAGCTTGTGATAGCCCTCACATCCCCCTAAGGGTGCATGCCCGCAAAATTTAGAAATGGTGGTGTAGACTATCTTTTCATGGTCCATAGCTAACAAAACCCCTTCAGTTTTTAATGATAATACATTCTTAACCATAAATTATATTCTTCTCAACAATATATAATTAACATTAACTCATATTGTTTTTAAATTAAACACTTTTGTATGGTGCTATTTTAGCATCATAGTGTCTCTGTAGTTAAATGTAGCAATATTATCAATCCATGTGTTATATACCCCCCAGGATAACACCAGTGGCGAAGCTAGTAGTTAATGAATGGGTAGGCAATGTTAATGGAGACTTCTTTTAAAATCGTTGAATAAAAAATGCTTTACAGGTCTATACGTGTTTCTATTGAACAATCCTTGTATTAGTCATACACAATAATACAACTGATTGAACTTCAAATTTTTAAACTTGATTAGTTTCTATATATATGTTTAATGTTACAAATAATTCAAATAACAATCTTGATCATCTGTTAGTTCAGTAGAATAACAGGGACACTTTTAATAACCGCATAAAATAAACACACTTATAAACAACACAGCGCGCTTTAACTTGAATGTTTGGACCACAGAAGTGAGGCATGCCGCAACGCTCTGTGTACAGCACGGGACAATCCCCCCTCCCTTCACTTCCCTATTGCACTGGCACATTGCTTACATACGATATATACAAAAAACGCTGAGGCAAGTTCAGGTTGCCTCATTCGCTTTAAACGAGCTATGCCGAGTCTCACCTGTCACCATCTAGCGGTCGCTCAGTAAAGCATGTTTCGGCCTAATAAATTCTACAGTCACAGTAACAATGTATAATCTTTACTTATGTAGTTCATACGTATTTATAATTTTTATTCTACAGAATTTTTTAGGGTAGGCATTGCCTCAATTGCCTCCATGTAACTTCGCCACTGGATAACACTATACTTAAGTATACTTTATTACTTTTAAGTTCTTTGTTAACAATGCTGATTCTTTGTGTACCCCAGAGGTTCCCAAATGTTCAATGAAATGAGTTTGTTTAACTGTGCACTGTTCCCTCATAAAGAACTTTTTCCTCTCTTCCATTCCCTTCCACCATCAAGCATCGCTGTCCTTCAGCTGGTTCCAGTATTCACTTCTATCATGTGTGAGGTGATTGCTTTCGAACATAGTCTTCCATCTTCTAGAAGCCAGCTTCTCTATTCAGTTGACCCATTCCAGTCATAGTCTTCCTCTTCCTTATCCTCCTTCTAATGGGGTGCATTTCCATGATAGGGTGCATATACCTTCAGGGTGTATTTTGTCTTGCTTCGTTCATCCTCATTACATAACCAGACCATTGCTGTACTTTTCTCTCTAATACCTCAAGAAATGATGCCTGATGAAGCAAATTTATGATGGTCATATTCCTGATTAATTCTTTCCTAGTTCTTCCAGCTGCCTGCCTAAAAAAAAGCTACATTCAGTAGCTTGCAGCATGTGCTTTTCTCTAGCAGGATGATATTTTCATTTCCGTATAGTAGTGTGGTTTGAAAAACTGTCGTGTATGCAGATAGCTTGATTTTTTCATGATTTTCTTTTTATCCACAATAACATTAGAAATCTGGTGATAATATTTAGTGTACATGTTTTCACATGAAGTAGAAGGGATAACATGTCTGAAATTTTGTGTGCTTGTCAAAGTTTGAAATGAAAGACTATTCAATCATGCACTGAAATGGTTTCAGCTGAATCCCCTTCAATCAACAATCGCCTGTAGATCACATTTATTTACACAAAGTAATAATTAACTCTTATTTAATTGAACGAGCGAAGCAAGTTCTCAGTGTTGACGCGATCATTTGGTATTTGTTTGTCTGTTTGTATGTCTCATGATAACTGTTGAATGCATCAGCTGATTTTCATAAAACATGGCATGAATGTTTATACTTTTAGCCTATAGAAACCTAGGGTTGTTTTTGAGATTGATCCCCCCAAAAATAGGGGCATAGGAGGAAACAATGTGAGGGGTCAAAATTGTGAAAAATTCGGAAAAGCCCATATTAAAGGGTATCAAATTAAAAGGAATTTTAACCACAGTCTGAATGTAGTGTTCATTTTTGAAAATTTTGTGGACATCAGAGTCCAAAAAGTGGGTGAAAATTTTGATAGAATCGCAAAAATTCATGTGAAGTATCAAATTAAAGAGAATTTTAACTAACATGTAAGTGTACTGTTAATTTTTGGAAATTTAAAAATTTTGAGACCGAAAAAAGAGTTAAAATTTGAAAATAATTGTGAAAATCTAGCAGGGCGTCAGACTAAAAGTAATTGTAACCCAAATCTAAATGTTTCAAATTTTCAGTGTTGTTTATTATATGATTGTGTGCTCTACAATTGTTGTGTTACTAAAGAAATGGTAAACAGGGATTTAAAAGATTTTCCCACAATTGAAAAATGTCTAATATTAAAACTTTTATAATAAATGTATTTTGTTCAAAATAGTGAGCGAGTTCTGGAGCTCAGGGAGCGTACTAGTTATTTAACTAATTGTAGTGTTACAATCTCTGTGTGTGTGTGTGTGTGTGTGTGTGTTTTAATTGAATTACCTTTCTAATCAGTATAAACCATGCTTTTTTTGTTTAGGTTTGTAACAGGGCCAGAAAATATCCACAACAGTAATGCCAATGTAGGGAAAGTACCACGATTTTACATTACCAAAGCACAGCCGCCAGGAATGTATCAGTTGGTAGTGTACAGGTCGCTTAGTGCAACTATCTGTCTTTTCATTGAAGGTAAGTACTGCTAGAAGCACACATTGATTTGTGTTTAGTGTATATTTTATGACATTGTAAAATTGATAACCACATTCACAGACCTATATGCTACAACAGTGAACGTTTGATGATAATCTGGCATGTTTAGGACTTACGTGCTACTGGGTTGTTAGTTTCCAATGGGGTAACAAAGTTAGAAGTTTAATTCATCTGTCCTGGCTTTAGTTTTGTTTAATATAATTAGTAAACTATTGTTCTGGATATTTATGTTACACAAGAGATAAGCTTACAAGAGTTGTGTTGAATCCATCCATCCATGTGTGAGTCTTCTACTGCCACCTCTTGCATCATGGTTCTTTTGTTTCAGTCACCACATTGTAAGCATCTTTTCTCTGTCTCATCATGAAATGTCCTTACTCGATCTCTTGGGTTTACCCCATTCTGTCAACTAGGCAGAACACTCAGTTTAAGAACGTTTTGGGCCAACAATCATCAGGCATCCATTCTGTGTAGTCATAAAATAAAGGTTTTTTGTATTTAAGATGTCTACAATTATTTTGTCAACGTGAAGTTGCCTCCTGATATCTTCATTTCTAATGGACTGGAACTTGGATACACACAAGACCTTCTCCAGAAGACCATTTTGACTGTTTGTAGCTTTCAGAAGTTTCTTTGATTTATCCCCCAAATTTGGGGACTTTATCAAAGCTATAGGTGACTGTAGTTTCTGAGATGACAGAGTAAATCATGTTTTTAGTGTTGTGGCTTATTTTCCCATTCCAAGGCACAGAATTCAACTGTTTGATCACCATTTTAGCATTTTTTATTCTGCAGTTACTTCATGATTTTTACTATCTTTTGATAATGTCACCACAAGATACCTAAAAAAGAACTAGGTATTACTGGCATTTGAATTTTTATACTGCACAAATCTACTGTTATGTTGGCTCCTTCACCTTAACTAATCAGCTTCTTGATTTTTCCAAACTTTCTGTCAGTGTTCCAACATGTGTATTCTTCATATTTTTCAGATTATGTAATTGGAGTTAATGTTCGTTCAGTGCTACCACAACTTGTGCAGTGCTATGTAACACCTTTGCTTATAACTTTTTCTTCCTGCAAAGTATTAGAACACCTTATTCCCAACTTTAACAGCACTGACACATGGAGAGTATCTCCATCCAGTGCCATCAGGGAGTTTAGGGCATGATCCCAAACATACCTGCTGACGGGTGACAGGACATCCTTTCTCACAGCAGTACATGATGCAGAAATACATGTGTTCATTGGTTTCCTAGTCCAGCGTGCTTGTTCACACTGTAGTCAGGCATAGCTTCGGTGAGCAGTGGCCTTTCGTAGTGGCTTTGTTACACAATTAAGTGGCGTCTCTTTTCCTTCCTGATCATTTATACTTATGTGTCCTCCCTTAAGTTCTTATACTAGTTTCTCATAAGACCATCCGCAATAGTGAACATGACACAACTGACGTTAGTTTTCAGCAGTGCTGTATCCTTTTGCTTCATAAAATGTAAAACATCACACCCATCACAGCTGGTGGGAGAGGCAGTGATAGGCTCTGTGTTTCTTTGATCATTATTAATACAAAAGTTGAACAAATGGACTGTAAATTGGCAAATTACAATTTAAGAAGGTTACTTTGCCTATTGTGCATGTCATAGTGCGATAGCAACCGCTAGTGTATATAAAGCATTTGAAAGTTAATTTTTAAATTGTCCTAATGCATGTATGTATATGCATACATAATATTTGTTCTGTTCGTATATAGTTATGTATTTATCAAGATGTGGGTATTCAAGTGAAGAGAGAGAAATACCTCTGTATGACTTTCAGCTGTTTCTTAAGGGAAAATCTATGTTTAAAGGTACACATTTTCAGACATAGGCAAGATAACTGAAAAAAAAAAACAGCACTGTACTGTTGTAAAAGTTGACTGAAGATAATTTGCAACAGTTTCCAACAAGGGAAAATTTGTATGTTATAGTGTATAAATAGGGGAAAGAACATGTTAAATGCAATAAATTAAGTTATAAGCTTGTAGTAAAAAAATTACACTTTTGCTATCAGTCTTTTTATTTAATGGTTGATACCTCATAACAGTGTATAAATATTCTGCCTCATAACGCTATATAAATATTCTATATAACACTGTATTTTGCTTTCTGTTTTTACAGAATCAGTTCAGTTGACAATAGACATGTTTCGGCAGTGGGACGCATTTATGGGACCTCGTCTAACAAAATTAGTCAACGAAGTGTCAGCGTATGCGACAAGACACATAGCGTATTCAACTCCAAGTGAGGGCTGTTCCAGATTTGTGTACTTCAACCGCATGAATTTGGCCACAAAAAGCACCGTACACTTGGATAATAGGAGAAGTGGAAATATAATTGTAACACCACAGGTTCTGAAGATATTAGCAGACATCAATGCTGACCATAAAAGGTGAAATAAAAGTGTGCATGCGTGTGTGGTATGAAAGTGAGAGAGAAAGAGGGAGAGAAGGAAGAAGAGATCGGACTACTAGAGACCTGTAGTACAAACACTGTAATATGACATAACATATGTCACTTAGTTTTTTTGTTATAAGTGTGTATTAAAACATGAAATTTCTTGTAATTTAAAATGTTTTCCCATCATATATTGCCCCATATTATTGAATCAATTCACTATTTCATCAGGGTGAATCCAAGTCCCCCCCTGCGCTGTATAATTAAAATCTTGAAACAAATTATCAGTAGACCTGTTGGAAGAATAAGATATAGATTTTTTTTCTGGTAAACATAGTTTTATTTTAAATGTAATAAAATAAATGAATAGAATAAAGAAAATGTGAAATTTTGTGAATGTGAATATATACATTTCCTCCTCAGTAAGCCTGAAAACAAGTAGAAAATTGTATGGCTCGTGGGACTTAACAACTTACGAACGTATGCTGACCTGAAGCTGTTTACAGAAATCACAAGTAAAGTAGTATAGTTACGAAAATTAAACTTTATTAAAAAATACTTAACTTAGAAATTATATTATACGTAAGCAAGTATAAAAAAATGAGAAATATATCCAGTGAAGGGGGAAAGAAACGTGCATTAAACACCCACTCTCAACATATTGGATATATAATATAATGGCTGTAGAATTAATAAACATTTCTTTTTTTAATAACTATGTCATCTGTTGTCAATATTTAGGATGACGGAAGCTGGATGTTCAACAGCGGAAACAGTGGTCAAGACTCTGTCGGAATCCCATTGGGTAGTTGGAAAGCTCTCCAATGCTAGGGAATTCTATGTAGTTATACAGCACAAAAACACAAACCTGACTGAAATTAATGGTAAGTTATTGGATATGTGTTGAAAATAATATTTTGTCATAACAGTACAGCCCGCTAAGAGACTTTAGTGTGTCAGATAGGTTCTTAACTGGGGAAAGACTGACAGAGTTGCTATTTATACCCCAACCATAATTCTGACTTTAATTGGTCCTCAAATGTTTTGTCTCTACCTCACATCTTTTAGACCAAAGATTGACATTATCCGCTAGACCAGAGGTCAGCAAATTATTTTGTAAAGGGGCTTGTTATTAGGTACTTCAGGTATCATGAGCCAAGAGGGAAAATATAAATCAATATGTAGGTAGACACTTGAAGAAATAAAAAGTTTTTCCCAATCTTTTATTAACAAGATAATAGTGAGACGCTGAAGAACGGTATGTCGGTTGACTAGTGTATCTCAGTGACATTTTTTAATGGAAAAATAGAATGCGTTATCATTTCGGTGTGTCTTGACAGATCATTTAGATTACAAAACCTCTTTTGTCTACTGCTAAAAGGAGGATTTTTCAATGTACTATGGCAAAGATTTTTGTTCTGTTTTCCCATGAATGTATTTTCCACTTTTCAGGATCCTACCATATATGATTGCATTTACAGTAATTTTCTATTGTATTGCAAATTTTAGTATTGTTTGTAACTATCTGTAATTTACAGCAAAATATTAATTTATTACATTTGTTGCAGACGAAGTGAAAAAAATATGTGAAACAGAACTGAAGAGTATATTTTTTCACGTGTGAAGAAAAGTGGAAACAGATAGTTCCTAATAGCATTCCAGACAAAGAAAAAAAAACTGTACAGTAGGTTGAATGCTGTTTCATTTTGGTGATTTGTAGATGTTTTCCTCTGTTTATATTTTGTTTTGTTACATATTATGACATGGTATAAAGTATCGAAAGAAAACAGTATGCAGAAATTTTATGGATTTGTTGACTGTGGACACAGAGTGACTTCTATATTGGATAATAATTTGTTTGAGTTGGACTAAATGGTTGCTCAGAATGCGAACAATGCTGTTACTCATTTTTCCAACTGTTTACTTACTAGTGTCATCTGGATTTCATATATATTTCTATGCATAAATTATAAAACTATTAACAATGGATCAAAATTTTAAGTTACAAACAAAAATTCAAGTAATATTTCAAATTTATATGATGTTACATTATCAGAGATGTCGATAATCTGTAGCTTGGTATATAAATTGTTTTGGAAGTAGTTTTTAGAACAATGTGTGAAAATGTTAGTAACGCGTGTCTCTGAGGTGCCATTTATTCTGCCTGACCTGTTTAGCAACCACGGAATTTGTTGTAACTGCAACTTTTAAATTTAACTGTATGAGTATGAGAACCGTATGAGCCTAAATAAAGTGTGCTAGCAAAACATTAATACATTTTTTGATTTTCAGTACATTTTGCAAAACTCTCAAAACAAGTTTTTTTTTGTATGTTTTGGTCAGCTGTGGACCACATTAATTCATCTGGTGCCACATTAATTCTTTTTGCCCACTATTCTGGTGTGCTCTTGAGTTTCTTCTTAAGAGGGTCATGTTCTTCATACTCCTGGATGTCTTCGTGTATGATACCCACTTCTTGCACATACCTTTCCACCTTTATGAACCAAGGCCCCCTTGGTTTTCTTGCTTAAGAAGTAGGGAAAGATCTGGTTCGTAAATCTTTCTGGACTCATTCATGTTATATGACCATAGAAAGCAATCCTTTTCCAAATTGTATCCGTTATCTTTCTCACATGTTGTGTATAGTCTTGATTGTGCTGTCTGCTGAATCATCGTTTTCTTTGGCTGGACGTAAGATTTTCCTCAAGATCTTACTTTCTTTTACTTCTAGTTTCTCGGTCAGACCTTTTCTATTCATTGTGAGGCATTCTGCTGCGTACAGGGCTTCTGATTGAAAGACTGTGCAATAGTGTGTCTTCTTGGCATTGAGAGACACAAATCGTTTGTTGTAGATGGCTTTGATTAACCGGTAATGCCAGTCCAATCTCTTCGATCCTTGATGCGAGAGCTTCTTTCTTAGAAATGTTAGGTTCTTTCCATTTGAGTAGTATTTAAACTTTTCTGCCCGCTTGATATTTCCTATTCCTCCGCATCTAGCTCTCTAGGTGCCATCTTGATATTTGTTGTGCTGTCCATTTTCTCAAAGGTGATCTGGAGGCCTGCCTTTTACACTTGTGTCTTGAGTTGGTTTATTTGTTTTGCAGCTGTGCATAGAAAATCAGAAAAGATGGCAAGATCATCTTTGAAGGCTAGACAGTTGATTATCAGGTTCATGGTTCTACATCTCAGTCTAACCCTGTTTTTGACATCTTCATTACTGAGTTCTTTGTGCCACTTGCTGATAACTTTCTTCAGTATACAGTTGAAGAACAGAGGCGAGGGCCTGACTCCTGTATAACACCAATCCTGATTTCGAAGGCATCTGAAACCTCTCCCCTAAATTTCACTTTGGAGGTGGTTTGTATCTGTTGTGGGGGAGGGGGAGGGGGAGTCTCTGTTGAATGTTGCTATTGTTTTGTTGTCTAAAACGATTCTTTTGAGGTTTGTATTAGCGTGGTTCTATCAATCACCCTTTGTAATAATAACAAATTTCTATTATATACGTCCAAATTTTCTGGTTCTGTTTGTAGATTTAATTTTTTTTAGTTTTTCTTTGTAAATTGATCTTAAAATCTTACATAGTTTGCTCTGCCTACCATACTAATCTTTCTGATTTATATACACATTTGGTTTTGGAAACTACAGTTTCATTGTGAAATTGTTCCAACATTTTCTGTGACCACTCGCACTGATCTTAACTTAAATTTCTTAGTTTTTGTGTGTGAACATTTGTTGACAACAAAAGGAACTGAATTATTAGCATAGAAATTACTTGTTTATGCTGTCCAGTGTATGTGGATAATTAGAAGATTTTTTCAGTGTACAGTTTTTTGCTAGTGCACTTCAAGGCAGTAGTATGTGGAGAGAAACATGTTTTCAAAAGTGCTTTAGTAAATTTCATGGTTGCTGGTAACAGGTAACTACAATTACTCTTTCTTGTTCATGTTAATTGTATTATAAGTCTTCTGAAATATACTTGTTAATGTTGTATATATTATTTTAAGGTTAAATGTCTTTCACATAAATACTGGTGGATTGATAGGCCTATAATCATTCATTGTTATGTATGTTACAGTTTTGTGATTATTGTCACCAGGGGCGAACCTAGAGGAGGGATATGGGGGATATATCCCCCCTCCCCCAAAATTGGAAACAAATTTTAAATTTGGAGAAAAAAATTTTAAACTGGTTGTCATTTTTGAAATATAATTAATTGACTTCCAAGTTTTGTCAATTTAAAAAAAATTACTATTTGGGTCAATGAAAAGTTAAAATAATCTACAATAACAGACCTTATACTCAATAATAAATATAACAGATGTTGAAAGAAATGGTGAAAAATGAAAAGAAGACGACTTGAAAGAGAGTAGGATAAGGTACGTTTTTCCGCTGGTTACGATAAATAGGGACATATCTCTTTATATTTTAACTTAACGTTACATGCTGATAACTTCAATCACAAAGCACATAATGTAGATGAGTTTTAATTTCTTAACATTGTTTTTCATAATTGACATGGGTTGTTGTAATAGACTCTACCTAGCTCTAAGAAACAAAATATTGTAAAATTATATATACGTTCATTTAAAATTTTTGGGTTCTTGCATGTGTTAACCCTGGAACACAAACACACACATACTTTTATATTCCATAGAAAGGTATTAAAAGGCTTCCAAGTCAAACTGTATGTTATTAGGCCTAATTGATTTTTATGAAGTTAGTGAATTACGGCCAATATTTACCCATTAGTTTTAATTTGTTGGTACGATTTTTATTATAATATGAGAAAAAAATACTCTAAGAAAATGGTATGTGGTTGAAAAATCCCCCCCCCCCAAATGAAATCCTAGGTTTGCCCCTGATTGTCACAGTAGAATAGAACTATAGTCTGATCTACTGATTCCTTACGGTACCGGTACATTAGGTCTTTTTCATTGTTACACGTAGAACACATATTTATCATGCCCAATTTCATGTGTCAAATATCCAAACGTAAGATATTATTTCTAATATATTGTTATGATGGTCACACAGATCGTCATGGGTACAGTGGAAACAGAATAACTGACATATTGAAGTCACTATTTACAAAGTTTAATTAGATACAAACAATAGTTAGAATTCAACAAGGTTACTTGTATACAATAATTCAGATTAAATTCATGCAACTACTATAATAACTGTCACATTATTACAGTTTTGTACTAATCTAATGCAATACTATTTTCCCCCAGAATTGCAATACTAAGGTTCTGCACAAATTCATATATGGTAAACAGTTGAAAAACTATAGTGTATACAGTCAACTCCCAATTATCTAGGCGTGAGTTATTTGTAGAAGGTCAAAACAATAAAAACATGCAAAGAAATTGTAAAAAAAAAGTTACGAGAAATAAAACGATCGAGGAGAAGAGAGATTTGTTAAATTCCTTGGATTTTGTTGTACATGCTTAGTGCATAATGCACTTTTAGAAGTTTGGAACACTAATTTTTAGACAAAATGCTTAATAAAATTTTACCTCTGTCTGAGTTAGCTTGCAGCTGTATATAAACATAATGTGAAGCCCCTGATCACACAAAAAACACTCACTTAATGTCAGGTTTTAGGTTAATGTCTATAGTGAGAGAGTACATTATTCTCATTATTCTGTGGAGTACAAAATTTTGTGCATCGTTTAAATAAAATAAAATGAAGACGAGACAAAGACACCCATATTGTTGATACACTAATTTAAAAAAAAAATATAAAACTTACTTGTTATTTAATTGCATAAAAGTGGGTTTTTTCATATGTAGAAAATGTGATAATTTTGATTCTGGAGGGGTAATAACTGTACTTTTGTTTGTCATTCAATGTGAATAATTCAGTATTTTAAGTATAATTATTCTAATTGATTAAATTTTGTTGATATAAAAATATTGTGTTTTGATAAGTGATTGTTAGTACTCCATGCCATTAATAACCTTAATAGATTTGTGAAACGAAATAACATAACCTTGACTACACATTGACATTCAGTTGTTAAGAAAAGTTCATGTATTATCCTTGATTTTGGATTAATTGTGGATTTCATCCTGTCCATTAACCTGCATAGTTGGAAGTTGACTGTGGTTATTTTTTTGTGATTATATATGTGGTTTTATATTGTTGGTTGATGTGGTGGTTGGTGGTACGATGGTCACATAGAGCATTGTGTTAAACAGTAGAAACAGAATAATTGATACCATATGAAACCACTAATTACAACTTTAATTACAGGTGAAAATAACAAAGCCATTCGTATACAACAATTTTTTGATCTAGGGATGTCACGTAAGAAACAATAAATGTCACGTCATTAACAATGTTGTACTGAATACTGAGAGTCATTGATTACGTATGTCCTCACACAATAATTCACACATAACAACAACGACTTGGGTAATGCACATTAATATAGCAGTTCCATGACTAACCCGGCCGTCCACTGCCTGTTTATATTTATGCTCCACCGATGTACAAGAAGAATCTGTCATTTTCTGGAACATGCGTTGAGACTGTTTGTATAGTTGAAGGCACCAGAAAGTACTGGAAGCCGACCTCGCCAACCTTGTACACACTCTGCAAACTGAATGACGCTCACACCACACAAGTTGCCTGAGTTATGGGTGGAAGACTATAATAGTTTTTGTCAGAGCTTTGTAAGTCCCTATACCATATTCCTATACGTTTTTAGCTTTGTTTTACTGGTCTTAGTCCTATTTTATTTTAAGTCTACATGACAGTATCCTTGGTTATGTCTTTTTACTTATATTTTAGAACTTTCATAATTTTTTTAGTCGTTATTTGTTTATATTCTGGAACTTACAAACGGTTTTTATCAGTCCTCTCCCTGGCCATTCTTTGTAAATGAGCATTTCTAACCACTAGATTTTATCATCAATGAATTTTTTATCCATTTAGTTATTATGTGTCTCTTCATTTGGTCTTATATATTTCTCCCGTTTTACTTGCCAGTTCCTTTCTAACTATTTTTGTTTCCCACCTTCTTGGTGCTCCTTGTCCATTCTTGTTCATATTTACAAAAGGCAAACCATGTAGTGTTCTTCCATTAAGCATTGTCGTATAAATTTGAATTTTTCTCTTCTTGACATCAGTTTTGAGGCTATTCATTCTCCAAGAGTTATTAGAGATAATTCATTGTTCCGGCCTCTCTGTTGGCATTGTTTAATTTCTCATCAGTCTCTTTCTCTCCATGTTTACGTGCCACTTTTTGCATTCATATAAACAAACTCATACCCTTTTTGAACATACATGGTTTCATGCTTATTGACTTATATTAATGCAACCTGCATATATAGTATAAGAAAAGGAAGAGTGGTAAAATATGTGATGGATGTTACAAGACTATCATACATCAGTATTGTGCATGTCTGTGGTTCGTTCATTAACTCCCTTAATCATTAGATTCTGAAATATTAAAATATTTCTGTTTTATTTTACAGGTTTTGTAGCACAAATTCAAAATTAATTTTTCTTGTTGTACAAACAAAACAGTATAAGAAACTTTTAATACACATTAATGAACATAACAGTTAATTTAGAAATAAATTCGAATTATTTTATGATTGTTGTTTTTTTAGAAACATGTGAAATTACCTAAAGTTAAAAATGAAAACAAACAGATTTCAGCTTGTAAGAATTATTCCCATGTCCC
Source organism: Magicicada septendecula (assembly GCA_034769895.1). NCBI lineage: Eukaryota > Metazoa > Arthropoda > Insecta > Hemiptera > Cicadidae > Magicicada > Magicicada septendecula. The sequence goes on along the minus strand of CM068367.1, from coordinate 64,408,902 downwards.
TTACTTCCAGTGTATTTTTTTGTTTTATTGACGTGTCTTTTTTTCTAATTTATGTATACATTCATGTCACTTAAATTATCTCTGTGCTAAACGTGTTTCTTTATAGGTAGTCTATTTTTCCCATGTACATTTTCATATGGTTCATTATTGGTCACATGGTCCTACCATAAATCTCCAACACTGTGTCTCATTATCTTTCTTCCCAGTAGATCATGGTTCACAGCCATACACAGCCACACTACCATATAGTGCTGGAAGTGTGCGACATAGTGGGAAATTTTATTCAATTTTTGAGTTTTAGAAACAACATAAAATGAAAAAAACCCTTTTAACGTGTATGACATTGTTGTGTGTATGTTTGGACATCATTGTGCTCTTGAAGCATCACCAGTATTGCACAGGATTCAGATTTAAAAAAAATCAGTGCTAGGTTTAATGTAACATAACTACGTGAGTGTGTGTGTGTTCTATAAGTATAATTAAAGACACAGTTCTTCCATAGACTATTAATATTGTGTGTTTAATTTGGGAAAATTAAGTTTTTATTCTACAAAGTGTCCCCTCCCCCCCAAAAAGGAAACACATTGCGAATGATTTAATATAAACATTTTTAAGATTATTAAGTGGATCTATAAATACTTAAATTTTGTAATCTGTATCGAGATATACTTAAATAATACTTGAAAAAAAAAAATCTGTATTGAGATATATCTAAATTTTATAATTTAAATTAAAAAAAGGAGTGACTATTCTTTTTGAGTTGTCACAGATGTTTGAACTGACAAGTGTTCTGATTCAGGTACCTATAGATTTTGTGGTATAAACCCAATCTTTGGTGTGTCTCCATATAAAATGACCAGTTGTGTAAGGTCTGTGTACATTTATGAGTGTGTATACTTTTTTTTTATAGCACTGGTATTGTGAAGCATGTATTAAAAAAAGTAAGTTCTGTTTTGAGGATGTCTGTTTATATACATTGGACGTCTCCTTTTCCTGAATTTTGGAAGATGGTTTTATGTCATGTCCTATTGCCAGTCTTTTATGAGATTTCCGTTGTATGTGTGTTTTGTACTGGTTTGTACATACAAATATAAATTAGTTCAGTTGATATTTATAATCATTAATCCAAATTTATGGAATGTGCTTTTATTAAAACACATCTCCAAAAGTCAAAAATTTTTTATTATTTTTTAAATAATTCTGCCTCTTGATAGTTTGTCATTTGCTTTCAGGTCAAAAAGCAAACCTTTGTGAAAACTTAGAAATATTTTAACATAATATATATAAATAACACATTAACTAAAGAATAAACTGCTTCTCTCATTCTGAGTTTGGAGACCCATGGTGGCCAAATTTGGTATGAACATTTACACAACTTGTGTGTGTGTGTGTGTGTGTGTGTGTGTGTGTGTGTTTAAATTAGATGATATGATTGTATCTGTGGCTAGTGACCTCTGTGCTCTTGTAGGTTGTCAGAGAGAAAATATTTGTTTCAATATAATCTTTGTTTAACAAAACTTATTACAGTTTTGTTACGGTAATATAAACATTTATGTATCTGTGACAAATTCTTGTGTGGTTAGTGTTGCTCAGAGAAGCCAGAAGATTTGTTATTCTTGGTTTAGACAACAGAAGACAAATTTACTCACTCAGATCCAATGTGGAGAGACATGCAAACAGAGCTTACTTTCTGGAGAAACCACATATTTTAGTTATGCTGTTATCATAAAAAAGGGGTGGCCACCTGTATTTAATTTACTTTAGACCAATATCCACAAATACATCATGCCTGTAATATTTTAATATTTTAAAATACTTGTTTACATTTTGATTACACATCATTAAACATCATACTGCTTTTAATTATTAATAGTAAAAATGCTAGAAATAGTGTACTGGGATATGTAATAAAATATATGATTACCGTAAATAATCCTTTGGGGCCAGCTAATGATGATCAGATGTCATTCTTTTGTCATGGCATCTGATATTTGAAATTACCACATAAGAAATCACTTCTTAGAGGTACCAAGTGGTGAAATGTAAAACAAATTTGGTAGTTTACAATTCAACCATCAGACAGCACTTTTTTAAACAGTAACATTCTATTTTATTTCCTGGTGGTATTCAGTATTTTATTGTTGTTTTTTGGAGGTATTTGTTTATTTACAAGTTTTTTTTTTAAATTAATAAACATATTTTACAATTATTTAATGTATTACTAAAAGTGTTTTACTCAAAATACTTGTGAAATATACTATATGCATACATAAATTGTTATGTAAATTTCAAAGTTGCATATTATAAAATATGTAATATCAATTATAAAATATGTAACACAATATGTATATTGTGTTTCATATTAAGAACTTTTAACAGGTCTAATGTTGTAGTTTATAGTTTCTATTTTATACAATAATAATGGTTAACCATAATTTACAAATTTTTAAATTAAATTATTTTGTTTTCAGACCTTAATTTTGCTGCCATGTATTTTGATGGTGTGTATAGAATACGTGGTATTATCGTTCCTTGTATTATAAATTGTAGCATTGATTTTATTTGTACAATTAGCACAATATACGAGTGTATAACCTATGACAGTTTGGTAAGTCAAAGTTTTTTTTTTTAGTTTGAGGAGTAAGTTGAAAATAATTTTTCCTCCAAATGTCACAATTCCTCCCCACCCCAGATAACTGATTAAAAAATGATGATATTAAAAAATGACTGTACAGCATTGTACTGTATTTTATGTTATAAATGTGTGCCTTAAAAAAAACAGATCCATATCTAAGTTGTATCATATGGGCAAGAGTGTGAAGAACGTTTACAGCCAGTGCAAAAATGGCAAAAATGGTCTTGGGTGTTTTTGCATGAACCAGTGCAAATAAAGTATAAACAGTGCTGGACCCCCAAAGGGTTAAAATCCCCTCTCCACAAAAAAAAGTAATACGGTCAACATTTTCCGGGCTGTTAGGCCGTGGTCCAGAATGTTTATAAAAATACTGCCAGATGTTTTGACCACACCTGTGATGGACATCTTCAGTGGGGCAGGAACAAGGATCTCAAGTGTCGTGTGTAGGACTACAAAGACTGTCCTATCCTGTTGAGGAAGTTATACATTTTTGCAAGGTGTCAAACTATACTCGATGCGGGTTGGTCATTATTTGGCCAATTGCATTGCTATTCTTTTTTGATTGACTCGGGTATCGTATCATGTCTGAGCGTTAGTATATATAAAAAAAAGAGTAGCAATAAGATCGACCAATAATTACCAACCAGCAGAAAGTATAGTTTGATACCTTAGACAAATGTATGAATAGAAGTGACTGAAGGGGGTAGGACAGTCTTTGTTCATAGTACTACACAGGCGTTTGAGATCTCTGTTCCCACACCACTGAAGATGTCTGGTCAAAACAACTGGCCATTTATAGACATATTGGACCATAGCCCAACAGCCTGGAAAGTGTTGACAGTGTAAACACCAGTCGCGAAAGCTTATGTTCCCTTAGTAAGTCAATTACTAAATGAGACTTTTGTTTTTTTACAAGTTCAAATGATTATTTTTATCTAGTCATTTTTTCCTAACCTTTTTACTTCAAACAAGTTTATGTTATTAGATTTTTATAAATAATATTCATTTTATTACTGATTTATAAACAATCTTGCTAATCATATATAATTTTTTATATTAAACCTTTTAGTGACTAAACTCCAGTAGGCTTATAATTTTAGCGTAGTTTGTAGTATTTTTAGTATACTTTCAGTCTTACGGAGCTGTGACCATATCAAACAGTTGCATGAGTCTTGGTTTGGCCACCCCAATTATATATAATGGTATATATGAAAACATTCTGTGTGAAGTTCAGTGTTTCTGCGTTGAATTTTGTTTCTTAAAGTTTTCTCAGTTTTATTCTCCTAACAGTTTTGGATTTCTGTTCAACGTATTTGTTATTTGTATATGGCTGACAGAGTGTGCGTATTGATGAAACAAAGTGATAAGGCTTTTGTATTGTTAACAAGGGTATTGTTAAATCTGTTTTAACAAGTTATTGTTGTAATCCTGTCATTACTTACCGACATTACAGTATGATTTGAAAAATACATTAGCTGTAATTTAGTATTTATTTTTTCATATTTTTAGGAATGTTTTTTAAAACTTAATTTATATAATGCTGTACTGATTTCTGTACAATAAATAGAAAATTAAGTATTACCTAATACTATGTTTAATGTGTTAACATTTTTCTCCTGATCTTTTGACCTTTATGTACTAAACTTATTATACACGCCGGTACTGATCTGAAAGCTTGACCTTGACGACAGCTGGCAAGGACAACCACTAATAGTCTACTTAAAAATATCGTGCCGTTACTCTGTAGGTGACTATTTCCATTACTTTATACCGGATCATATTTTAATAGTTTGCGCTCACTTATAACAAATCTTTGGTGTATTTAAATTTATACATTTTCTGAGAAGTAGTTGAATAGTAAAGCTGTAAATTATTAATGTAATTGTAAATTTATTCAAACAGGCATCGAATAAGTACGCGAGCCTAAGCATTTTTTCATCCAGCGGGGAACTTTTTTCCAAAGCGATGACCTATACTTTTTTTTTGCTTAACCGTTTTCTGAAAGTCCAAGTAAAATTTTAAGATCACAATCTGAGAAAGTGTTGAGGAAAAGTTTCAAGATATCAAGGATGTAAGCGGAGCATTAACAGAAAAGATGGGAGCTGTGTTGTGCTTATGTATGCGTGGTAGGGTGGGGTATGTAAGCTTGTATGTTATGATATTAACACACACACATAGTTTTCTTATACGCATATTTCGTTGAATCAGTATTGTTTAAAATCGTAAAACAAAATTTATAATTTATAAACAACGTTGACTATACTGAACAATTATGAGTCAACGAAATATTCGTTGAAATAAGAAAATAAAATAAATACAAAAAAATTCGTAGTTTTGTTGTTGTTTAATATTTCAAAAATGCAAATACTCCAATATGAAAACATGAGAGGACACACACACACACACACACACACACACACACACACACACACACACACACACACACACACACACACACACACACACACACACACACACACACACACACACACACACACACACACACACACACACACACACACACACACACACACACACACACACACACACACACACACACACACACACACACACACACACACACACACACACACACACACACACACACACACACACACACACACACACACACACACACACACACACACAACTTAATAGGCCAATCTATTGCATACTTAAAATGAAAACATGTTTTGAAATAAACTAAATACAAACACTTCGAGGCGTAGCCGTACACTGAATTAAGCAAATCCACTCATTTGCAAGCTATTGATAGTGGATGTTTTCAGTTCCAACTGCATACAACCCGTCCTTCCTTACCCTGCCTGTCGGAACTGTTTCAAGGTCAAGCTTTCAATTTGGTACCGGCTTGTATACACTAAATGTTATGATGTGTAGTATGGTTGTATGGTGGATCTTGAATTGATATCTTCATGTTCAAATCAGAGTCAGTGAAACTTTTATTTAATCACACTGATCGAACTTGCTTATACATATACAACTTATCCAGTTACTCTGATCCTTTTCCAGTTATCCTGATCCTATGTTGGGATGTCAATAAATGTGTGTAAAAAACCAAAACGATAAGACAGACAGGATGGGTCTGGCCCAGGCAAACCGTCATTAGAGAAGATGATGACATAGAAGCAATCACATGTTTCATATACCTGGGAGCACTAATATCAGACAATAGGGAATAGAGAAGGAGTAGGGAATAGGAAGAAAGCATATTTTGCATTTATCACCACATTTAAATGAAAGTACATTCATAGATAGATGAAAAATATGCATATATAAAATTATTATATGACCCACTGTATGATGTGGTATTTAATCCAGGACACTAAACCCAAGAGAAACTGGAACACCTGTTCATAGTTTAGAGGAAGCTCTTTAATTGGGAAGTGGGAGATACAGGATAATGTATTGTGGTTTCAGCAAGCCAACAGTAGAAATACACATGAAACTGAGGTGGTGTGTTGGGCTGGGCATGTTGTGATAATGGATAATGGGCAAACACCAAAAATAGTGCTCATAGGAAGCGTGGAGAGCAAAGGGCCAAAAGACCACCCAAGGAAAAGATGGAAGGATGTTGTCACCACAGGTGCTGGGGGTGTGAGGACAGAAATCCTTTGCTATGCTTATAGGGCCCTTTCTAATCTAACTGATGGACTTTTGGCATCACAGAAAAACTATAAATGCGATGTTTCGGCCACTCAAACAATTGGCAGCCATCTTGTTAGTGCACACCAACAAGGTCAACAAAACACCTGCATCACAAGTGTTCATGTGCATTGTGCTTGTACGTGAACACGTGCACACCAACAAGGTCAACAAAACGCCTGCATCACAAGTGTTCATGTGCATTGTGCTTGTGTTTTGTGAGTGTTGTGTGTTTGTTCATAGTAAGTATAGTCTTTTGACTATATTAATATGGTTCAGCAGTTTTTACAGTAAGGTCCAAAACTTGCAAAAGTTGTAAAAATCTAGCTTGGTGTCAGACTAATGAGAATTTTAACCCAAATCTGAATTTAATGTTTAGTATGAAACTTTTTTAATTTAAGGCCACTAAGAGCCACAAGTGAAACTAAAAAATTTAATAAATGTTAAGAGTATATAAAAGTTATGTGGGGGATCAGCAGCCAGGAACAGAGCATACTCTACCTTGAATAAAGTCTTGTAGAGAACGTTAGAAAGCCAGTCAACAAAGTTCAGGTCGTATAAGACCTTAATTAGACAAGTTGTGGTGTATGGCAGTGAAACCTTGACCCTTAATAGATCAACAGTATAGCTGCTGGTCAGATGTGAAACAAAATTGCTCAGGAAGATTATAGGTTTAACATGTGAAAAATGGGATATGTAATTAAGAAAGTTGTGGTAGTTGTTATAATCACAAACTGAATTAACACTGTTGCACACCACTATAGAAAAATTATTCCAATTTGTGCTTTCAAGCTTCACAGCTCACTGTCAGATCGGAAAACATCGTCAGACGATGAGCTGTGAAGCTTGAAAGCGCAAATCGGAATAATTTTTCTATAGTGGTGTGGAACAGTGGGTAATTCTGTTTATGATTATAACCACTAACACAACTTTCTTAATTAAATTTCTTATAAGATGTGCAACTGACGACATGAAATGGGATATGGTGGCAGAAGAAAAATAGAGAAATGTATACAGTATATGGTGATCTGAGTATTACCTACTTCATTAAGATACGAAAACTAAAGTGGCTAAGTCATGCCATGAAAATGGGAGATATCAGGACAGTCAGAAAGCTGTACAAGGATTCTCCTAGTGGAATGCGACCTAGAGTCGGTGAAGAGACGGCATTCTGAGTAATCTCAAATGCCGGAGGACAACGTTCTCCTTTGCTCAGGACCAATATAGATGGATGACAGTAGTCGAGCAGGCCAACCAACACGTGTCTGTTGTGCCAACGAAGATGAAGAAGAAGATGTGAAGGATCAATTTATGAGGAATTTTATTCAAAATCAAATCTGGTATTTTTAATAATTTGACAGAATTAATATGTATTAACACATTTGCAAATTTTGGACCACCTTCAAAAAATCTGAACCCGTGTTTGGAAAAATAAAACTTAACATATGCAATCAGTTACTAATATTTGTGAAAAGTATAAGACATATAGATACATGGAAACACTGATAAAATTAAATGCTAGGATGAAATTATTTGTCATTTCAGAATTATGGTTATACATTTAACTAAAAATCAAATGCAGTAGTTAGGAATTTTTAGTATTTTTTATACGATTATGTGCTTTACAATTGTTATTTTACTAAAATAGTAGTAATGTGATTGTTTTTTTAAAATAATTTTTCTGATAACTGAAAAATTATCTAAAATTAAATTTACCTATAATAAGTGTATTTCATTCAATATAATAGTGAATGAGACTTGCTAGATAGTGACTTGCTAGTTTATTTTCTCCATAACTTTATTCCTTTATTTAACAAATATTATTTCTTTGATTTTTGCAGGCAACTCATCAAGGGTTACTAACGTAGTACTTGCATTGTGAACATGGTAACATTGAATCACAATCATAGATGTAGAGGTTACTCAGAGAGATCAGATGCTACGCTTGGCTGGTCGATTTCTGTCACTATCTAGACAGTGATGAGTATATTGGATAACCAGCTCTTTTAGTTGTGTCTGAACTTGATTAAAATAGCAAGTACTAGATTTTTAAATTTATTTTATATGAAAGAACAGACAAATACTTATGCCCAGAAACAAAATAAAGGAAAGTTAGAACAAAAGCAGGAGGAATATCTCCTCGAAGAGGACTTGGTGAGTATATAACAGAAACAATAACTGAAGTTCACAAATTTTTGGCAATAATAATTCACGTGAGTACAAAGAATCAGACTAAAGAGCATATGAGGAGACCTAATGTTAGAAACTTGGAGCAAAAAGTAGGGATAAATGGAATTGACTCTTGGAATACTCCAGGGCCCATGATAGGGTTGTAGAGTCACAGCTGATAGTAATAATTCACATGAGCATATCAGAAAGGATGCAGACTCCCAATCACTAGTTAAACAACACAGTGGTGTGATGCAATTTTGCCCAAATTGAAAACTCGATACGTGCACTTTGTTGTATAAATGACAACTTTTTGGTCATACAAAACAGATATCCTGACCACTGAAAACTAACAATCCTTCTTGAAGTGTATGCTGTAAATCATAGAATATATTTCACCTAGAAGGAAATGGTAGGCTACAGTTGGTGAAGCTATGTGAAACGCTCACATGCTTCCTTCAAGCAGTATATGTCAAAAAGCCAGTAAGTATGGTATCAGGGGAGGAAAATAATATATTAAATAATTGCTAAAAATTTACTACAACATTTATCAGAAAAAGAGCATAGTGTGTTTACAAACAGATTTTATACTAGTCAGATTCATACAGAAGAAACTGAAGACTGGGCTAGTCAGTTGGACTGGCCGAATTATATTGAAGAAGGCAAATTTATAAGAGGTCAGGAAGTATTTCCGTGGAAGGGAAATGTTATGATGTTAGCCTGTATATGACAAAAAGTACTGTGTATGATTAATTATTGACACAAAGCTGCAGAGGTACCCCCCCCCCCCAAAGGCCAAGGTGCAGTTCCCCCCACCAAGTTTTCTGAAATCCCATTTGATTTTTTGGGTAGGGGGGTCACAATACGGGGGTATGGAATAATCCCCAGTTAAGGTGGATCTTGAGGGTTTATCCACTATTTTTTGAAAAACAAGCTATTTAAGCAATTATTGGAATCAAGAAACTAATGTTATTCTGTTTATCAATAACAAAAGGTTTTATAGTATGCCTAATCAATAACTAAATCATGAGAAATGTAAAAGCCTGGTCAAACCTGGCCTAACATAATTAGTTGTAACATCATAAGTAGAGAAAATTAAGTCAGCATGTGTTATGGACTACAGTTCAAATATATTATGCCCAACAAATATCGTAGGGCATTTATGATCAAAGGTGGAGAAAGTTTGCATTTCACATCACTTTTTAATTTGCATATGCAAATCTTGTACACTTTGTGAAAAGGTTACATAGAACAAATGCACCTTGAGCAATTTTATACTTGTGCAATCTTCCTATCAACAAAGGCTTGGAAACAGCAAGATTTGGATAGACACAACTTTTGCAATACATATTTTATTGACAATACTTCTGTTGACAACAAAATATATGCCTTCTGCTCAAGCCCGGCTCCAGGCAGGGGCGAACCATGCCACCGCCCAGGGTGGCAAATTTTAAAGGGCGGCAGATTCCGGGATGTTAAGTTTTGAAATTGAGGGAAAAAATAAAATTACGCCTGTCGAGACTTTAAAATTTATTCAAGAGTATAGGTTTGCGCCAAATGTTGGTGTCACTCTAAGAATTTTGCTAACATTACCTGTGACAGTTGCAAGCGGAGAAAGAACTTTTTCGAAGCTCAAACTTATTAAAACTTATCTCAGATCGAATATGTCCGTGACTCGCCTGAATGGTCTGGCGAATATATCTATAGAACATCAGTTAGCTGAATCACTTGATTACAACGAAGTCATAAAGGAGTTTCCCAGTGCAAAAGCTAGACGAGTATTTTTGAACTAAGATATATGATACATTACTTTTGTTGTATTTCAATCATAATGAATTTTAGTTAGTATTTTAATTTTAAGTCATCACATAAGCATACATTTTATTGTCTCACGAATCCTTGTATTGTCTCTACAATTTTTATTGTAGGCGTTCGCCGCATCGTAAACGCGAAAAAGTTCTAGTTATTTAATAAACACAACAATGCAAACTTTCCTAGTCGTCATTTGAAGTCAATCGCCGTATCTTTAGAGTAGGTCTAGTGTGCGCGAATGTGTTCAGAGTTAAAATTGAGGGGGGACTCATAAATACTGCACAGGGCGGCAGAAGTGCTGCATCTACTAGTTTCAGAGAAAATGTAAAGTCTGTGTATTTAAAAGTAGAAAACTAAGTGAACAACCAGTGGAAAGAAAACTCAAAATGTACTGGTACAATTTTGTGACTGCTACAGTTGCAAAAGTACAACTTTATGAAGTTCTAATATTAGAAATATTATGAAACACTGTAATACTTTAGTTCAGTACATGACATTTGTGGACAATGATGTAGGTCATGTCTGGCTTTGTGTAAATGTTGGGCATGAAAGTGTTTTGGGCACCAATATAATAAATTCACAAGAATTCGAAGACTTAATAAAATTTGTTACAAGAAAACTGACTTGCAATAGAGTGTTGTGTAAAATTATTGTGCTCTGTATGTAAATAGAATCAATAAAAAAATATATAATTATTATTCTACATTGTAATTAGTCATATTGTCTATTATTTCTTGCAGTGGCGTGTAGTTCACACATAACTCTGTCATAAATTTGGTAGACATATAGTACTGGTAGACATATAGTAGAAAATTATTTGAGAGTACAATGTGAGTTTTTTTTAGTAAAACAGTTAAGGCGCTGACACATAAAGTGTGGTTTTGTTTGTGCAATTTTTGTATATCATCATTGTATGCAAGTGACACGTTGAGGTGGGAAATTTTTGTTTGTGCGGTAGACACATGTAGAGTGATGACAGCTGTAACTTCAGTCGACAGTTGATCATATCAAGAAACGTTTTAATAGAGCGAGGATTGGAGGAGTGTGTTACCAGATAGAAACATGAAAAAGGAAGAGAACTGATCCTGAGATGTACAAAAGAAGGCATCAGGAAGGACACTATTTGAAGTTATTAAAAATATCTTCTGCATGTAGCGGGGCATTTTGGGGGCCTACCTGAGGCCATGTAAAGGAGTTTGTATTTTCTTTTTAATAAATAACATATTTGGCAGTAGGGACAACCATAAACAAAACTTAGGTAAATTTCCTGTTTGAAACGAAAACAACAGTGGCAGCATTGACTGTGAAAGTTATTCGATGATATTTTGTAAAAACAGATTCAACAGACGCAGAATTAATAAACTGCAACTGTACCAAGGTCAACAAATGACGAACACGAAACCAGTAAACACATTATGTAAAGGTAAACAAATTATGCAATGAAACATCAGGCGAGCGTTACGTCAGAGCCTATCCTTGATGAGTAATTCAGTTATGTAACGGTGACATGCAGCTGGCGGAAGGATACAAACTAAAAAACAATAGAATCAAGCACACCACAACAGCCGCTTCATAAATTAGCGCCAGTAGTTCGGTCTCAGTCTAAATTCAATGCTCGCGCGAGCAACACCTATTAAGTTCCGGAACATATTTTTGCGGGCCCGCATACGATAAAATATGATTTTAAATTCAAATTAATAAATTTTAATAGCCATGAAGTAAAATGAAGTGACAGTTTTTGGTGATATGTAAAAAATTATAAGCAATAGAATTGTGCGGAGTGGACAGAATTACGTAAGGAGGCTGGACTGGGTCGAATCGCTAAAGAATGGCAAGATAAGTAACCGACATGGGGTAAAACCCAAGAAATTTTCAAAATTGTAAAACCTTTGAATTTTAAAAAAGAAATGGCAGCCTAAAATATCTATACATAAATTAAACTAAATATGAGATCTCTAAAATAACTTGGTGTGTGTGTTGCGTGTGTACGTGAGAATGTATCCATATTAAGAAGTCTGGTTTGCGTTTTTTAAAAGATTATTTCAATTTAATATCTTGATTCATATAAGGTTTATATAATATTTCAATGTTGTTTTATTCTTTTTTACACTAAAAGTTTTTTTCTTTACATTAAAAGTTTCTTTCTTTCAAATTTATTTTATGTGCGTTTCTTTTTGTTTTGAGAAATGTTAATAAATTTTAATTAATGTGTAAACGTATAAAGTTTTCTTTGTTTGTTTAAACAACCATTCTGATCTCCTGTTCGCCTAAAAGAACCCTAACATGGTAAGCACATATTTTATTTATTTTTTTTTTATATATACATAGTTGGCCATACAAGATGGCGCTCGACGAAGTGAGAACAATTACTCAATAAGATTAATCAATCATATTTTGTTAAATATCAATAATATCAAACATATCACGCATAATGATACTCAGTTCTACAGTTTTGTTCATTTGTTAAGACATCAATATAATCTTTATGTATTAAAGAAGATAAAGAAGATGAAATATTCTCCAAAAAACACTAAGTAGAAGAGTAATCGTGCTAGAAGATCTTGCTGTCATATTGAGGTATAGTGGTATAAATGCTTTTATAATACATTTTTTAATAACATTTTAGTGGGTTCAAAGAAATTGTGAAGACAAATCATTAAATAAATAATATAACAGTTTACATTAAGCCAACTATAAATCAGTTTATATTAAAATTATTATTCCTTTATAATTTACAAATTTAAATTGGATTTGTATGATGTGAAATGAACACATTTTATTTTCAGTGTCTCATTGGCTCGATTTTTTAGTTTTACCATGATTATTTGTAGGGTATGCAATTTTGTTGTGCTGTAGACGCTATGGTAACATTTTTGACTGACATCACCAGATTTTACAATTAAGTCTCCGTGTCAGCTCTTAGCGACCATTACGCTTATTATTTGCCTCCACCAGTCCATCTTTTGATTGTTGAACCAGATGTGCCAAGTTCTTTCTTCTTACAACTTGTTTCTTTGGTTTCCATATGACCTGTAGCTTGTGTTTGCTGTACTTTTTTGTTTTAACATCCTTGAATCTGATGACAGTAGTTTCACCTTCCATACTAACAAATTCAATCTTCTCTTCTTGTGTATCATTGAACTCCAGTCTTTAACTGGTTATATGGTATATTTCCATATGGCGCTCGCCGACTCAAAATTAGGTAAGAAATCCAAGCATGAAACCAAAGGCCAAGAGTTTTTTGCTGGAGGGCCAGTACTTATTAGCTTTTTTCAGGGTGTTTTCAAGTATCATTTATTGATGTTTGTTTTGCAGTTTGCCCTGAATCAAGAGAGAAAATCAATGTTACATTTTATTAAAACATAGTTTTCATTAAATAAAATTGGTTGGCAGTGGGTAAGGAGTAAGGGTCTTACTTTACAGACTTCATTCATCATACTGGAGACATTCATTCAACTGAAGGTGGAGTCACCCCAAACCCCTTTGGGGCAATATGACAGTAGCTAATGTAGGCAGGCTTTTTCGGTAACAGTATGAAGTCTATGCAATGACGCACATAACATAACCCCTCCCCGCCAAGCACTCATCACTGCACAGGGTTAAATGCAGATTGAGTCCTTTGTGGCCATGTCCGGCCCAAACCTTTAGGTCTGACCGGGCCGAGACACAATTTTGCACCCCCCCAAAAAAAATTGTGATGCTTATTTCCTTATCAGTACTAATTTAATAACATTATACTTTAAAAGTTGTATCATGACTATTTTATACTAGTGGCAGCGGTTAAGCCCTACACATAAAAAAACTATTCTGTAGGTCTACATGAAATTATTTAAAAGTTTAAAGTTTATCCTATATAACTTTTCAAATGTTAACAAATATTTTTTTTATTTTCCTTGAAACCCATTAACTATTACTAAGGCCTGTTTTTAAAATTTAACTTAATAAAGCTGTAACTTGATTCACCTATATAAGTGTTTCACATGGACGCTCAATGTGAGTGGAAAACATCAAATAAAAAGAATCAATTTCAAACAGTTTCCTATAATTTTAATTCAGTCATTGTACATTTCTTCTCATTATAAGTATAAACACAAATGTCTTTTCAAATGTAAAGTTTATTTTTACTAAACTTTAAAGTTTTTCTTTAAAAACACAAAAACATAGTTTGGTTTTTGAAAGTTTAGTTAAATTTCTTTCTTCTTGCTTTTGCTTCAGCAAACCTTTTAATGATTTTCTTTAAATATAACTGGTTTGCAATGTCATTTTCAATAGAAATTGGTGCGGTCTTGCATCATTGTAGAGTGTAAGTTTTAATTAATTTGAGCTTACTGAAACTGCGTTCTCCACTAGCAACAGTGACAGGAATTGCTGAAATAACCCTCAATGTAATCCATATATTAGGAAAACAGTCAATCATGTTACTTTTTGAATTAAGTTGCAAAGTTTGAATGGGAGTTTTCATCTCAGAGTTCTTGAGAAATACACCCAGTAGCATTGATCACCCATTGAAACCCATGTAGCACACAATTCTGTACCGTTACACCAGATGGCAAGCTCCTAAAAAAGGTGGTTGCCATCGATGTCACTTTCCCCTAATTTATCTTCATCTTGAAGAACATTTTGAAGATTCAAACATTTTTGTTTCAAGATTTCATATTCTGGAAGAGTTTGCACGTTGTACAAAAACCTCCAATGCTGGTTATGAGTCTCAAGTTGTGTAAAGTGCTGTTTGATGGATGTCACAGCCTGATCTATAAGCAGGTAAAAGACAACTGTTTTAAACAACTGCTCTGGATCTGTTGGGGCTTCGTCTCAGGACTCATAATCAAATTGCTCTTCTTGCTTTGAATTTCTAATTATTTAAACTAGGCAGCTTACTAACAAAATGAAAACAATAAAGAGCATACCTAGATAACATAAGAAAAATCAAACCCTTAATGCGCACTTAAAAATACTTTATACTGTTATTCGTACCACAATGGCAGTTGCATGGTGGCAAGTCACAACAAAAGAAACAACTGAAACAAAAGAAGGATGAAGCGTGAAGGGTACGATGTTCGCATGGAGGTGTTCCTTAAGGCTGCCTCTGTTTGTGGCAGTGGTATGGTGTGAGCCGTACCATGGCTAGAGGGCAGGATGGGATTAACATTTTAGGTAAGTTGATTATGATTATATAAAATCAAGACTTAACATTTATTTGTGATATCATGAGTACATACTAACGTAAATGTGTTTTATTACAGGTATGATTTAACAGGAGAATATGTTCACTAAGGAATGTGTTTGAATATTGCACAGTTACATTAGTGAGACTGTTGCCAATATGGTTTCAGCAGTCTCCAGAAGGTTACTTCATATTCTAATCCCTGTACCATCGGAAAACGTGTGGAAAGCGAATGCAGTTGAGTTCTGTAAAAGATGGCATTTTTCAAACAAACCATCCTTGGTTTAATCCATGCAGATGATGATCATGATTGTTATGAAAAAATGTGATTCATACATTATAAAAATGTATAATTGTTGCCAAGTGGTGTAGTGAAGGTGGTTTTGGAGGTTAAACCCTCCACCCCTGAGAGGTATGAAGACAAAGGAAGTGCAACAAAATTAAAAAAAAAAAAAAAATGCGCTAAAAAAAAGTACTCAGTGTTCGGCCAAAAAAATAAACTGTGTTCAGCCAACTGACTGGAAACATTTGAGAATTGTACATCATTAACCAGAGGCTATTTATTCTTTAACAATATAAGAAGTGTGTTTCAATTTTGTTGGCAATAGTAGATGCAAGTTAAACATCAAATGTTTAACTGTTGATGTGGATTCTTATGGAAGAGAAGGTGATACTGGAATGTTTGCCACGCTTAAAATAGGGAAAAATCTATACAATAACAAAATAACTTCCCACCAGACAGACACAATATCGCGTAGTTCAAACAGAGTTATCATAGTTGGAGATGAAACATTTTGCCTTCAAAAAATTTTCATTGAGACAATATTGGAAATATCGAATTATTACCTAAATTAAGCTATATGTATAAGTGGTGCAGCAAAGGGGTTTTTTGGGGTTACCCCCTCCCCAAGAGGTATGAAGACAGAGGAAGTGTCAAAAATTGAAAAGAAATGTGTAAAAAAAATGTAATTTTATAAGTCAAATTAAACAATTAAGCTAATTAGATGGTGAGTATGAATGTTTTAAATTGAAGTATGGTATAAAGAAATATCGGTATGGAGAACCATACATGACTTCCATATTCTAAGATTTATATTTAAAATCATTTTCGAAATGAAATATTACCATAGAAACTACTTCTTTCTACTTACTGCTTCAGCCTTAACCACAGTACTGTGGTCACTAACGTATACCACCTCACGTTATCGCACTCGATTTTCACTGATGATGGAAGTCGATGGCATTGCCGAAATGTCTGGTTTTGTAGAAAACATTGGACTACGGCCAAATATCCCGGGAAGGAATTTTAACAAAAACTACTTCTTTGTTGCCGATAACGTTGTACACATATATATCGGTGGTGAAATTACATGGAGGCAATTGAGGCAATGCCTACCCTAAAAAATTCTGTAGAATAAAAATTATAAATACGTATGAACTACATAACGTAAAGATTATACATTGTTACTGCGACTGTCAAATTTATTAAATCGAAACGTGCTTTATTGAGCGACCGCTAGATGGTGACAGGTGAGATTCGGCATAGTTCGTTTAAAGCGAATGAGAACCTGAACTTGCCTCAGCGTTTTTTGTATACATCGTATGTAAGCAATGTAGTGGTGTGATAGGGAAGTGTAGGGAGGGGGGATTGTCCCGCGCTGTACACATAGAGCGTTGAGGCATGCCTCACTTCTGTGGTCAAAACAGTTAAGTTAAAGCGCCTGTGTTGTTTCTAAGTGTTTATTTTATGCGGTTATTAAAAGTGTCACTGTTATTCCGCTGAACTAACAGATAATCAAGATTGTTATTTGAATTATTTGTAACATTAAACATATATATAGAAACTAATCAAGTTTAAAAATTTGAAGTTCAATCAGTTGTATTATTGTGTATGACTAATACAAGGATTGTTCAATAGACACACGTATAGAGCTGTAAAGCATTTTCTATTCAACGATTTTAAAAGAAGTCTCCAATAACATTAAGACATGAGTTCCACTGTTGCGCTAACCTGTAGATTCCCTGCTAGTAAAATTCTTACGGCTGTTTGTGGAACCATTCGGTTACAGCAAACACTACCTCAGCGTCCGATTTGACCCACCGTCCTTTTAGTGATTCCTTAAAAAAAATTTAAGATAAGATTTTTGCCTACCCATTCATTAACTACTAGCTTCGCCAGTAAGCAAATTGATGTCCATTTTTTTGGCTTGCACGCGTTATGTTGGTGTGGGTTTCGGCACTTTCCATTTAAAAAGCGTGCAAACGTAAGAAAATAAACGTGAGTGAGGCCAGAAATAACGTGAATTGTGTGTGTGTGTGTGTTTGTGTCTTACCTGCCTTTTTATTGCCGTATTAAATGAAAAATATTATATTACATTAAAATGAAAAATTTTTAATTTTATTGCCTGGCAACAAAATTATTTTATTTTTAACAAGTTTCAAATAGTTTCAAAAAGTTTAAATAAATTTTCAAGTACTTTACTCTTGTTAAAACGTAAAAGGTTGCAGGTAAACTACCCCTTCCCCTTAACCGATCTTCACCAAAATCGAAAGTCCTTGAGACCTCTACAATTCAGGGACGTATGCAAAAAATTATTTGATTCTGTTTGAATTTGCGGCAGTTATCGTTTGCCATAGAAAATACGCTTGATAAAAAACGTTGCAGGTAAACTACCCCTTCCCCTTAACCGATCTTCACCAAAAACAATAGGTCTTGAGTACTCTACAAATCAGGGCTGTATGCAGAAAATTATTTGATTCTGTTTGAATTTGCGGCTGTTATCGTTTGCCATAGAAAATACCCTTGTTAAAAAAATGTTGTAGGTAAACTACAACTTTCCCTTAACCGATCTTCACCAAAAACAATAGGTCTTGAAAACTCTACAATTTAGGGCTGTATGCAAATAATCTTTTGATTCTGTTTGAATTTGTGGCTGTTATCGTTTGCCATAGGAAATACCCTTGTTAAAACATAAAACATTACAGGTAAACTACCCCTTTCCCTTAACTGATCTTCACCAAAAACAATAGGTCGTGAGTACTCTACAAATCAGGGCTGTATGCAAAAAATTATTTGATTCTGTTTGAATTTGCGGCAGTTATCGTTTGCCATAGAAAAAAAATCTACACACAGACACATAGACAGACAGACACTTTTTGGAAAACGACTTTTTTCATGTTTTGAGTGTAGTACAATCAGAATCTGCAATAATCTCGAACACGATTTTTTTTGCCATCACCATACTTCCATTCCTTAAGGAATATGGAAGTAAAACGTTTTGTGAGTACTATAGTGTTTCATGTAAATATTGCGAGTTGTCAAGTAGCTGAAGGATAATTAAAAATTTTATGTGAGTTTTTTAGGTTATCTCCTCTTAGTGAGCAGGAAACAGGTGACCTTTGGATGTTTATTCAGCCCCCAGTGTATCCAACTTGTAAACTTAGTTTACAATATTTATATTGTAACTTGTTTCACAGCAACTAAAAAATTTCTTTTATAACAGTTTTTTGAACCTTACACAGATGTGCCTGATGTACAAGTTTTTCCTTTATTATTTATTAATTTTTTGTATTTTTAATGTTATGATTTATTACCACTTCAAAAACAAATCAACAATAAAATGTTAAAACATGTTCGTTATTCCATACGTACATAAACCTATTCAGAGCGCGCTTTTTACAGATGTTAAAGATGTGACAGCGTTTCTTGGTTGCTGAGCTGTGCAGACCCACCGAGTGAATTACCCCCACTTAAGTTGTCTAGAGAGGAGTGAGGGGAGATAACATGATTACAGTTCATTGTCTCACTTTACTCACTAATTCTCTCTTTATCACACACGTGGTTCCATTGTTCTCGCTAGCCTTGTTACAGCCGATGTTCACACTATGAAACACTGCACAAAACTGTTATGTGCTTGTGCGAAATGACTGAAAATTTTGTTAGCCTCGAAACGAGGTGTTTGTCCACTGTGCACCTTGAGGTCTGTGTGCAGTTTCTATCATCAGGTTTCTACCGGTGAACTGATGTGAGTGGCAAACTCAAAAATTTAGCCAGCAACCATGCATTTGCACACTCCATATCATGGTTTTTAAATGTTTATTTTTGAAATTTTTGTAGTGCCTGTTTTATGAAAATCTTTGATTCATTTCTGTGGTAAACATGGAGTCTGGTTTAATTCTGTTTGCTGCAAATGTTTATAGGCACACGTTCATTAAGGTGAAGTTAAAAAAAAAAAAATCGTACAAAATGTTTAAAGCTATCTGCAGCTGCAGAAGATGGGAGAAAGTTGTGACAGCTTTCTGGTATCGTTTATCGTATTTATGTAGTAATTTAAGAAGTCTTCTTTATGGTTTTGTGAGTTGTTACATTTTAGTCATGTATTAAAGTAATTCTTATGTTTCCACACATGCCTTGTTGATTACAACAAAATAAGTAGCAATTAAGTTCTTTTACTTTTAAAACTTTTGTAATTATATTCCCTCCCCGCCAGAACTAGAAGGAAATTGTGGCTGCGCCCGTGCATATACAATTTATTGATAGTATCATCAATTAAACATGAAATACTATTTGTAAATAGGTCTACATTGAAAGTAACACATGTTAACATTTTTAAAATACTGGAAAACGTAGTAAATAATTTAGTTTCAGACTATTAATAAATCACATTAGAATTAACGATCAACAAATATGAGAATTACCTTGGTTCCTTTCTATGAAAATACACCTACAGTGGTCTTAACTGTTTTCCATGAACAACAGTAAAATCGTAAATTAAAAAATGAATTCAGATTCTGTCTAAGGCTTTTATGGTCGGTGTCAATGTTGTTAAGATTTTGGCTTTGCCGGGATGTAAGGCCGTGGTCCAAGGTTGTTCAAAGCAAACGTTTTGGCCTTAGCTTCAATGGCCATCTTCAGTGCTGAAGGCTAAAAAAACACTGACAAAGGTTTTGTAGTCGGTGACCACTGTATTGTGGTTAAGGCTACAACACTTTTTTAGCCTAGAGATTTTAAAGAATGCCGCTTACAGTTCTCTATTTTTCCTCTGCCATCGTATTCTGTTTTTACATGTTGGGCCTATAATAGTCCTCCTAAGCAATTTTGTTTTAAATCTGCCCAGCAGTTCCATTGCCAACCTATTTTTCCGGAAGGTCAACGTTTCACCACCATCTGCTGTGACTGGTGTAATTGAGGTTTTGTACAACCTGAACTTAATTGACTGTCTTACTAACCTACTCTTCAAGATTTTATTCACAAGAAAGTATATTATATTCCTGACTGCAATTCTCTTTATTTCCTCCTTGTCATAAAGATTTTTACTAACAGTATTGGAAACTATAGACTGCTCCAAAACAGTAATCACCAAACATGTAATGCTGCTGGTGTTGTACGAGTCTCTTCCTTCTGCCTTCCTGCCTCTTAACCAGTTTTGGGAAGGCTTCTTTAAAAGAATCAGAGATCTACTGATAATTCAATTTCGTCTGCATAATCAAGTGTGTGTATAATTCTATTAAAGATAATCTCACCATGAACATCATAACCGAATGGATGACTGATGCATCTCTAAACGACTATGTGATTATAAGACAAAAGGATGGAGAGGTGTGGGATGTTAGAAGAAGCATTGGAGTGACCAGCTCTAGTCTATCAGCTTGGGACCAGAACAAATCATTTTGTGTTTAATCCTTGCTGAAGATGATGGCTGGTGATGATAGTCCCACTTTGGTCCATTTCAGCAGCATACACTATTGCCTGAAGGTCAATTTTGAATAAGAGAGTAGCCAGCAGATCACCTTGTCATAGACCAACTCCTATGTTGAATGAATACATCAGAGATGGGGCCAATCTTCACCATGCACATAAGCGCACATCTCACAAGCATGACCAATTTACGTGAGATACCCAGTTCTTCCAACATTGTGAGGAGCTTACTTCTGAATACCATATCATAAGCATCCTTGAAGTCAATAAAGAGCATCCAGGTAGTGTGGATGTACTCTCCCATCTTTCCACAGATCTGTATAAGCTAGAAAATTTGATCTACAGTTGACTATTTCTGCATAAACTTCCTTGGTGGGCTCCAAGTCTCTTCTCAGTATATGGGATAAGTCTATAGTTGATCCCTATTGAACAAATTTTATATGCTATACTGAGGTGTGAAATGCCACAGTAACTGGTGCAGACTAATGGATCTCGTTTCCTCTTATATACGGATACTACTGTTCTCTCTGTCCATTCATTTGGAATTATCTCATAGTCTCCGATTTATTATATATGGTAGGCCTACTGTGCATATTGACTGTAATAATATGTTAAAAGAAATAGACAAAGAAATTTAAACTAGTGATTTTTTAAAAACATTAGTTAAAAACTCTACAAGCAGTTAGCGTCAATCCACGAGGTATACATTTATTTAGTGCTATGTGACTGCAAAGTACGTAATGTGTTTCAGTGTTTTTTGTCTCCGCAATAAATTCATCTCTGGCTGTATTAGCCCGTTGTGAAAATACTCCAGTTGGACAGTTTTACTACTGTGATTGCCACGATTACAACAACAAAGCATGTGTGAGCACCGCGAGCGCAACATGCCCGCGCGTACCAGAGTGCGTGCTGGAGTCAATGCAAGCCGCGCGCGCTCGCACTGATCCCCTACACGCAGCCTGCAACGCGGGACATGATGTCGGCTCAAGCGGTGCGGTGCGAGTCTACGCGGGGACGGTCACATGCGTGCGCGCGCGAGAATGCGTGTTGGAGTCAATGCAAGCCGCACGCACTTGGATTGGACCCCAACACGCACACTGCGCGCACAAGCATGTGTTCGCCAAACGGGTGTGTGTGAGTGTGATGCCCGTGTCCTAACGGTGACAATCAGATTAGCAAAAATACCGTGTACCTCGAGTATTTCACGAAGGGGTAAACAGACCACAAGATGAATTTATCTGCAGAGACCAGGAAGAGACGTCAGTTATCCTTGACGCTACAAATTAAAATAAATAATTTCTTTAAATTTCGATCAGTTCCCTAGAAACAGACAATTTTTTGTTAACAATTACAACAATTAAAAGTTTAATATTTTTTGTTTACAGTTTAGGTTAATTAAGCTCATAATGTATTTTGGACCACGACCTAATAGTCCGATTAACATGTCTTACAACTGTAATTAAGCTCACGTTGAAGAAAACAACAGGCAAGATTATGATTGTGTATAACGTCTATATTCTTTATAACGTTTGTAACGAAATCGAGGTTTCAGCTGATGTGTGGCGTCATACATAGAACGTTGAGGAAAAAGACAAGGAAAGAGACAAGGCTTAAATTCTATAAAACAGTGGCAGTGACTGTTTTACTATATGGATGTGAAACATGGGTTACTACAAAGATGATTAAAAACCAGATTCAAACTTCCGAAATGAAGTTTCTGAGAAGAACAAAGGGTTGCACGAGACAGAATTGTTTGCGCAATGAGGATATTAGAGAACTACAGGTGTTCTCCATAAATGATAAAATCCAGACATATCGCAGGGAATGATTACAGCGTCTGGACAGAATGGAAGATGGATGACTACCTAAAGTTGCGTTTCGATATAGACCAATTGCAACAAGAGATACAGGAAGACCAAAAGTGAGATTGAGAGATACTCTGTAAAGATGGAACAGGCATAGGCGTGTCCAACGAAGGTGCCACCGGTGCCGTGGCACCACCACTAGATTGAGAATTTTTTTGTTTTTGTTTTTTTTTACGTGCAGAATATGTTTTTACGTAGAAACTGCATAATTTCTGTGACAGCACTCCTATTAAACCGATAAATATTGTAACATAACAAAATTATCACACTAAACATTTGAATTAATGTTACATAAATAAAAGAAAAAGTTCCATAGTGAGTGAGAAGAATAAATTGTTTAAGGATTACACTAGAAACTGTATAATTAAGTCTATAAAATGTGAATAAAAATGGAAGATAATAAAGAAAACCATTAATTAAAATAACCTACTATGAAAAAACCAGTTAAACCAGCAGTATAACCAGTAGATTGGGGAAGCAGTACAAAAAGGGAAGGACCATAAAAAAGGAAATAATCTGTCATGAAACCATTTTAATAAGGAAACTACTAATGTGATATTTGAAGAAGGGACGAAACATATCAAGATTCCAACAAAGAGACCAGAAACAGGAAGAGATATGCCAAAACAAAATGTTAATCATATAATAAATACCATGAGACAAAATTGAAACCGATATAGGTAAACCCAAACAAGTTACAAGATACAATACTATAAAACACAAATTGTATATTAGTTGTAAGTGTAATATGTTAAAAAATATGTCAAAAGAGACTACCATAGTGTAGAACTCACTAAAAAGACTACCAGAGTGTAGAATCCAATAAAGTGAAGTGAGATAACAAAATTAAGAAACTACAGAGTGTATAGTGAGAAACATAGTTAAAAAATCTATGAAAAAATCTTCAATGAAGTTTAAGTATTATAAAAAGACTACTATGAGTGTAGGATAATAATAATAAAACCATTGGAATGAAAGACAGTCTAAGGACTGACAACATTACCAGTAATAAGAGTTTTTAAATTAGATATAAGAAAAACTATTACATATAAAATGTTTTCTTTAATTATAGCTAAGTAAATGGTGAGAAGGACAAAAATACCAAAGGACAGTTCATAACTGAAGGTATGAGTAATATTAAGATGTTTGTTATTTATTATTAATTAGATAATATTTTAGATGTAAGGTGTAAATAGATACACGATGTTTTTTAATCACAGTTAAAGTGTTTTCAAAAGAATCATAAATACACAAGACAGTTAGTGACTGACAGTGTTACTAGTAATAGGAGTTTTTTTATTTTTTTTTTTAATTAAATTATGTCTAGGATAAGCTATTTTGTTATCATTTGATGATACAGTAAAAAATAATAGGAATAAGATGTTTTTGTTAAAATTAGGTGATATATGGAAAATAGTTGATAATAAGATGTTTTTGTTAAAATTAGGCATAAGATGTTCATGTTGTGGTTCAATGATGTTATTAGTATAAAGAAAGTTTAGTAGATACAAGATATTCTAGTGTATTTAAAATCATGTCATTTAATTTTCCATTGTGTAAGTCAGAGAGGCAAGTAGGGCATAAAAATGTAATAATTTTATTCAAATCAGTAAACCATGTATAATTGTACAAACAGACCAGCCAAGACAACATTTTTGTAAACACAGACTGGCCTATAAACCAAAAAAATTATCTATCAAAGAATTAATCTATGTAATAGGAATAGAATTCAATACATACAATACAGAAATTGAAAGTATAATTAATACAGATACAGTTAATAGCAAATAGAATGACAAAAGAAAGAAAATTAACTTCTTTTGGAAACAGTCAAAAATAGGCTTATGATAGTAATCAAATCAGACTAAACAGCAAATTAATCAATATTGAAATGTTTTAATAACCAAATTATTAACAACAAAGTAATTACGGAGTTATTAGGTGTATTCCAGGGAAATATTATACCGAAAAAACAAATAAAAACCTTTAAAACACTGAATTTGTACAAAATATGGGGCATACAATCATTATGTAAAATTGTAATTTTTGGGCTTAAATGAGTTTGAAACAAACCCAGCTATATATCAAAAGATGTAAAATTAAATAATCAATATTACTGAATAGTTAGATTCATGTAAAATTAAGAAATATTTGAAATACAGTAAAAAATAAGAAAACTTGTTATGTATAGTTAGATAGTGAAACAAGTCTTAGACAGATATTTTATAATTAAACAATATGAAGAGGAAAAAGACATACCACAAATTGCCCTAAAACGACGACGTTGCGTCTATTAGTCTATTGTTAATCGCAAAGCTGAACAGTTGAAAAATGTGTTAGTGGAGTATTGAAAACCAAATAATTTGTATTAAAACCAAGTGTGGTTATGTGGCGTGTAACGGAGATGAACTAACAAGTGAAATAACCTTATCTATCAATGTCTAACACTTCACAAGTTTCCAAAAACACAGTATAACACCATAAAACTCAACACCAGAAATCGACAGCCATTTTGAACAATTTTTGGAACGAATTCACAGAAAACGAACACACATAATTGAACACCACACTACACAAGAGATCCATCCAGAATTCGACATCGCAGACGACGAGGGGACATTCAACACGATATTTTGGACCAACACCACTTCGCAGAAAAGGGAACATCGTTTTATTTCTGTGGGAGAAGATTTTCAATTCCAACGGCATCATAGCAGTCAAAATCGAGCAGACGGCGGCCATTGCTGAATTTCTATAAAGACGATCAGCCAGTGCTTCCTGGAGAGGAGTGACGTCATTTCTTCGACTTGGTTCGAAATTTAAATAATTTCTTTCTAATTGACAATTGTAATAATAATTCTGTTCTATTTCAGATATTAACATTTAGTTTAAGAATACCTGTTAAATGTATCTTGTTCCTTGCCCTCTGACCATTTCGACTCGTTAAAAGAACCATAAATTTAAACTTGTAAAAAATATATTTGTTGATTTTTCTCACTGCCGACTGTGGCGAATATTCGCCAGTGCCTGGGACATGCGCAGTTTGACTGGCGCACAATTTTGAATGAATAAACGCAAATCATTATTCAGTTACCAGCATTGTTTTTATTTCTACCATTAATGTTATTATTATTTTTTATTAAGCAAAAACATAATTCACATTGAGAGAATAGATATAGAAGGAAATTACAAACGCAACTAATTAATTAATTATTAATTAATTAAATTAAATCATTCCATCAAACTCGATACAAGAACAAGAAAAAATATTTGCACAATTTTTAAAGTTTGATGTATTTGTTATTTATCAATCCAACACACCTAGTTATAACATATTCTTATCATCAATATTTCTATATTCTATTTATTATTACATTTGAAATTATATTACAATTTGACTAGCCTAACAGTGGGGCTAAAAGAAGAGCACAATACCTTTGTTATCACCAAAGATACACACACAATATCTCTCTATATATTTCAATAATTATATTTTTTTATTTTTATTTGTAATTTTACTATATTACAAATTGGCGTCCAACTTAAGGGGCTTTAAATAGGAGGTAATAGTGTTGTAAAATAAGGACGATTGTCCAATTTCCTATTTTTAGCTTGGCAACGATCAACAGGTCGGAAGAGGGAGCGAGATGCACAGGAGAGCTACATCAAGAAAAAGGGCTATGGAGGCCGAGCAGGAGATAAACATGGAGGATAAAGAAGCGACACCAGTGGAAGATGTGGAGTTAATGTTACCGCCAGCAGAACCAAATAAGCCTGCACCACAGAAGGAACAGCCGGAGAAATCCACCGCAAAGGAAGATACAAAATTTGATCAAATGATGGAGATGTTACTCCGAGAATTTAAAACAACGAAGGAAGAATTAAAGGAAGAGTTGAGTAATAAAATCGGAGGTACCAACAAGAAAATCGAAGAAAATAGTAAGAAAATGGAGAATGATAACCAACAATTGAAGGAGGAATTAAGTAATAAAATTGGAGATACCAGTAAGAAGATGGAGGAGAATAGTAAGAAGATGGAGGAGGAAATGAAGAATGATAATCGACGATTGAAGGAAGAGTTGGGTAATAAAATTGGAGATACTAGTAAGAAGATAGAAGAGAAGATGGAAGAAAATATTCAGAAAATTGAGGAGAAAATGGAGGAAATAAAGACTGACAATAAACAGTCGAAAGAGGAATTAACCCAGATAAGCCAAAAACTGGAAGAAACCAACAAGAGGATGGAAGAAACAAATCAGAAAATGGAAAGCAATAGTCAGCAATTGAGAGAAGAATTGAAGGAGACGAACCAAGAGAACATGAACCGGTTGGACGGAAGAATGGAAATATTGAAGGAAGAATTGAGCCAGAAGATAGCTGAAAACAATGAGACAATCAGCAAGAAAGTAGAAGAGGAAATAACGGTAATCGAACAAAGGGTTACCAGAGCTGACGAAAACTGGAGTCAAACCGAACAAGAAGTACGGAGTATCAGGACAGAAATAAATACGAAGGTTAACACCATTGAAGAAACGACTAGGAAGACGTTGGAGGAAAAACTAAAGGAAACACGGGAAGACTGGGAGCGAGTGCAGGACCGATTCACAGAAAAATGTGACGGCATAGAAGCTGCTGTGACCAGTATCAACAGTCAGGTACGACAGAACCAGACAGATATAGACCTATTCCATAGTCGACCGACAACCATTACCAGTTGTCCCAACAGTGAAAATCGTGAAGGGATTAACTTCAGGTTTTATAAAAATAAACCCATGGAATTCCTAGCAAGAATCGAGGAATATTTTGCCAAACACAGAGGTAATCGCTGGAGGGAGAATAAAGAGGTGCTTGACGAATCGTTCAAGGAGATAGCAGACAATTGGTGGATGGCGATAAGAGACGAGGTGACCGACTATCAACAATTCAGAAGGCTATTCAAAGCCAAATATTGGTCTGAATCAACGCAAAATATCGCCAGAGACGGGATATGTCATGGGAAGTACAACCCGTATGGAAACCAAACTTTAACGGCGTACTTTTTGGGAAAGGTGTGCGTGGCCAAACATCTAGAGCCCCGAATACCGGAAGAATGCCTGGTCAGCAAACTCTCATACCACTATGAGGAGGATATTATCAGAGCCAGACGAAACAGTCAAATAAAGACGGTGCAAGCCATGACCGAGCTTTTAGAAATGTATGAACACGAAGACTATTACCGTCAAAGTCGCAGGAGATATGAAAAGCAGGAACCAAGGAATAACAACAATAATTTGAATAATAATAATAATCGGCAGAATGTGGGTAATAATAATAATTATAACTCCGCAAATCGGAATAATGCCAAGTAAAATTATAACCCCAGAAATAACAATAATTTGCCCCGTTTTAACAACAATAATAATAATAGTAATATTCCTCGCATAAATAATAATAACAACAACCACAACAATAATAATAATAATAATAATAGCCGTCCACAAAATAACAACGGTTATTATAATAATAATAGTAACTATGTTCCAAATGGTCAGAGGAACCCCAACCTTTCTAATAATAATAATTATCATGGTAATTATAACCGAAATTACCCAAGTGGAGGTAATAACCACAATTACAGGACATATCGACCCAATGTTAACTACATCCGAGCAGAAGGCAGTGGACACAGGAGGTACCAGCCTCAACGAAGGAGCCGATACTACGAGTACGAGACCTTCCAAGGAAGTCAGGGAAGTAATAGGTACAGAGAGTACGAGCCCAGACGTAGTTCCAGCCTGGATAATCAGCGAAGACTACCTGTAACAGAAGCCCAACAAGACGATCGAGCAGAACCTAACGAAGCAGTCTCAGGACTTCAAGCTGACGCTTCCAACGGCCTGATCCGTAATGAAGCGGAACATTTAAACGAACGGAGGCAGTAATAAAATCCAATGACCCTTTACTGCTCCAATCTGCTGGGTTTAACCAAGTAGGTATGAATTCGAAGAAAACCAGAAAAAATTTTACCATAATATACAGCAATTATTTAAAGGATATTCGTAAGGACCTATTAGAAGAAAGTGAGCTTAATATTAACAATAATGATAATGAAATAATATACATAATTGCAGAAATTGAAGGTATTTCTGTTCCTATAATGATAGACACTGGAGCCAATGTCTCCATAATAAATCGAAATGAATTGGACCGGATACAGCAGGAATGCCACAAAAACTTACCGGTACTACCTATTAATAATATTGTACTTGTAGGAGCTACCGGCCGACAGAACAAGACCATAAGAAAGCAGGTATCCCTCAATGTCAAAAGTCAGGGCATTAGTGTGGATATGATATTTCTTGTTGCAGCCGGATTACCTTTCAACATAATGATAGGATGTGACATATTGCGCCGAAACTCAGCAATTATCGACTTGTGCCGAGGAAAGGTATCACTCTTTGCTGAAGGTTCAACCTGGATAGCCAATTTAACTGATAACAAGACTTTAGACTCCAGACAACTTCTCGACCACCAAAATAAGGTGAATTACTTATCCAACCACTCAACAAACAACAAGCCAGTACATCAAGATTCGGAGGAAGACCTATGGCAACAAAAGATCCAAGAGATACGTAACTTCCAGTGCCACAATACTAACGAGCAATTAACGGAAAACCAGCTGAATCAATTGGTAGAAATATATGAGAAATATCGAGCTGTATTTTCTGACGAACCTGGAAAGATCCGGAACTACCAATGTTCCATACGATTCAGAGAACCGGTAGAATTCAACCGAAAGTCGTACCCAATAGCACAATCTTTGAAAGAAGCCGTACGCACAGAGATCCAGAATATGATCCGTAGAGATATCATCGAGAGCAGTCAATCGCCATACACTAGCCCAATTGTGGCCATACAAAAGAAAAATGGGAAGGTAAGACTTTGCCTGGACGCTCGTGAGATAAATAAAATGATAATAAACGATCGTACCTCACCTGGCGAAATTGATGAAATTTTGAAGAGGTTCCACGGAACACGATTCATTACCACCTGGGATACGGTATGCGGCTATTGGCAAGAGGAGTTGCACCCAGCAAGCCGGCAATACATGGCGTTCATCTTCGAAGGGCGCAATTATCAGTTTAAGAGGTTGCCCTTCGGGTTGGTGAATTCAGTAGCTGTTTTTGTCGCCTGTATGGATCATATACTAGGACCAGAAGCGCTCCAATTCACAACTGTCTATGTTGATGATCTCCTAATAACATCAACCAGCTGGGAGGAACACTGTTATCGTGTGGAGTATGTTTTGAAGAAGCTTGCTGAAAATAATGTCACCCTTAAACTGGACAAGTCCAAGCTTATAGCTAAAGAAGTTCAATTCCTGGGTTTCCAGCTAAACAGTCAAGGAATAACACCATCAACAGAAAAGGTAGACGCCATACAACGATTCCCTACACCAAAAAACAGAAGGCAACTACAATCATTTTTGGGCCTGTGTAACTATTATAGGAAGTTCCAGAATAATTATTCCGAACTAACAGCCCAGTTTCAGTACCAGTTATCGTCCAAGAATAAATGGCGATGGGGTCAAGAACAAGACGAGACCTTCAAATCAATTAAAGAGAAATTCTTAGATGCAGTAATGCTCAACCATCCAGATTTTAACTGACCCTTCTTTCTAAACTGTGACGCTAGTAACATTAGCTTGGGTTCAACACTGTACCAAGAAGATGAAAGTGGAAACCATCTAGTAGTGAGCTTTGCTAGCAGAACCCTTAACCAGTGTGAAAAGAACTATAATGTGACGGAAAAAGAACTGCTAAGTGTAGTCTTTGCCTGCGGGAAGTTTCGGACGTATATCCTCGGATATCCAGTGACCGTCCGAACAGATCACAAGTCAATATCATTTCTAAGAAGATGCAAATTAAGCCATGGTAGATTGACCAGATGGGTACTCGCCCTACAGGAATACGATATACAGTGGGAGTATGTTCCTGGAAGTAAAAATGTAGTAGCCGACGTATTGTCAAGAGTGAATCTGGAAGAACAAACATTCGAAGGCGAAAAGGAGAGCATTTTGAAAATCTATAACATTATTAAGGACAGATCTGATTTAGAGAAGATAGTGCAGGACATCAGCAAACACCAGCAGTCCGATCCGAAGTTAAACTCTATTAAACTTCGTCTCTCCAACCAAGATGACACAATAAACAAATTTTATTGTATACATAATGGGATTTTATTCATCAAGACATCCCTTGATGAAGAAATATGGAAGGTCATGATCCCTACTACAATCGAAAAGGATATCATCCTGGACTATCACCTACGATACGGTCACATGGGAGCCATGAAGGTGATCAAGGCAATAGAAGAGAATTGTCACATAAAAGGTATCAATAGAAAAACGAGAAACTACCTTAAAACCTGTATGATATGTCAATTGGTGAAAACCAACAATGAGAGAAAGGAAGGTATGATGATACCAATTACCTCACAAGCCAAACTGGAAAAGGTCTTTCTGGACATATGTGGTCCATTTCCCCGCAGTGGCGGACGCCATCGATACAAATATATTGTTATTATGATGGATCATTTTACAAAATTTACAAAACTATACCCTGTGAACAGAGCCACCACTCTGAAGACTCTAGGAATAATAACAAATCATTACATTCCAGAGGTAGGAAGCCCGACATCCATAATCACCGACCATGGAACGCAATTTAAGGGTTGGCGGTGGAGAAACACTCTGAATACATTGGGCATTAAGACATACAAGACGTCTGTCTACCACCCCAGCAGCAATCCAGCGGAGAGGGTACTGCGAGAGGTCGGAAGAATATTACGGACTTATTGCTATAATCAACAAAAGAAGTGGCAAGAATATTTATTAGCGACTGAAGAATTCCTTAATTTGTCATATCACACCGCTATTGGTACCACGCCATACACGGCAATGTATGAAAGACCACCTCCGAGAGAAATACAAGACATAATAGAGTTCTCCAGGAGTCAAGAATACAAATTCAATCGAATCAGATTCTACAATAAATTGGCTGAAGACCAGGAAAGGCGAAAGAACAAATATCAAAAGGCTGTTAAGAAAATAATAAACTTTGAAGTCGGAGAAAAGGTACTGCTAAAAAACAGGGAATTACCCAGTACTTTGGAAGGCATTACCAAAAAGTTATTACTGCTGTATACCGGCCCATACCTGATTATTAAAAACAATAACAACAATACGTATGTACTAAAGGATATCATTTCGAATAAAGTAAAAGGAACTTATAATCAGTTATCCATTAAAAAATATTTGGAGGACTCATAGTTGTGAGTTAAAACTATTATGAAGAAATTGTGAATTTTGAAAAACAATAATTACAAAATTCAAAAATTAGTAAGTACAACTTACACCAAATATCAGAAAGAATATTGTGAACAAAATAAGAATTTTGATAAGAATAAAATTACAAAATTCAAAAATTAGTAAGAACAACTTACACCAAATATCAGAAAGAATATTGTGAACGAAATAAGAATTTTGAGAAATAAAAATAATTACAAAATTCAAAAATTAGTAAGAACAACTTACACCAAATATCTGAAAGAATATTGTGAACAAAATAAGAATTTTGATAAGAATAAAATTACAAAATTCAAAAATCAGTAAGGACAACTTACACCAAATATCAGAAAGAATATTGTGAACAAAATAAGAATTTTGATAAGAATATAATTACAAAATTCAAAAATTAGTAAGTACAACTTACACCAAATATCAGAAAGAATATTGTGAACAAAATAAGAATTTTGATAAGAATATAATTACCAAATTCCAAAAATTAGTAAGTACAACTTACACCAAATATCAGAAAGAATATTGTGAACAAATAAGAATTTTGATAAGAATAAAATTACAAAATTCAAAAATTAGTAAGAACAACTTACACCAAATATCAGAAAGAATATTGTGAACGAAATAAGAATTTTGAGAAATAAAAATAATTACAAAATTCAAAAATTAGTAAGAACAACTTACACCAAATATCTGAAAGAATATTGTGAACAAAATAAGAATTTTGATAAGAATAAAATTACAAAATTCAAAAATCAGTAAGGACAACTTACACCAAATATCAGAAAGAATATTGTGAACAAAATAAGAATTTTGATAAGAATATAATTACAAAATTCAAAAATTAGTAAGTACAACTTACACCAAATATCAGAAAGAATATTGTGAACAAAATAAGAATTTTGATAAGAATATAATTACAAAATTCAAAAATTAGTAAGTACAACTTACACCAAATATCAGAAAGAATATTGTGAACAAAATAAGAATTTTGATAAGAATATAATTACCAAATTCCAAAAATTAGTAAGTACAACTTACACCAAATATCTGAAAGAATATTGTGAACGAAAAAAGAATTTTGATAAATAAATAATTACAAAATTCAAAAATTAGTAAGTGCCACTTACAACAAAACATTTGAAGGATTATTGTGAATAAATAAAAAGAATTTTGAACATAATAAGCTTCAAAATTCAAAAGCAAGAGTAGGTACAAGCTACACAAATATTCAAAGACTATTATGCAAGTAAAAAGAATTTGGATGCAGATAATAATTGTCCAAATTCAAAATAATTAGTAAGTACCACTTACACAAACATTCAAAGACTATTATGAATGCAAAAAGAATTTTGAGGAATAATAATTTCAAAATTCAAAACGACAATAAGTACAACTTATACCAAAATATTTAAAAAACAACTATGAACAAGAAAGAATGTAGTTGAATAAAAATGTCTAAAATTAAAAGACAGTAAACTCACATCATTACTCATACAAATGATGAGAAATAACTCTGAAATATGAAAAAAGATTTTGTAAGAAAGAGATACAAAATTCTAAGAGAGAAAGGAAACCAGAATGTCATATGACTTAATCGAACAAATTAACCAAACTCACACAGAAAATAATTTAATAAAAATGGAACAATGAAGAAGGACCAGCTCACTAAAGACCAAATAGTGAGACCAGAAACCAAAAAACAAAAACCTGATACTAATAATGATAATGCTGTTACAACAACCACTGTTATAGTGAAAGTGATAAAGAATTAATTCATGTTATACCATGAGCAATAAAAGTAACTCAATGGATACCAGATGGTAGAAAGAGTAAATATAAATACTACTTACTATGTAAACATGATGAAATGTATATGATACCACATACCTAAACCACCTAATATGGAATAAGCTTTAAGAGAGAAGAAGAGTCAAGTGTATAAAAGTATTAATTAATATAACGTATTATGAAGTGAAGAATCTAAAGATGTTTATTTTAGTCAAAAATGACTACTTTTACTGTTTATTTATTTTTATGACTGGATGTAGAAAATGCCATCAGTCTTATGTGTTGAGCAGAGATGATAATACCTCTGGACTCAATTGAAGTATTGGACAGCAGGGATTGAAGCCAAAAGTGCCACTCTGAACTGTTCCAATTAATTTGTTAGGGAATGTTAGGGAGTAAACATACTGGTGAGGAAGCACCAAATAAGAAGGAATATAAAATGATAATGTTATACACAAGATTGAAGATCACTTATCAATGAAAAAAGAAACTAATGAAGGAGATACACATCAGCTGAGAGGAAGCAATGGTGGAAAAAGAAGGTATATAAAGTGAAAACATGTAATCACGGAGAAAATGTAAATACAAAAGAATTAGTAGTAATTATTTCATCCATACAGAGTATGATCTGAACTAATCACTTTTACAGGAGAGCATATGTAACATAACAAAATTATCACACTAAACATTTGAATTAATGTTACATAAATAAAAGAAAAAGTTCCATAGTGAGTGAGAAGAATAAATTGTTTAAGGATTCCCCTAGAAACTGTATAATTAAGCCTATAAAATGTTAATAAAAATGGAAGATAATAAAGAAAACCATTAATTAAAATAACCTACTATGAAAAAACCAGTTAAACCAGCAGTATACCCAGTAGATTGGGGAAGCAGTACAAAAAGGGAAGGACCATAAAAAAGGAAATAATCTGTCATGAAACCATTTTAATAAGGAAACTACTAATGTGATATTTGAAGAAGGGACGAAACATATCAAGATTCCAACAAAGAGACCAGAAACAGGAAGAGATATGCCAAAACAAAATGTTAATCATATAATAAATACCATGAGACAAAATTGAAACCAATATAGGTAAACCCCAAACAAGTTACAAGATACAATACTATAAAAACAAATTGTATATTAGTTGTAAGTGTAACATGTCAAAAAATATGTCAAAAGAGACTACCATAGAGTAGAACTCACTAAAAAGACTACCAGAGTGTAGAATACAATAAAGTGAAGTGAGATAACAAAATTAAGGAACTACAGAGTGTACAGTGAGAAACATAGTTAAAAAAATCTATGAAAAAATCTTCAATGAGGTTTAAGTATTATAAAAAGACTACCATGAGTGTAGAATAATAATAATAAAACCATTGAAATGAAAGACAGTCTAAGGACTGACAACATTACTAGTAATAAGAGTTTTAAATTAGATATAAGAAGGACTATTACATATAAAATGTTTTCTTTAATTATAACTAAATAAATGGTGAGGACAAAAATACCAAAGGACAGTTCATAACTGAAGGTATGCCTAATATTAAGATGTTTATTATTTATTATTAATTAAATAATATTTTAGATGTAAGGTGTAAATAGATACACGAGGTTTTTTATCACAGTTAAAGTGTTTTCATAAGAATAATACATACACAAGACAGTTAGTGACTGACAGTGTTACTAGTAATAGGAGTTTTTTATGTTTTCTAATTAAATTATGTCTAGGATAAGCTATGTTGTTATCATTTGATGATACAGAAAAAATAATAGGAATAAGATGTTTTTGTTAAAATTAGGTGATATATGGAAAATAGTTGATAATAAGATGTTTTTGTTAAAATTAGGCATAAGATGTTCATGTTATGGTTCAATGATGTTATTAGTATAAAGAAAGTTTAGTAGATACAAGATATTCTATTGTAATTAAAATCATGTCATTTAATTTTCCATTGTGTAAGTCAGAGAGGCAAGTAGGGCATAAAAATGTAATAGTTTTATTCAAATCAGTAAACCATGTATAATGTACAAACAGACCCACCAAGACACTATGTTTGTAAACACAGAATGGCCTATAAACCAAAAAAACTATCTATTAAAGAATTAATCTATGTAATAGGAATAGAATTCAATACATACAATACAGAAATTGAAAATATAATTAATACAGATACAGTTAATAGCAAATAGAATGACAAAAGAAGGAAAACTAACTTCTTTTGGAAACAGTCAAAAATAGGCTTATGATAGTAAACAAATCAGACTAAATAGCAAATTTATCAATATTGAAATGTTTTAATAACCAAATTATTAACAACAAAGTAATTACGGAGTTATTAGGTGTATTCCAGAGAAATATTATACCGAAAAAACAAATAAAAACCTTTAAAACACTGAATTTATACAAAATATGGGGAATGCAATTATTATGTAAAATTGTAATTTTTGGGCTTAAATGAGTTCGAAACAAACCCAGCTATATATCAAAAGATGTAAAATTAAATAATCAATATTACTGAATAGTTAGATTCATGTAAAATTAAGAAATATTGGAAATACAGTAAAAAATAAGAAAACTTGTTATGTATAGTTAGATAGTGAAACAAGTCTTAGACAGATATTTTATAATTAAACAATATGAAGAGGAAAAAGACATACCACAAATTGCCCTAAAACGACGACGTTGCGTCTATTAGTCTATTGTTAATCGCAAAGCTGAACAGTTGAAAAATGTATTAGTGGAGTTTTGAAAACCAAATAATTTATATTAAAACCAAGTGTGGTTATGTGGCGTGTAACGGAGATGAACTAACAAGTGAAATAATATTATCTATCTATGTCTAACACTTCACAAATTTCCAAAAACACAGAATAACACCATAAAACTTAACGCCAGAAATCGACAGCCATTTGAACAAATTTTGGAACGAATTCACAAAGAACCAACACACATATTTGAACATCACACTACACAAGAGATCCATCCAGAATTCGACATCGCAGACGACGAGGGGACATTCAACACTATATTTTGGAACAACACCACTTCGCAGGAAAAGGGAACATCGTTTTATTTCTGTGGGAGAAGATCTTCAATTCCAACGGCGTCATAGCGATAAAATCGAGCAGACGGCGGCCATTGCTGAATTTCTATAAAGACGACCGGCCAGTGCTGCCTGGAGCAGAGTGACGTCATTTCTTTGACTTGGTTCGAAATTTAAATAATTTCTTTCTAATTGTCAATTGTAATAATAATTCTGTTCTATTTCAGATATTAACATTTAGTTTAAGAATACCTGTTAAATGTATCTTGTTCCTTGCCCTCTGACCATTTCGACTCGTTAAAAGAACCATAAACCTAAACTTGTAAAAAATATATTTGTTAATCTTTCTCACTGCCGACTGTGGCGAATATTAGCCAGTGCCTGGGACATGCGCAGTTTGACTGGCGCACAATTTTTAATGAATAAACGCAAATCAGTATTCAGTTACCAGCATTGTTTTTTTTATTTCTACCATTAATGTTATTATTATTTTTTTATTAAGTAAAAACATAATTCACATTGAGAGAATAGACAAAGAAGGAAATTACAAATTCAACTAATTAATTAATTGTTAATTAATTAAATTAAATCATTCCAACAAACTCTATACAAGAACGAGAAAAAATATTTGCAGAATTTTTAAAGTTTGATGTATTTATTATTTATCAATCAAACACACCTAGTTATAACATACTCTTATCATCAATATTTCTATATTCTATTTATTATTACATTTGAAATTATATCACAATTTGACTAGCCTAACAGTGGGACTTTAAGGAGTCAGACTGACCCAGTGATAAACAAAATATCAATACGTATCAACAAATATCAACACATATCAATTCAATTATTTTTAATTTATATCTTTAATTTTATATTTGTAATATTTCTATTATATTACAAATTGGCGTTTCCAACGTGGAGATTAGTAAAACGCATATCAATTTTATTTATTTTTTTATTTGTAATATTTGTAATTATATTACAAATTGGCTTGCCCAACTAGTGGGGCTAAAAGAAGAGCACAATACCTTTGTTATCACCAAAGATACACACACACAATATATCTCTATATATATCAATTATTTAATGTTTATTATATTTGTAATTTTTCATTAAATTACAATATGCAGTCTGGTTTAATTCTGTTTGCTGCAAATGTTTATAGGCACACGTTCACTAAGGTGAAGTTTAAAAAAAAAAAATCGTACAAAATGTTTAAAGCTATCTGCAGCTGCAGAAGATGGGAGAAAGTTGTGATAGCTTTCTGGTATCGTTTATCGTATTTATGTAGTAATTTAAGAAGTCTTCTTTATGGTTTTGTGAGTTGTTACATTTTAGTCATCTATTAAAGTAATTCTTATGTTTCTACACATGCCTTGTTGATTACAACAAAATAAGTAGCAAATGAGTTCTTTTACTTTTAAAACTTTTGTAATTATATTCCCTCCCTGCCAGAACTAGAAGGAAATTGTGGCTGCGCCCGTGCATATAAAATTTATTGATAGTATCATCAATTAAACATGAAATACTATTTGTAAATAGGCCTAAATTGAAACACATGTTAACATTTTTAAAATACTGGAAAACTTAGTAAATAATTTAGTTTCAGACTATTAATAAATCACATTAGAATTAACAATCAAGAAATATGAGAATTACCTTGGTTCCTTTCTATGAAAATGCACCTACAGTGGTATAGTTATTGGTCTTAACTGTTTTCAATGAACAACAGTAAAATCGTAAATTAAAAAATGAATTCAGATTCTGTCTAAGGCTTTTATGGTCGGTGTCAATGTTGTTAAGATTTTGGCTTGCCGGGATGCAAGGCCGTGGTCCAAGGTTGTTCAAAGCAAACGTTTCGGCCTTAACTTCAATGGCCATCTTCAGTGCTGAAGGCTAAAAAAACACTGACAAAGGTTTTGTAGTCAGTGACCACTGTACTGTGGTTAAGGCTACACAACTTTTTTAGCCTAGAGATTTTAAAGAATGCCGCTTACAGTTCTCTATTTTTCCTCTGCCATCGTATTCTGTTTTTACATGTTGGGCCTATAATAGTCCTCCTAAGCAATTTTGTTTTAAATCTGCCCAGCAGTTCCATTGCCAACCTATTTTTCCGGAAGGTCAACGTTTCACCACCATCTGCTGTGACTGGTGTAATTGAGGTTTTGTACAACCTGAACTTAATTGACTGGCTTACTAACCTACTCTTCAAGATTTTATTCACAAGAAAGTATATTCCTTCCTGACAAGTATATTATATTCCTGACTGCAATTTTCTTTATTTCCTCCTTGTCATAAAGATTTTCACTAACAGTATTGGAAACTATAGACTGCTTCAAAACAGTAATCACCAAACATGTGATGCTGCTGGTGTTGTACGAGTCTCTTCCTTCTGCCTTCCTGCCTCTTAACCAGTTTTGGGAAGGCTTCTTTAAAAGAATCAGAGATCTACTGATAATTCAATTTCGTCTGCATAATCAAGTGTGTGTATAATTCTATTAAAGATAATCTCACCATGAACATCATAACCGAATGGATGACTGATGCATCTCTAAACGACTATGTGATTATAAGCCAAAAGGATGGAGAGGTGTGGGATGTTAGAAGAAGCGTTGGAGTGACCAGCTCTAGTCTATCAGCTTGGGACCAGAACAAATCATTTTGTGTTTAATCCTTGCTGAAGATGATGGCTGGTGATGATAGTCCCACTTTGGTCCATTTCAGCAGCATACACTATTGCCTGAAGGTCAATTTTGAATAAGAGAGTAGCCAGCAGATCACCTTGTCATAGACCAACTCCTATGTTGAATGAATGCATCAGAGATGGGGCCAGTCTTCACCATGCACATAAGCGCACATCTCACAAGCATGACCAATTTACGTGAGATACCCAGCTCTTCCAACATTGTGAGGAGCTTACTTCTGAATACCATATCATAAGCATCCTTGAAGACAAAAAAAGCATCCAGGTAGTGTGGATGTACTCTCCCATCTTTCCACAGATCTGTATAAGCTAGAAAATGTGATCTACAGTTGACTATTTCTGCATAAACTTCCTTGGTGGGCTCCAAGTCTCTTCTCAGTATATGGGATCAGTCTATAGTTGAGCCCTATGGAACAAATTTTATATGCTATACTGAGGTGTGAAATGCCACAGTAACTGGTGCAGACTAATGGATCTCGTTTCCTCTTATATACGGATACTACTGTTCTCGCTGTCCATTCATTTGGAATTATCTCATAGTCTCCGATTTATTATATATGGTAGGCCTACTGTGCATATTGACTGTAATAATATGTTAAAAGAAATAGACAAACAAATTTAAACTAGTGATTTTTTAAAAACATTAGTTAAAAACTCTACAAGCTGTTAGCGTCAATCCACGAGGTATACATTTATTTAGTGCTATGTGACTGCAAAGTACGTAATGTGTTTCAATGTTTTTTGTCTCCGCAATAAATTCATCTCTGGCTGTATTAGCCCGTTGTGAAAATACTCCAGTTGGACAGTTTTACTACTGTGATTGCCACGATTACAACAACAAAGCATGTGTGTGCACCGCGAGCGCAACATGCCCGCGAGTACCAGAGTGCGTGCTGGAGTCAATGCAAGCCGCGCGCGCTCGCACTGATCCCCTACACGCAGCCTGCAATGCGGGACATGATGTCGGCTCAAGCGGTGCGGTGCGAGTCTGTACGCGGGGACGGTCACATGCGTGCGCGCGCGAGAATGCGTGTTGGAGTCAGTGCAAGCCGCACGCACTTGGATTGGACCCCAACACGCACACTGCGCGCACAAGCATGTGTCCGGCAAACGGGTGTGTGTGAGTGTGATGCCCGTGTCCTAACGGTGACAATCAGATTAGCAAAAATACCGTGTACCTCGAGTATTTCACGAAGGGGTAAACAGACCACAAGATGAATTTATCTGCAGAGACCAGGAAGAGACGTCTATCATCGTTGACGCTACAAATTAAAATAAATAATTTCTTTAAATTTCGATCAGTTCCCTAGAAACAGACAATTTATTGTTAAAAATTACAACAATTAAAAGTTTAATATTTTTTGTTTACAGTTTAGGTTAATTAAGCTCATAATGTATTTTGGACCACGACCTAATAGTCCGATTAACATGTCTTACAACTGTAATTAAGCTCACGTTGAAGAAAACAACAGGCAAGATTATGATTGTGTATAACGCCTATATTCTTTATAACGTTTGTAACGAAATCGAGGTTTCAGCTGATGTGTGGCGTCATACATAGAACGTTGAGGAAAAAGACAAGGAAAGAGACAAGGCTTAAATCTTATAAAACAGTGGCAGTGTCTGTTTCACTATATGCGTGTGAAACATGGGCTCCTACAAAGATGATTAAAAACCAGATTCAAACTTCCGAAATGAAGTTTCTAGGAAGAACAAAGGGTTGCACGAGACAGAATTGTTTGCGCAATGAGGATATTACAGAACTACAGGTATTCTCCATAAATGATAAAATCCAGACATATCGCAGGGAATGATTACAGCGTCTGGACAGAATGGAAGATGGATGACTACCTAAAGTTGCGTTTCGATATAGATAGGGTTGCCATAAGGTTCAGGATGAAATTCAGGACACCAACATCGACAAGTTCCAACCATAGGCGCCAACCATAGTGGTACGGGGACGCAATCGTGTTTTTGCTCCCGTAAAAATGTTTGATATTTTCATCCTTGCCCCCGTGCTCAAGACGAAAAGTCGGCGTCTATGGTTCCAACGAGTGTATTTGGGTAATTCCATGTGAACTGTCCCGTCCGTTATCAAAAGACACACTTGTTATATGATGTTAATGTTAAAAATCAAATAGAGAAATAATAAGAAATCATACTTTAAGTAAAATACCTACTTTACAGACCACTCCAAAATTATATAATATTCAATGATATTTGCATAGATTTTTAAGTTAAGCCATAATTTCTAACGAGAATAAAAGTAAAAGTAGGACTATTAAAAAATAGGCCAAATTGTGAATAGGGTTGTTCAGATTAACTGCAGTGAACGTTATTGGTCGGAACTAACTTCACGTTCTCGTAAATTGAAATAAATCTTATAAATGTCTAATCTAACCTATTCTATTACACCACAGAATATTATTTTCATTTACTTGCACAAATCACAGTATGCTTCATGTTCATTTCTTCCACGCTTAACCGATGGAAAATCTTTTGTCCATGTTTCGTTGAATTTTGAAAGTCTCTTTTTCGACATAATACAACTTTGAATACTACAACTTGTGAATAATACCTTTATAACTATTTTCCGTGAATGGTATATTACAGAAACACGCAAATAAACTAAAATAGACCAATGTTGAAGACAGATAATATGCCGAAACCACGTCGAGCACCGTGTAAAATGTCTGCTTAGCAATAGTAACCAAAGCGGAAACACGCTGCTCCCGGGCAAATTTTAAATAACTTGATATGATTTTTAAAATTCAGGACATTTAGGGATTTTTAAAAATTCAGTCAGGACGTCGGGACACATGCTCAAATTCAGGACAATCCCGCTTTTTCAGGACGTATGGCAACCCTACATATAGACCAATTGGAACAAGAGATACAGGAAGACCAAAAGTGAGATGGAGAGATACTCTGTAAAGACGGAACAGGCAAAGTGCCTACTCCGTGAGGTGCAGAAGAAGAACATTTGTAAAGTAACTTTGTAAAATACTGTGCTGTAAAGCAGTAACAAAACTATCGTGTGAAAACAGAAGACATAATTGTGGCACTTTAACGCAGTCTCAGGCCAGTCGTATTGTAACGATCAAAGTGAGATTTCGACTCCTGGCACTATCCTGCCAGGCCAGGGTCCAGGATACCCCTGACAGAACCCCCATCTCTCGTCTGCTTACCGATCCACTCCGCCGAAGGGATTGGTTACCACAACTTTCGAGTCTATTGATCGGTCGAGTCTATTGATCGGCGTAACAGGGTCCACCGATGTGTAGGTGAGAGTGGAGTTGGGGTGGAGAGGTTGGTGCATTTCTCTTCTATGAAAGCATATGTTCGCGTCACAACCCCTTTTGGACCCCCCCCCCACAGCTTCTACCGGTGAACTGATTTGTACGCAGTCTATAACAAAATTTGCGGCAAACTACGTATTTACGCACTCCGTAGCGCGATTTTGAAATGTTTGTTTTTGAGGGCCCGTTGTGTCCATTTTATGAAATTATTTGATTCATTTCTGTGACGAAACGAGTAGACCGCCGATTTAATTCTATGTCCTACAAACATTTATAAACATGTGTATTCACTAAAGCGAAGTTAAAACAAAAAGTGTAAAACCATTTAACACTGTCAGCGTCTGCAGAAGACGGAAGAAAATTTGTGCCAATTTTCTGGTACCGTGTGTTTAAGTTATATTTTGAAATGTAAAATGTTACCACAATCATAACTTCCATACTAAACTTTTTGAGTACAACAAAATAAACGAGTTCTTTTAGATTTTGTAGTTTTATACGTAAAATCTAAACCATCCCCCCAGAACCTTCCTCCCCTCATCATGATGAAATCTTGGCTGCGTCCATGTGTAGACGTATATCTGAAATATATTGAAGTAATGAATTACGATTTTTATTTGTTACTCAGTTTTCATTCTACATGTTACTTAGCAGTACATGTATGTGTACGAACTAAGGTATTGTATTTTTTCTAGCACTTATGGTTAACATCTGTCCTGCACAATTGGATTTCTGTTTAATCTATGTTTTTGATTTTACCCATTTTTTTGTATTTCTTTTTCTGTTGTTCCGATGAATCTTTAGTATTTTATTTATCAATTACTTTGAATTCCTAATTTTCACCGGCCTGCAAATTTTTCAGCAAGCAAAATTGAAAAAGAGATATGTATTAAGAGACGACAAAAATACAAATATTATAAGCCTGGCTAACACTAAGCTCAGCCCTCTTTTACCTACTGCGCCAATGCCGTTATTCGTCCTTCTTCTCTTCCTTCTACTTCTTCTGTTTCTGTGCCTCTCTTGCCTGTTGGCTATTGTTCTTGTACGATTTTCAGGAAACTAACATTCACTATTCTACTTATGTTCTCATCCTGTTCGTACGTCGTCATACTGTCCAGTCCCCCAAATCCTATATTGCATACGTCTCTTATTACTTGGCTATCCACGGAACCGCTTCTATTTCTTACGTCAAGGGAAACATATTACGATGGAAATTTCCGAGTAGAGGATTTATCTATA
Source organism: Magicicada septendecula (assembly GCA_034769895.1). NCBI lineage: Eukaryota > Metazoa > Arthropoda > Insecta > Hemiptera > Cicadidae > Magicicada > Magicicada septendecula. Next base: position 64,364,475 of record CM068367.1, on the reverse strand, counting down.
CGAAATCACCCGTCGCTTAGGAGTTTTTAATGTGCATTATTAGTTTAATATATTATATTATATTATATATTATATTATACTCTATTACAACATAATTCATTTTATTAACTTTATCAAGTTATCAGTACATAAGTATAAAGGTGAGCATGAGCATCATGAAATATGTAAGTTATGTGAAACAGAACAGTTTCTGGGACAAACCTAGAAGTTTCTTATGTAAGTATTTGGGTTCCCATCTGTGTAGGTATTTGTACCATAGTCGTGTGCTCAGTAAAGCCGTTCTCTGTGATATGCGTAGTAAGTCTCGTAGTTGACAAATAGTTGGTAACTAGGCTGTATTGTCGAAGTTCTTGATGCGAGCACACTCTCTGTTAGTTGTGGTAAATACATCAGCACATACCGTGTCCTTATTGCATTGGCTTTTCAATATAAAGCCAGCCTCAGACAAAGCGTAGAGCTGTCGTGTTTTGAGTTAATCAATTGAGAGACACGTGTGAACACTAAATTATGCACGTCGAGGCAAGCATTCAAGCGTCTGAAGACGATTAAATATCTGTTGTATACTCTCGATTGATTAAAAAATTTAATAGATTGTGATAATGTTAAAAAAATCTAAACATTTATTATCACCACGTTGTAATCATCATTATCATTTTATGTCTGCTATATATGGGTTAATTCTGCTGCGACTTCCTTCTCAGTTTGTATACCTCTGTGGGGACTCGATTATATTATTTGTTAGGTTATATACTTGTAATTTCTCCTGAATATTCCCTCGTATATTAACTAGTACGCTGCCTAGGATGCAGAACTCGCCCACAGTTTTGAACGAAGTACATTTATTCATCATCATCATCATCTTCACAACACAGCTGCTTCTTCCGCCTTCAAAAATTCTCCAGCCTAGGTCTACTCACACACATGGGTCCTAAAGGTTTGTACTTCTAAACTTGTTTGGGCATTCCGGAATCTGACATTCTTTCTAAGTGTTCTTTCCACCGTTGTTTGTAATCTTTTAATCTTTCATTCAAGTTAAAAACTTGTAACTCTTCTCTTATGACCTCATTCTTTATACGGCCTAGTTTACAACACCTTTTAACTACTCTTAAGAATGCCATTTCAGAGGCCTGTACTTTACTGTCTTGTTTCCTGGTCGTTGTCCATAATTCACACCCAGAATACAGTACAGGGGCTGCCATAACTTTGTAAAACTTTAATTTTGTATCTCGAAGTACCTTGTTTCTAAAAGTACCGTTGACTGTTCCACAGATCGTCTGGAACTTACCTAACTTAACATCAGTATCATTATTCCTATCACAGCCAATATCATTTCATATATAATATTGTATTACATTTACATTTACGTAATATTACAAGTACATTTATTATTGGATGAATAGTGATATTAGATAATTTTTCAATTATCAGAAAATCTCGAAAATCACGATTACCCTTCTATTTTTTGTTTAGTAAACTAACAGTTGGGAGCACATTTTTGATCACGTTTTTGAGCCCTGACGTCTCAGAATTTTGAAATTTTCAAAATTTAACACTACGCTCAGATGTCACTTAAAAATTCTCTTTAATTTGATACTGCACATGGATTTTTTTGTGATAATTGACGAAAATAACAATCCATAGTTTCAAGGAAAGAACGTACGCGATATTTTAGAAACACTTCGATGTTAGAGCCCAAAGACGAGCCTCCGGCCTTCGTATTACATTTCGTTCCTATCTGTTTCTGTCATAGAATAGGCCTAACCTCTCTCCAGTTTCATAAAGCACAAACATATGATTACAACAAGAAAACAACTTAGGATAAAATTACTACACAAGGAATGTGGCCTTATTGTTGGGTGTTATGTTCGTTCGTTAGGTTGTGTGACCAGTACTTTGGTTAAGTACGGCGTGACAACAGAATTGTTTGATTTTTTTTTAAGGAGCGAAGAAAAGTTGCGAACAATATTTGCGTGGAAATTTTAAGTCGTCTACATTATAATTTCAAACAATTCTGTAATTGTCTTTAATGTAGCTCGATTTTTGTTTTTGTTTAAATAACTATAAATTGTTTGCTATTGATTTTGAAAGTGTAAAATTCTAATTTATAATTTTAATTTGTACAATTAAATAAAAAAGATTATTGTTTACAATATTTTTAAATGTACACTATATAGATGGTGTATTCATAGCCAGTGCATTAAGGCTCGCTAATATCCAAACTGTTTCAGTTTGAGTTCGTTGAGGTGTAGAATAATATACGGTAATTATGCCATTCTGCCAGCTATTGCGTAGGTTGTTGGTGGGTGGGGTGTTGGTCACGCGGACTCCGCACTTAACAGCTTCGTAATGCAAGGTAATTCAGTTAGCGTATTCGTATTTGTTAATATAATGGCAGTGCGGCAATTAATGATACTAATGGCATAGTCTGGTGTTGGACTGTACTTGTGGTAGAGAGCGAAATAAGGGGAATGTGATATACGTATTTTCACGTGTACAACGCGTATAATTCATGCACACCCGTATGCTCCGGAACGTGCACCCGTATTTTATCAGTTAGTTTTACGGGAAACATTATAATAAAATATAAGCGACGAGATAAAATTGAAAGTGTCTGGTAGAAATATAGGAAAACTTTTCATTTAAATATAAAACAGAGTGTGTAGGTAGGTGGTTATTAAAAAAAAAAGTAATAAAAAGTGTACTGAACCAAGCTTTGTAGAAATATGCAAAATAAAATTATTAGTATACAAACCTCTTTAGCATAAAACTCACACAATACTTAGCATTTAAGGATTCTCGGTATAATAATTTGAGGATTCAGCTACGTAATTGTTCTTTGTATCGAAAGCAGTGCCTAGGAGAAACCGCAGACACCAGCCAAAGACTGACACCAAATTGGCTATTTCCAAAACGTTGAGCAATCTGACTACTTTGAATTTGTATCATTTAAATAGTATCGGCGAAATCCTTTAGGTTTTTCTGTTAAAAACGTCGACATCGTCTACAAAAAGTTGAGACAAATGCCTAAGTTACTTCTCCCAAAGTATAATAGCTAATGAGTACAACACAATTATAAACCAAGAAGAATATACCTAAGTTACACTCTATACAGCCGTACATATTCCCAGGGTGTGGCGAGCGCGTGGACTGCTCAGCTCCGGGCTCCCGGCTTTCACGTATTCGTATCACGTAGTGCGTTGATTAATCTCTCCTGTCCCCTGGACGCAACACTTACTGATCCCCGACGTTATTTACTTTCTGGACGGCAACGAACTTGTTTTTCTTTCCTCTTTCTCTTACAGCGGCTGTTACGTTAACTCTGACAAGTGAAGAAAACGCCAAACAGAAGAAACACGTGTCACCACTGTGACATGACGGAGGTACAAAACATTCTATGTACAAAACAGTTTATGTACTGGAATCGTTGAACAAACTATTATGACGACAGACTCGTGGATTCATTCATTCCATGGCGCTATGGTGCTTGCAGAATCTCGGTCTACGCAACAACGGCTTTCCATTCTTCCCTGTCTTGTGCCCGTTGTATCCACCTTCTGACTTCTACTTATCTGAGGTCGCTCTCCGTCTTATTCGTGGCTTTCCTTTTCAGGCGTCTCCCACCACGTTTCTCAGCTAAAATCTTTATCGGAACTCTTCCATTCTCCATCCTTTGAACACGCCCCCAACCACTTGATAAGAATAAGAATATATAAGAATAAGTATGTACATACTGAATCAAATGGCAGATGAACATGGGTTTCAGTATATCGTTACTGAATCAAATGGCAGATGAACATGGGTTTCAAATATCAGGGGACAAGACTAAAATAGTGGCATTCAGAGAGAAGCAACCGGTAAAAACTAAGACAGTTATAAATGGAAAGATTATGGAACAAGTCCAGCATTTCAATTACTTGGGATGTTACGTTACATATGGGATAGAAATTGATCTGGATGAAAAATTAAAAAAATTTAGGAATATCTGAGCAGCAATTCACAGATACCTTAAAAATAAGACAAAGGTGGTAACAAGGTTAAGGTTTTTTAACACTGTAGCGGTGCCAGTTTTGATGTATGGAGATGAAGCTAAAGTTATAACAGAAAGAGAGAAAGCAAACATTTAGGCAGCAGAGATGAAGTTTACGAGGAGTATTCTGGGCTGTACCATTCTCGATAGAAAGACGAAAGTGGATATAAGGACGGAACTGAGGGTCGGCTCATTGTTAGAACAGCTAAGGAGCAACAAAAGAAGGTGCTGTGAACATTTGGAAAGAATGGCGAGTGACTGAATTCCAGTGCCAGCAATGGAGTATAGACCGGTGAGGGAGAGAGATGTAGGACGGCCGAGAGCAAAGTGGGACCCGGAACAGGTTCAGATGAGCCTAATCCTTGAGGTTGATGATGATGATGAACTAAGACTGAGTCATCATAAAGATTTCTTAATTCTTTGTTAGTTATAATCCTACAGTCTTTTACTAGCTGCAAATTCTTCGCAAAAATTTGCATTTCCATCCTGTGATCCTTTTTTCTTGATTGATAGACAGTTTCGTGAATCGCGATTTAAAATAGTGTGATAAATCATTAAACACCAGAAAAATCGGTAGAGCCAATTTTTTAACAGGCTTGTAAAAGTAAAAGATGATTTTGCTGTTCTGTGTAGCAGACTGTCAGAGTCCATTGCTCAATACAAATTTGATTGATACTGTTGACCCTATTTATTCAACGAGTGAGACACAAAAGGTGCGCGTACTAGTCACGTGATATTTGTTTGTGTTTTCGTAACTATGCGTGAACATAAACGCTGTGTTGACCCACGTTGCAAGAATTAAGGCCTATTACGCTAAGAAAGTTTTGCCAGTAGGTTCAATATACGCTTCAATAGGTTTTGTCAGTTTCGTTTCATCGTTAACTTTCAGGGTGCAATTGTGCAATTAAACAATAAGGATGATGTTTATTTGTTATTTAATATTATCTGTCACAAAATATGTTAAAAAAGGAAACTCGGAAAACCATAAGATTCCCGTTTTTCATTTTTTATTTTATTTTATTTTTAAAATTCTGACTCGTCTTTACAAAAGTCGTCTCGCCCATTGCTAATACACACACGCACTACAGCCAGACGCTGATCATTCGTAGAACGCTAAATTTATAAATACTAAGTTTAGTAATACCTGTTTTAAATTAGCCTTATCCACAGTCATGTCTGATACTGCTGAACGTCACACTTAATAACACATTATCATATGTTTTCTGCAGCCCAGTAAACGATAAATTCACTGCTAAGTAGGCTATTTAAACATTTTTCTGTCTATAAATATTTTGACGACAAAAATTTATCAGTAGAGTACTTTCTGACACATCTCAGATTTTTCGGCTTCTTTAATTAAAAGAGAGGTGACCACCAATATTGGATTTTTTTACAATGTTCTACAACCCACCTTTAATGGTATACAGTATATATATATATATATATATATATATATATATATATATATATTTCTATAAAATTTCTGCAAATGAGAGAGAATATTTTGCTTATAAAATTCTCAAATAACTTTTCGATGTAACTTGGCCTCATCGTTATCACCGGTCAGTACAGCACTACAGCAGCCAGTGTTGAGAACAGAAGATGAGTTCTCTCTTTTGTACAATACAAAATACTATTTTTAAGAAAGAAAACATCAAATAAACGAGTTATTTAGTGTTGCTCCTATCTCTGTCAATTCGCTTTGTGTCTGTTGCCGTCTCAAGAATTGTTTTTTTCTTTTAGATAAGGTTTCACTTACGTTTTGACGAAACAGGATGCCTTTTAATCCTTTCTCTTTATCTTTGCGATTTGTCCTTTGTTACATAATCGGTTTTCGCAAATATGTGTCTTTCATTTTTGCCAGGCACCACGTACAGCGTTTTCAATATTGGCTCTCCTATCGAATGGCAACACGTGGAGAGTGGAGTTTTCATTTTGTGTTATAGATGATTTAAATCATTAAAAGTATTCATACTGGTGCGTTTTATGTATATTGTATATCATATTTGTATGTATTTTGACATAGTTAAATCTAAATAATTCTTCTTCTTCTTCTGGCATTACGGTCCCTGTAGAACCCTGTCCTGCTCAATGATTCTCCATTCTTCTCGGTCCAGACTCTTACTCCTCCAACCATCCACTCCCATCTCCCTCAATTCCCCTTCCATATCTTCATACCGTCTCCTCTTCGGACGTCCTCTCCTCGTTACTCCGTTCGGCTTCCTTTCCAATGCCAATTTTGGGCCTCGATCACTTCTCATTCTGACTACGTGCCCCAACTGTCTCAACCTTTGCACCTTCACTGCCGCAACTATGCCCGCTTCTCTATAAAGGTCGCTTAGCTCACGATTCTTTCTTATCCTCCACATCTTTCCATCCCACACTGGTCCATAAATTCTTCTTAGTATTTTCCTCTCGAAAACACCAAGGTTTTTTCATATCTTCCAACTTCAGCACCCATGTCTCGCTTGCATATGTTACTACAGATCTGATTACCGTGGTGTGTATTTTCTTTTTGATCAATTCCTGGCAGCCCGAAATCAAAGTTTCTGGTTCTCCAGGTTGGAGGTTGGGCGAGAGGTTGACAACCTCTCCCTGGGAAAAGTATTTGTTATGGAAGCTCAAAGATTAAGCCGGACGGATCTACGGAGACTGACTCAGCAGGGGAAAAGGAAAAGAAAAAAAAAATGATTTAGTGATTACTACATGGAATGTGAGAAGATTGTATAGAGTCGGAGCTATAAAAGAGTTACTAGTAAAATATAAAATCCACATAGCGGGTCTGCAGGAGATTAGATGGAAGGGAAAAGAGGTGATGGACCTGAAGGAAATCTAAATAATTGGTTCTGTTATTTTTGGTTTCCACCTGTAAACTTACTATTTGCGTTGTCATCTTTTTTCTTTAGTGAACATATTCTGGCAATTCAATGTTCCGCAAACTGTTTTCTAAGAACAATATTAATAAAGTTTAAACTATTGGAAAGACGAATTATTAGGAAAATATTAGGCCCACGAAAAGCTTCAGAAGGTTGGAAATTAAGAAGTAATGTTGAAATATATCAAAGTATAGAAAATATAACAGATACAATGAGGACAAGAAGACTATTATTTTTTGTACATTTATATAGAATGGACGACAATAGGTTGACAAAGCAAATCTTCAAATGTCTGTGGGGGAAGAAGTCAACATCAAGTTGGATTAAAGAAGTCCAAAAGGATTTAGAAAAAAATAATATACATGCAGAAGAAGCAATTGAAGGAGAAGTTTTTCGGGCAAAAGTGTTAAAAATGGAGGGAGTCCAGGATAGGAGAGAGAAACACGCAGGTTCAAAGTGGACTGAAGACAGGAAGAAGAGACACAGTGAGAAGATGAAAGAATATTGGAAAAAAGGAAAGAACAAAGAGTAAAGAATTGAAATTGGCATGTGGTCCTTAGATGGCCGATAGGAAAACAAAAAAGTTTAAACTTTACCAAACTTTTTTATGTTTCGAAAAATTTATGCTTACTCTACACCCGTCTTACTGCAGATTATATAACGCTTAAAAAAACTAAACGGGGGTAATGTGTTGTTCATAATTAAATATAAAATAATTCAAAGGAATTTAAAATGAAACGAGAAGAAAAGTGAGCACGCCTTTTACAGATGCCAGAAAGCTTTTCTACAAGTGGCAGCTGGAGCTACTGTATGAATACAGTTGCACGCTACGGTATCTAATAATATTCAGCCTCTCTAGTAATGATAAGACAGCTTGTACAGCGCGAACACAAGTAATGGATTTTATAAGGATGCTCTATCCAACTTATGAAATACGATTTATCTTTTGTTGTGTGAACGTGAGGGGTTGTTGATAGAGAATGAGACTGAGGAAGTGGGGAAGAGAGAGTGTGTCAGATAGCGAAGGAGGGGGAGAGAAAGAGAGAGAGAGAGAGAGAGAGAGAGAGAGAGAGAGAGAGAGAGAGAGAGAGAGAGTTAAAATTGACCTGAAAACTCAAATATTTGAAGCGACACCTACTCGATAATTTTCTTTTTCTAATTCTGCTTTTTTTTTAAATCTCATAGGCTATTTGACTGTAAACTCTATAACTTTACTCTTTGTTGTCAAATTCATAAGATTATAACTCTCACAAGAGTATATATTTTATAATCGACCTTTCGTGTCGTCGTTATTATCTCTGTAAAATGTAGAAGTGTCAGAGTGTAACTTGTGTATGTGTGTCTTACCAATTCGTCCTCGCTCGGTAATGTAACTTAAGATGCTTGAGTCCGTCGCGAACGTACGGATAACCAGGTATCGTAGTCCTGACCTGAGGTTCACTAGGAGTGTATAATTCCCGGGTGGCGCCAAATTGTTTATTTAAAATAATTAAAAATGTATTATTATCAGCGGTTCCGCTCAGGCGATGTGGAGAATTCAATTTGTCCCGCCGCTTATCGATTTGTATGATCAAGCCAGCAGTTTGCTGTATTTGCTGCTTGAGGGCTAGTCGCCAATTCATAGACGTCCGTTATACGGTACAACATTAATAATACACTTCCTATTGAAAATAAAACACATTTGATATACACAGTATTGATTTATTAACGAATGGTTATTACTGTTTTCATTGACACAAGTTAGATTTGATTTCTTATATAATTTTGCACCGGTTATTTATCTATGAGACAATTTCTCTCTGGGTTTAACAAATCGATTTTGAACGTAACAAACATACAGTATGGCGTTCTACCAAAGTAGTCAACAAAAAATTTCGTTCAATCGGCTGGATTCTTTTGATCTCGATGAAAGGCTTAGATGCAATTACAATAATAAAAATACACAACCTTACAATGTTTCTACTTAAATCTTATAACATGTATTTATAAGTGGTTGGTTGGAGTGTATTAAAAGTGTTTTAAAGGTTCGTAAACTAATACTAGGTTAACTTTATAATTTGACAAATTTTCAGTGTCTTAATATTTTTATTTAATCTTTGAAAGAGAATAAAATTGGTTCAGTGATATTTCAGAATATAGTGAGAAATATTCAAAGTGCGTTATTTCGGAAGTTTAGATAATTTATAGGATACTTAACAGCTTCGTAGCATGTGATTAATCTGTTGGTCTGGAACAAAGGACTGGAGCCACAATAGAATTCAGTTTTCAATTATTCGGGCTTCTGGCATCTTTTTCAAAGTACTTGGATTAATTTATTCACTTCGTCTTGAATTAAAAAGTCTTCTCCATCAGTTAATTGAGTTCAGTGATAGTCAGCCTCCTTCTCGTTCAATTTTGACAATTTGTTTAACTTTTAAAACATTTTAAATAAGAAAATTGGTTGTTCAAAATTCTGGCTTCTGTTTTTCATGAGCGTCACTTTTTGAGTAACGATATTCAACGGTAATTTTCGCTACCAGTCCCGTTTCTATGGTTACCAAAGAATTCTGATTGGACTAGCTTGATATAAATCCATTGTTATCAAAATTTGAATTCTTTTCAAATCTTCATATATCTTCTGACTTTCTTCCTTCCATTATCTTCCTTCTGAAGTATTAATTATTAGCACTGTCATTTGTATTTTCTTACAAAGATTATTTTGGTATCCCACAATATTGGGTTATTTCATGTTTTCTAAGTTTACAATTAATTTAATATTTACTAATTACATTTCTTTGTTTATATAACTCCTTATTTTAATATTTTGTTTTTAATAAAATTTACCATTTATCCTTGGTTAATTAGTCACCTTGGATTTGTTAATTACTTGGCTATTTTCATACAATTATTTGTGAAAACAAATGTTATTAGTAATAATCAGAAATACACAAGTATAATGTGAGAAGATATAAATGTAATTCGCAGAAAATATTTTGAGTTTAAAAATTCTTCTCTGCAACTTATCCTTGGATTTTGGACAATTAAAAGGTTATCCGCTGCAAAGGAATATCTAAAGATACAATAGACACCATCATATTTGTAGCGTACGTTCACCATACCTAATCAAGGAATAATAATATCCAAATTGTTTACACCGACGCTTCGCGTAACAGTAGGACAAGCCATAAGTACAGCCATTGTGGCTGCAACAATACGTAGCGTTGTTTGGGACAATAAAGGTGTACGTCCCCGGCTTTTATGGCGAATTTTACGCTCCTTGTTACCGGCAGGTCAAATGTAAAACTTTTATGTGCAAACTTTGGAATCAGAGTTTTGCACAAAACGTTTGTCGTAAAATTGATTGCATTGTGTGTGACTTCGCGCGCAATCAGCAATAAAAATGAGAAACGTAATTTCAGTTTGAAACAAAAAAGCAATTTTAACGAAACTTTACATAATGACTTTGTAATACAGAACAGTTGGAAAACGGATTTTATGTTTCTCCGTAGCTAGATAGACATTTCCGTTTTGCAACCAATCTGTGTGCACAGTCTGTGTCGTTGTTTGTCTCATTCGTTCCGACAACTTCATCTGATATATATGTATATATATATATGCGTACAAGTTATGATTAAAAAGTTTTTGCCAAATTTTGTTTATTTGAAAAGTTATATCTTTATTCCTCTATATTTATAATATTCACGTCAAAGTAAATTCCCATCAGTTATAACACAGTTATGTTAATATTTTCATCTACAAAACATTTTTGGAATGCAGCTTTGGTAAAGTCGTGAGATCCCTCAAGACTTTTGTTTTATATCTCCCACAGTTGCATGATGAGTTGTCCTCTCATGCTCGTTCGTTCTTAGGAAGACAAAAGACCGCATCTGACAAATGTGGCGGTTGTGATGTCATTACGATGTTTTTTATTTTTTTTTGCCTCAGATAGTTGTAAAACAAATGTTTATTTGAAAAATTATTGTTTTTATTGACAAAAAAATGTATATGCTGATATGTTATTGGGGTTCCATTTATATGAATTATTCTTCCATAAATCTGCCCATTTTTTTATGAATAGCATCAAACAAGTGACAAATAACACAATGATATTTCTTTGTGGAACACAAAATCACAATTTCATCTCAGTACCGCGATCTTCACGTCTTTCTCAACTGCCTTTGAAATTTTTGTGTACCATTTGTAAATTACGCATTTGCGAAAAGTCTTCTGCAATTCTTCACCACGTGAGAGGAGTTTACCTTATTCTTTACCAAACGTTTAAAGGTGGTTCATTAATATTGCATTATAGAATTTTAAAAGTGCCATAACTTAAACGTGCCATGTCTTATTATAGTTTTTCTCCTCTAAAAGAAAATCCTTTTTTTTAATTGTATTATACAATCTGTAAAAAAAATATGTGTGTGTACCAGAGTACACAGGTAAGAAGTGAAACTTCTTTATGACATATCATTTTTCTACTATTTACAACTTCACAGAAATTGGGTAGATAATGCTTAAGAAAAAAAATTTTTTCCGTATTAAATTAAAGCTATTTTATTATTATAGACATGCATACAAATAATATGAGTAATTCATTTTATCATTGCTCTTATTATAATTATTGTATTTCATCAATTATGATCGCATCATTATTACCATTGTTGTCATTATTAAATATTTTTGTAATTAATGGCTTATGGTAGCTAAAATATGAAATATATGTTTTACATTCTACGGATTCTAGTAGCCTTGTAAAAACTGCGTCAATTGTAGTACCAGATCTTGTTGTTGATGTTTGTGGACTGTTTTGTAGACATAAATTTAAATTGTCTCTTAAAAATTCAACTAGCTTCAAAGATTTATCTAATGCGAAATTGACATTAAAATCTCCACTTAAAATCATAGGTATTTTATCATTACTGTTACGGAGTAAGGTGGCACCTCCTTTGGTGTATGGCAACAATGAATGGTGAAGAAAATCAATAATATCGTCTAACTTCTGATTAGGAGATATATATAATGCAACTATTAAAATTTTTTTTCCATTTTCCATTTGGCATTGAGCCATACATAAATCACCAACTGCTGATGCTAGTGACCCATGAAAGTCAGGACAGGAAACAGAGAAATCTATCATTGAAGTTACAATGTTGACAACATCATTAGAGTTATGAAATATCCCTACACCTCCTGCTCTAGTATTCGACCGTTTAAATTTTGCGATGCAACTGAAGTTAGGAATGTTTATTTCACTTTCATTGTTTAGCCAAGTTTCAGATAAAACTAAAACATTTGAATTTTTTACAATTGAATCATTCAGGTCATCGGTATGAGCTCTAAGGCTTTGACAATTGAAAGTAAAAAGTGACAAACCTTTTCTGCTGTTCATGAACCCAATCAAATGTTCATTTATAGTTTCTAATTTATTCAGAGACAATCGTTTAAATTCTGTTTGTAAATCGATGGTGGATGTTGACGTTCTTTGACCATGGTAAAATATTTTATCATCATTTGTAGTTGTTATATACTTCAATACTCGTTACACGTGATAAAGCAACATATAGCAACGATTGACTGTGATGTTTCCCATATTCATAAACAATTTCCGGAAATGTGCTGCCTTGTGATTTATGAATAGTAGTAGCACAAGCACAAACCAGCGGAATATGAGAGCGCTTTACAACAATAGTTTTATTATTATTAAGAGGAATGGTGGAAGATCTTTGTACAATTGGTACAGCCATTCGACTGATATTATTTTCTGCTGCGTGACCTGCTGCTTTACGTCTTAATTTTTCACCAATTCGAGGTAATTCTGGAAACTCAAGCCATGCTATTTTAACTACTCCATCGTTATCGGTTTCTACATGCACTAACTTTCCAACAGCACCATTCGCTAATCCGTCAGATACATCAATGTGTGTAGTAATCATGTAATAAATATTTATTACAAATGTTGTTTGATAAGGTAATCCATTTGTATCAATTAAGGACATTTTATGCAGTTTTTGGTGCACAAAAGTCTCTTGTTCCTTAGAAGTACATCCACTATAAACATCTTTTGCAGTTGAAATTATTTTTTCTGAATACGAGTTCAATATTTGATTATTGTACTTAGTGACTGCGTGATTTGTATTAAATAACCGTACACCTTGAGGACACTTAGTTGTGGCTTCTTCTACAGAACAAAAACGAGACTCAATGAGAGCTATTTCAATTTCATCAAGGCGTTCACCATTTCCAATTTTAGTAAGTATTGACGAAAACTGTTGATTTGCTTGACGCATAACTTGATCTAGTTCATAAAATTTAAGATTTCGCCATAATACTGGTCCAACAATAGTCTGTTTAGGTTGCTTATAGATAGGAGTAGCACGAACTGGAGGTAATTGACGTAAATCCCCGATGAAAATAATATCTAATCCTCCGAAATTCGTCTGAAAATTACCAGTTATTTGTTTCAATCTACAATCAATTTTTATCAGTAATTGAGCGCTGATCATGCTTATCTCATCGATAATAATAACTTTAACATATTTAAACAATGTTCTGTATTGCTGGGCAGTTTCGTTACTTAAAGGAAGTAACCTTGATAATGATATTTTGAACGCTGTATGAACAGTTGTTCCTTCAATCGCCACTGCAGCTTTACCAGTTGAAGCACAAGTTATATATGCATTACAGTATCCGTCATTGTCAGTATAACGATTATAAATTTCCATTAGAAGTTTAATTACGAATGTTTTACCATATCCAGCAGGGCCCGTAAAAAATATTTGAAAAGGAACATCATCTGGTGATAAAAGATGAGAAATAACATGAAGCAATAGTCTTTTTTGTTTCTCATTAGCCATTCTCATCAAATTATAAAAATCCTCATTGGCCATTAAATTTTCTCTTCTTTTTGCAATAAGCCCCAGTTTATGTAACGTCGCTAAACGAATGTCATCATTAACGATTGCATTTGGATTATTATACAAATGCTGAAATGGATTTTGCTCAGCAATAATATTTTCTTCCGGTTCATCATTATCGTCAATTCCGTCTTCGCGACATAAATCACGACAAATCGCTATAGTTTTTTGAATATCTAAGTTAGATTCAAATTCTTGCCTGCGTTGTAAAATTAGATTCTCATTGCTAGTGTAAATTTCAGTAAACTTCATTTCTGCTAAGATTTCTTCATTTTCATTCCTAAACGGAATATGTAAAGTTACCATTTCCCGTTTGTAATCTGTCAAATTTTGAGACATGTCATAATTGCGATAACGAAGTATGCGAGGTGTTTGTCGTTTCGTAGAGTTTCCATCGCTGTGAACATTATAATAAGCGACAAATTGAGCAAGCGTTACATTACTTAATTCTTCAGGCCTTTTTTCATACTTTGTGAACCAGTTTTCTTTCCAAATGTCAGTTGAATCATCATCAATTCCCATTTCATCTAGCTCTTTAGTGGTCTTCTTGAGTTTTTGCCGCTCATCCGGCCACATTGTTGGAATATATACTATAACAGATGAGCTTTTTGACATCGGTTCTCTTAAAAGATACCAGGCAGCTTCTTGATTCGATATTTCAACACTGTTCAGCATTTCAACTCCTAATTTTCTTGTGATTTCCACAACGTCAAACTCCGGGTGTTCATCCATACATTTAATGATTTCACGTTGTAAATTACTTATTCCGCGATTCGTTTTATTGACATATTCAGCTACATACTGGGCACACGAATATTCTTCGGTTATAAACTGAATGTCCATGTTGGATTTTACCAGATTAAGAACAAATGGATTAAATGGATTATGCCATTTCTCACTGGGTTCACGTTTTATAAAAACTCTTGGTCTCTTTATTCCCGCTCGAAGTATACTGCGATATTCATCACCTGATGAAATATTATTATGCTGATAGAAACTATCAATATTCTCATAGTCATTATTTTCGGGAATAATTCGAATATTTTTGTAACATTGCACATAACGATCAAAACCAATTTCGTCTTGTTGCATAGGTAATAAAATCTCTGTAGAACGAGAAGGCATAAACGGTGCTTCAAAACGACATTTTTGAGGTCTATGAGCCGATATTCTTTTGTAACAAGTAAATGAGTGTTTATGTGTTTGTAATTTAATTTGCCCTGTGCTTCTTTAGATGAAATCGAGATGAGATGGTTAATCAGTGAAATTGCATCCATTTTATTCTTACTTAAAGCATCATTTGGTGCATTTGCAAGCCACAGTAATGTATGAGCATGCGGACTCCTCGATGCTGAAATTCTATTCTTTTGAAATAATGCATCACATAATATTTCCCAAACGGACTCTTCTTAGGAGATTGTAAAATATTCAACAGTACGTTCACTAATTTATTGAAATAGATTGCGCACGTTACAGAATCTTCGTTAATCAGAGTAACTTTTTCTAGATAGTGCAATTCTTCAGCATTTTTTTTTGACAATTCAGCTCCATTATTTTTAAACTTATATAATAATTGAAGTAAATCAGTCCATCCAATTTCATTTGCACTAATGGTGAGAAATATTGTTGGTTTACCCAATTGTCTAATCATTGCAAATAAATTTTTTTTTTATCAGCCCAGTACCATAATGAATTAGGAATTGATTTCAAAAACGCAAAATTAGTTTCAATGCAACTGTTGACATAATCATCATTTTCAATTTGTTCTCGTGTAATTTTTGTATCTTTTCCTATATGTTTGAAGGCAACTGTTAATGAATCACGAACTCGAAGTCTCATAATTTTCATCGCCACGTATAATACATGTTGAGGTGTAACAGCACGACGATCTGAACGTCTGAGTTCACTTGTTGCCATTGCATATGGTGTTACTCGTACTCCATCGCGAAATGTACGAAATTGACCCAAATAAATTGCGGGAAAAGACAATTCTTCCGCGTGTTCATCAAAAAGTAAACTATGTGGAAGATTTTTCTCTCCTGGAGCTAATCTTAAATATTTTTCTTCATTCCACAACAATGTTTGCTGCTGAGATACCAGACTTTCTTCGATTGGTATGTGTTCACTTATTTCATCTTGAGGTAAAATATCAGTGTTATTGGTTTCGAAAAAAGATTCATCAATTTTAATGTCATACATAGTATATAATGGCGACTTTAGTAAAAATTGAAGCCAAGTTTTTATCGTACCTTTGTTTATTATGCCATGTAAATAACTTGACTTATGGATTTTCTTGCGTTTAATGTGCACATTAATGTCATCATTAATGTGCACATTAATTAGATCATCAGATAGATTTCTAGGGAGAGTACGAACCATTGAATCAGTAGATACTGGAACATTGATTATTTGGCCATAAATACCATATTGACCGTTAACGTGTCTTAATCTCCTAATTTGCATGAATGGAATTCGCGGAGAAATCAATCGTTCAGATACTAAGTCTAATGGCGGTAAATAATCAGGTTTCGTTGGAAATTTAAATCCATTATAAGAAGCCATCACAGGGATACTATTTTTATTCACAGATTGTGCACAGGTGTTACATAGAACAATGTCTTTTATATCAAGATGAGGAACTATTGTTCTTAAGATCGTATCATGTTGAAGGGATGCAGATCGTAAGTCATCTTTAAACCACAGTCTTTCACAAACTGAGCAAACATGACCAAACGAATTTCGAACAAATTTTTTTTTAAATTCGTCATGAGCCAGATGATGACGATAAAAATCTGTGTAAACCAGATGATTAGTTTCATTTTGTGATTCTTGAATTAATCTTGACTCAACCAAGTTCTGACTTTGATTTCGGTGTTCTTGAATTTGTTCTCTTATTGTTTGATTTTCTCTTAAGATCGGGCATTAGGATCGGGCACATTTCTAATGTTATTAGCTGTAATTATAAAAAGTATGTTATTAATGTCATGAATATAATGTATTGTGATTTTGATCGTATATAACTGAGAAAATCTCACCTGTTGACTGGGTTTTACCCTTTTTTCGGGCTCTGTACTCTCGCGCACGCTCTGCATCTGATTTTTTACGTTTTCGATGATTCTCTATCGGAATTTCTTTCTTTTTCCGGGCTCTATACGCTCTCATTCGCTCTGCAGCTGTTTTTGGATATCCCCGTTGGACTGAATAAAGATCACTCGCTGCTTGAGTTTCATTATTTTTCTTATCTCTGTACTCTCTCGATCGCTCAGCTGATGTACTGATTTGTGAACAATTACGATGATGAACATCTACTTGTACAACTATTGCATTTGGATACTCAATAGAGTTTTCGGACTCTGCCATTATTTAATCTAAAAATTAGTTAATCACTTTACAAAAATTATATAACGAACTTTAATATTCATATTTCATGTCATAACTTAATAAAAATAATTCAAAGCAGATATTTAATAACTTACTCAATTACACAAGTTATGAGTAAATAATTGGAATTATCTATTCAAAGTAATACAATTATATGATGACAGTTAATCTTGTAGACATGCAATGATTTTATAGAATTCAAAATGAATAAATAAATCATTAAAAACGAATAATTAAAAAAGATGTACGTATACATATTTTTATTTTCTAATTGTGTTTTGTTTTATTTTTAAATTATTATTTAATTTGTTTTTTTTATTGTTTTTAGAATTAATAATGTTTACTAGATTTACAGTCATTTTTATTAATACTTGCTAATTTTAATAGATTTATATACATTTACTGATACTTACAATCAAAAAGTGAGGTTAACCTCAAATAAATATTAAAATCACGCTCACGTGTTGGATTTTTAATACTTGCTAATTTTAATAGATTTATATACATTTACTGATATTTACAATCAAAAAGTGAGGTTAACCTCAAATAAATATTAAAATCACGCTCACGTGTTGGATTTATCAAACGAAATATATAATCACTCTCACTTTTACTATAAATTCACTTGAATTTGAATTACTTTGCTTTCAATAACCAATTTTTCATTGAGGATGATGGATTGGCCATGGGTTCACCTCTCTCTCGTCTATTGGCCGACGTTTACTTGAATTTTTATGAAAACTCTCATTTGCTCTCACATAACAAATAATAAGTCTTTTTATTTTATCACTTTCAAACTAATATATTATTCTTTACGTCACTATACTGAACTTAAAAAAAAAAAACAACATGGCGCGTAACCGAAAATCGTGACGATTTTTTTATATTGCTATAAAATTTCTCTCATACGTCGATAAAGAAGTTTCACTTCAAAAATATTGCAATAAAAAGTAAACCGTATGAAAAACATAACTTACTCAGTTATGTATCAGATTCATAAACTGTGGCTCCAGTATGATTAAAAACATAGAAAAAATATTACAGACAGGTGTAGACACATCACAAAAAAAAATAGTTTTGAATCGGACATTTTTAGCACGAGAAATTAAAAAATTGCGTAACTTTTTAACCAATCCTCGTTTGTCATCAGTATCATCTTTATTATCTTCATCATTCTCAACAATTGTCTGCCCGCTGCTGTTATGTCATTATGTAGTGATTCGTCATTAGTAATACGCACAAACCAGTAGACTGTATCAGTTACGGAATTGAAGTGAAGGCGGACGGGACTTTTGGGTAGCCAAGAGAATAACCACGAAATGTGTTAGATTGGAGGTCAAGAAATGTAAGGGATCCCACGACGCGACGGTGACCTTTTGCGGGTAGATAGACATCCTATAATTCATTCATAGAGATGAGAGACATATTATATATATATATATATATATATATATATATATATACATATTTAATATTTATAATAACTTTACCTCAAGATGTTTTTTCCTTATTTGGAACATGTTTCGGGACACTTATTATTCCCATTCTCACCCTTCTTAAATATGAATCTTGTGGAGTACTTGTGTGTTGGTTGTTGTTATGGTGGTTCTTTAATATTGCATTATAGAGTGTTAAAAATCTCCTACTCCTTTAAAACAAAATCTTTGTTTTAATTGTATTATACAATCTGTTACAAAACATATTGCAATAAAAAGCAAACCGTATGAAAAACATAACTTACACAGTTATGGACCTTCATACATTACGACTACTATGTGGAGCATAAAATAATACCATAACAACAACCAACCAACACACA
The DNA here is from genome assembly GCA_034769895.1 of Magicicada septendecula. Classification (NCBI taxonomy): domain Eukaryota; kingdom Metazoa; phylum Arthropoda; class Insecta; order Hemiptera; family Cicadidae; genus Magicicada; species Magicicada septendecula. The sequence continues at coordinate 64,345,479 of CM068367.1, read as the reverse complement.
AGTACTACACAAGATTAAGAAGGCTGAGGATGGGAACAATAAGTGCCCCGAAACATGTTCCAAATAAGGAAAAAACATCTTGAGGTAAAGTTATTATAAATATTACATATATTATATGCATGAAGAAATAGACTGTAAAAAAAATGTTTGAATATATATAATATGTAAAATAATTGTAAGAAGCAACTGATAAATTATAATCTACACAGCTGATTCAGATAAGTCGTATCAAATCGAATATTGCTGTACCATGTTTGTAATATTAAGTAAGCATAGCTTTTGGTTTTCCTATTCTTGTAGAATAACACACACACACACACACACACACACACACACACACACACACACACACACACACACACACACACACACACACACACACACACACACACACACACACACACACACACACACACACACACACACACACACACACACACACACACACACACACACACACACACACACACACACACACACACACACACACACACACACACACACACACACACACACACACACACACACACACACACACACACACACACACACACACACACACACACACACACACACACACACACACACACACACACACACACACACACACACACACACACACACACAGTATAATCCTTGCAACTTGGATGTATCTATAATACAGTTCAGATAATTTAGTTTGTGGCTTCAAAATGTATAACGTGTTACTAAGAAATGGAAACCCTTAGTATTATGTGATTCTTTATAAAGACGAGCGTGTACAATCAGATCTTATTTCTGTCCTTCGTATTGGATCGGCCATGGTTAGAATTCTCAGAAGAGTTTCCTTTCATAAATGAAATACATTAAACGTTGGAAAAATGTTTTATACCATCTCAGATACGTAAAAAACTGTCACAGTTGCGTAAAAAACTGTCTCAGATACGTAAAAAACAGTCTCAGATACGTAAAAAACTGTCTCAGATACGTAAAAAACTGTCACAGATACGTAAACAACTGTCTTAGATACGATCTGATAATAGTTACCGTATTAATATTTTAGTTGTAAAAAAAAAACAAGCTAAGATGAGTTGAACTTTAAGTCTTTAATGTTTTACCGTTGACAGGCGTTACATCTTTTACAGTATGCTCAGAGGTGTAGATGGGGGGGGGCAAGGGGGCAGCCGCCCCGGGCGGCATAGGCAGAAGGGCGGCAAAAAACTTGTTTTCAGTTTATAAAACTACAAACAACTTGTTTCTTTGATATGACTATTTCTTCCATAAAGGAAGCATAATAATATTTTTTGCGATTTTGTAGTGAGTTAAAAGCAAAAATGGCTGGAATCCATTCAGGAGTTCTGAGGAGAATATTAGATTTGAATCCACTAGCTGTGTTTGTTCCTTGTGACAACGATTCACTCAAATTGTTTGGAATTCAAGCAGCTCATGTAAATGTTCAGGCAGTGACAATTTTTGGGATAGTAGAACGTCTATTCACCTTCTTTTCCTATTCTACTCATAGATGGAGTGTTCTTAAAGACTTCGTAAATATTACTCTAAAAGGACATTGTGATACCAGGTGGAGTTTACAACGACAATTATGCTAATTTATGCAAATTGTAAATTATTCAATTAAACTAAAATGTGTGTCGAGTTAATCTGATTATGCAAACGTATTAATCACTTTATAACTGAATGTATTCATTACTAATTAGCATAATTAGTGAGACTCTATATTTGTCGTTATCAAAAAACAATATAAGAAAATTTATTAAAACAAATCAATTGACGTTAGTGTCTTTTGATGTTAAGGTTTGTAACAATAATGAACGCATAAAATACATAACGAATACAACGCTTGTTTATTATATATTACTCAAATAAAATTCCGAAACACAAATATAAATTATTACCTGAAAATACATTCAGAAACATATAAAAACACAAATCACAATATAAATCTGTTCTCGTTGATAGCTGAAAACGTAACATACAACATGATAAACATACACAAAACATAGACAAATCAAATATTATTCACTCTAAACTAATGCGTTCATTATGTGTCTCAGACGAGTAGCTTTTATATTTTAACATTATCTTTACTAATCCCGATAGGTCCTAGACTTCCTTCCACTTTGAAGATCCCTGGTTTTCGACTCCCTGATTCGCTGCTCTAGTTGTCACCATGACAACAGCTCTCTCCACTCGCCTCTTCGGAAGATGCTAACCTCTGGTTGGCTGCTGAACATCCTTTGAAATACACAGCGAAGGACTTTGCACTATTTCTAAGAATATAGAGTAATTGCTCGCCTGTCCGTCAAACCTTTGTTCCATGAGTTTACCAAGGTCCGTTGTTGCTCCCTTGCTAACAATCTGTTGCGTCCTGTTCCTTGTTCAACTACCCTTCATTTTTTTCTACCAATTAATAACTTCTTGCTCGCTGTCATTCTGAGCTGCCTCCACGATTTCTCGTCGTAAATATCAGTTGTCACTCTAGCGTTGTTTTCATGCTGTGCGACATGGTCGTCCGTATTCATTGGCTATTTGCTGTATTGTCTCTGTACTGGAAAGACCTTTCTAAATCCTTTGTTAGTGAGTATCTCCTTTCATACGTTCACACGCGTTGGCTTAACCCTACAGCGTCCCTTCGTTACAATTTCTGCGTACTCGTGCCACTGGACTCTGCTTTTGTTCGGTTTGTTGTGACGTCGTTGAGTTTGGTCTGTCAAAGTCGATCCCAATTTCTTTTGTTGCGTTAAGTCAAACGTTCTCTCATTGCCTCGTAGCTGGCGTCGGGTTGACGTGTTCTTAATTGTCTTTATTTATTGCTCTGGTCTGGGTTGGTGACTTGGCTGTGTGCGAACGCACTGCTCGATCAGAAAATTTATAAATTTGAAAATTTTGATCGCTATAAGTTCAAAAGCAGATGCGGTGAAAGCAATATCCACTTAGCTGGATGAAGTGATCGCTGCACTGGAGAAACTGAGGGATACACCGACTAAAACAATTGATATGAGGGAAGATGCAGCATTAATAATTAATGCGATAGAAAACTTTAATTTTGTGACTTGCTCTTTTTCTGGACAGATATTCTTTCTTCTATGGACAAAATCTAGAAAAACTTGCAGACCAAAGGAATACGCTTTATTCAAGCATTGACACTTCTGGAGACGCTAACGAACAAATAAAAGTTTGGAGAAATGAGCTGTGTGACAATGTCATTTGTAAGGCAGAGCAGGTACTTAACGAATGGGGTGTCAGTATCACAAAAAGGATAAGAAGGAAGCGCACGGTGCCAGGGGAGTATGCAGACCATTAACCGTTCGGTAAGAAATGCAACGTTCTCTCATAGGAAATTTGGACAAACTGTCAGTTGAAATTCCAGGTCGTTTCTCTAACACAAAAGAGTTAGAAAAACACTTTGGGCTCCTCTGTACATTTGAGGCGTACGGAAATGATGGGGATATACATTTTAAGGAACAGCATTCCCAAATCAATATTAAGTGCACAATGCTTGCAAAACTGTATCAACATGACCTAAACAGTGAAGAATTGTTTAGTGACTTGAAAGACGTAATACTTTTATTAAAATGGGCAAAAGTTAAGGGAGAACAAATAGAGTTTACACCTCAGGGACTGCTACAAATAGTCTACGTTTCTTCATTGGGATTAGAAGCCTACAAAACACTAGCAACAGTTTAACAAATTTTCTTACTGTAGCAGTGTCTGTGTCTTCTTGTGAAAAATCGTTTAGTAAACTTAAATTGATTAAATCGTACCTACGATCAACAACATCTCAAGACAGGGTATCAAATCTAGCGGTACTTTCAATTGAAAATGACGTTCCTTCGTCTTTAGATTATAGTGATTTAATAACAGTCTTTGCAAGAATTAAGACCAGGATAGTTACATTTTAAATGTCTCGTTTTAAATATTGATTAAATATTAAAAATAAATATTAACTGTTAATTAGTAGAAGACGGAACCATTATCCTGTAATGATAAGTGATTTATTCTATTACTTTTAATGTAGTTTTTTACTTCCATATTCCTTAAGGAAATGGAAGTATGGTGATGGCAAAAAAAATCGTGTTCGAGATTATTGCAGATTCTGATTGTACTACACTCAAAACATGAAAAAAAGTCGTTTTCCGAAAAGTGTCTGTGTGTGTCTGTCTGTCTATCTGTCTGTAGATTTTTTTCTATGGCAAACGATAACAGCCGCAAATTCAAACAGAATCAAATAATTTTTTGCATACAGTCCTGATTTGTAGAGTACTCACGACCTATTGTTTTTGGTGAAGATCGGTTGAGGGAAAGGGGTAGTTTACCTGCAACGGTTTTTTTTTATCAAGGGAAATTTGTTTTTTTTGGCAAACGATAACAGCCGCAAATTCAAACAGAATCAAATAATGTTTCGCATACAGCCCTGAATTGTAGAGTTCTCAAGACCTATTGTTTTTGGTGAAGATCGGTTGAGGGAAAGGGGTAGTTTACCTGCAACGGTTTTTTTTATCAAGGGAAATTTGTTTTTTTTGGCAAACGATAACAGCCGCAAATTCAAACAGAATCAAATAATGTTTCGCATACAGCCCTGAATTGTAGAGTTCTCAAGACCTATTGTTTTTGGTGAAGATCGGTTGAGGGAAAGGGGTAGTTTACCTGCAACGGTTTTTTTTATCAAGGGAAATTTGTTTTTTTGGCAAACGATAACAGCCGCAAATTCAAACAAAATCAAATAATGTTTCGCATACAGCCCTGAATTGTAGAGTTCTCAAGACCTATTGTTTTTGGTAAAGATCGGTTAAGGGAAAGGGGTAGTTTACCTGCAACGTTTTATGTTTTAACAAGGGTATGTTCTATGGCAAACGATAACAGCCGCAAATTCAAACAGAATCAAAAGATTATTTGCATACAGCCCTAAATTGTAGAGTTCTCAAGACCTATTGTTTTTGGTGAAGATCGGTTGAGGGGAAGGGGTAGTTTACCTGCAACCTTTTACGTTTTAACAACAGTTACGAATTTTTACGTACTTGAAAATTCATTTAAACTTTTCCAAACAATGGTAATTGTTAAAAATAAAATAATTTTGTTGCCAGGCAATAAAATTATAATTTTTTCATTTTAATGTAAATTACGTATGAGTTAATATACATGTATAAAATAATATATCGTTCGTGGCAGGTAAGCATATCTCAGTTATGTAATGTTTACGTTTCCATTTTATTATTATGACTACAGCAATAAAAAGGCAGGGAACTCACACACACACACACACACACACACACACACACACACAATTCGCGTTATTTCTGGCCTCACTCATGTTTATTTTCTTACATTTGGACGCTTTTTAAATCGAAAGTGCCAATACCCACACCAACATAACGCGTGCAAGCCGAAAAAATGGACATCAATTTGCTTCCTGTGGATCGCTGGGCAGTATAACTGGACGTGTTTACAGAGGAACGATTCATAGACAGACTTTTCGTCTTTAGGGAATGAACCCTCTGCAAGATGCTGAGGGTCCATGAGTGACTTCGGAGCGCTCCTTCTTTTTCGCGTGTTTGTTCTGTGAAACATACACTGTAGATTCGCAGCTTTACTCTAAGCAACGCTCAATAGGAAATGTTGAAAATTTTTGTCCACGGTGTACCCTCATTCACACTAAACCTGCTCTGATGTTTTAATTACGGACATCATAATATTAAAACTTTGGAAACTTGAGCACTACTTAATGGAGATCAATCATTAACTTATACAAGCCATTAATTTTATGCATATTTTTTATATATATATATATATATATGTACAACGTTATCGGCAACAAAGAAGTAGTTTTTGTTAAAATTCCTTCCCGGGATATTTGGCCGTAGTCCAATGTTTTCTACAAAACCAGACGTTTCGGCAATGCCATCGACTTCTATCATCAGTGAAAATCGAGTGCGATAACGTGAGGTGGTATACGTTAGTGACCACAGTACTGTGGTTAAGGCTGAAGCAGTAAGTAGAAAGAAGTAGTTTCTATGGTAATATTTCATTTCGAAAATGATTTTAAATATAAATGTTAGAATATGGAAGTCATGTATGGTTCTCCATACCGATATTTGTTTAACTTTATGTTGCTTTAGGATATTGTTTTGACTATGCGCTTTAGACCTACAAGGAATTTGCATGTTTATTACAACATTTTTATGTTATAAATTTTATGTATTACTACATTTTTTATCGTCTACATTTGTTACTAATAAATGGATACAAATTGAATACTAGTAATATTATAATATATAATTTCTTAATTTTCACTTAACAAATATTCTTAATACGTTTGCTGGACGTGCTTTCATACAGAAATCTACACATTTGCGTTTATTAAGTACTTTGTTCACTGGATGTGCCTTAATTTTGCTCTTTTGTCCCCTCTTAATTGTGAAGTCGAGGCGGCCGACGATCTCCATGCCCCGGGCGCCAAAAAGCCTAGCTACGCCACTGTATGCTGCACTATTTTAGTAAGACAGTATACATAAGTAGGGCAATGCGATCATTTAGAACACTTTTAATTTTAATTGTAACACTTTTCTGGAATTCCTGGATTTTGTTGTCAATGGCGTGTCCGCTGATTAAATAATTATAGATATATCACTGTATCATTGTAATAAGCGAAAACTGGTTCAGGCTACAAGGCAAAAGTTTAACGTTTTTTGCTAATAAAATTTAGTGATCCGAATCAGTAGTGATATATTTATAATTATACTTTTTTGAAATACTTCTTTTTCTTATTCCATCCTAGAATAGACATCTGAACCTATTTCAGAAGTCTCGTGTACCTTATAAATTTTAATTGTTATTATTTACAAGTATTTTAAGTTTATTTAAAAATCGTACCACCATTTTCTAAATCTTCCTTCATTACGATTATCCTGTGGAGCACAAAAATATGCGGCTTTTACTAGAGAGTCATTTTCCGTGCAAAGAACATGTTCCCCCCCGTCTGATGTTATGTTTAAACACAGTCCGGTTAAGTGGTACATTAAAACCAGTCAGATCCGGGCTTTTTGAAATTTGTCATAAGTATATAATTTTCCTAGTCACGTTTCTCAGCGAGAAACATAGAGGTATAATATAGTTACATTATACCTCTATGGCGAGAAGAGACCATTGGTGGGGCTGCCACTTTGGAGCGTCTGGACGTGCTCTGGGTTTCATTCAGAGGCTCACCTCCTAGGGTCTCTCAGCCGTGTCGTTGGGAAATTTCCTCTTCCGCCTTCGAGGCCGTTGACCATTTGCAGATCAAGTCTGATCAAGATCTGAGAGAGAAAAATAAGGACCTCTAACACTCGAATACTCTAGTATCGTTGGGGTCAGGAAAACAAAGATTTGGCTTAGAGGGACTGACAGGATAGACCAAAGTAAGTGGTCTTACCCAAGACAAGTTGAAGCATACTTCGCTGTAAGAAGAAAAAGTACTACTCACTCTGGGCATGACACACCCGTACTCATAAGGCATGAACAAATCCATAAATGTTATTATGTCTAACGTACAATAGACTGTCAAAAAATGGATTATTCTGTGATCCTTTGAATTCTAGATGGAAAGCAGAGCTTCCACGAAAGCTCTTCATCTGCGCTATTCCGTGCCTGAACCTATGCATGTTCCCACGTGCTTTTCTCAGCTTCCACTTCCTTTTACACTGTGCTTTGCCATGTAACTTCGGTCATCTTCTCCTGTTTCCTTGAGTGTTCTATTCTGTAACTTGTTTCTCTACATCATCATGCGTAAGTGTGTGTGACTGATCTAAGGCATGATTCCTCCTTTCCTCCTTTACCTGCTATTCGTTAGAGGGCTTTTTGATATAATCTGTCGTAGTTCTCTGTTGGATATAACCATGAATATAAACCCCATCATATGTGTACATATACAAACTTTCGTTGGCCACAATATCCTCATTATGTTACGCAAGCATTTGTTTACAAAAATCTGGAGTTTATATGTGTTGGTGTTGGTTACTTAAGAGCTGAATCAAAAATCTGCTGGAATTTGACTCAGTGAAATATCAGCAAACCTAAATGTATGCTGATTCCAGCATTAGAAAGGAGAAGAAATCTGTATAATTTATGCATAGAGGATAAATTATGCACTTAATAAGTTCAGATACCTGGGTAACATGACAGATAACGAAGAGTCCATAAACACAACAATACATGATAGGATACAAATAGGAAATAGGGCATATTATGCCAGCAGCAGACTATTGAGAAGCAAACTCATTAGTCGTAACACAAAAATAAAAATATATAAGACACTTATTAGACCGGTCGTTACTTATGGAGGCGAGACATGGACACTGATAAAAAAAAAACAAGCAACACTAAAAAGGTTTGAAAGATAGATCATAAGATGTGTTTATGGCCCGGTTAAAGAAGATGACGAATGGAGAATAAGAAATAACCAGGAGATAGATGAGCTATTGAATCATGAGGACATTGTAAGATTCATAAAGGGTCAACGAATACAATGGGTGGGTCACCTAGAGTGGATGGATGATCAGCGTATGGCAAAGAAAATCTTGAGGTCGCAAGTCTATGAAAGCAGAAAGAGTGGTTAGACCTAGGATAAGCTGGTTGAATAATGTACTAGAAGACCTCAGACAAGTGGATGAGATGGCAATAGGCACGAGACTTTGGAGAATACTGATGTAGACAGCCAGGTCTCACGTTGGGCTGTAGTGCTGCAGAAGTGTTAGTTACTTTCCATCCACGCAACAGATCGGGTTTAACGGTGGAGAATCAAAGAGCTTTAATCTGGTTTTACTCAAAACACCAGCAAGCCTTTTGCCACACATCTGATTAAAAAAGGCTCATTGGAAAATGATTATTTATTCCAATAAAATAGTTTTGAGTTCTAAAATTATTGATGTGAACGACTTCGGTGTCAATAACGTTATTCATGGTAACAACCCAATCGATTCTCCTGGTTTGAGTGTAATTTCCGAGAAAACGTCCGCACCAATGGCAACAGACAGAGAAACAGAAGGAAAATTGTATGTGATTATAATAAACCTTTACAGTTAGTTAACAAACACGAGTATTAATTAATGAACAGGAAAACTCTTTGTAAATGTTGTCATATGTACAAAGGGGGCGGAGGGATGAAATGATGACTTGGTTGTGTCCATTAGCACACGCGGCAGAATAAAATGTTACCCCATGATTAGTTAAACGCACGCGCACGCGCACACACATACACACACACACACATTACATTTATATTTTCTCACAGTTATTCTTGTGTGATTATTATTATCTATATACAGTATATAAAAGGGAAATACCACTGACTCACTGATTCATCACGAAATCTCCGAAACTATAACACCTAGAAACTTGAAATTTGGCATGTAGGTTCCTTATGTGATATAGGTATCCGCTAAGGAGGGATTTTTCGAAATTCGACCTTTAAAGGGGGAAAAAGGGGGGGGAAGTTTGGAAATAGGATCAATGAAACTTTGAACATAGCTTCATCATAGGCCTTAGGTGCTCACTAAAAAACGGTTTTAAAAACTTTCACTCCTAAGGAGCAACCCCCCCCCCCATTGTATGTATGTATCTATGTATGTATGTTCCACATCTCCTCCTAAACCACTGGACCGATTTCAACCAAACTTGGCACAAATATTTTACGCGACGGGAAAACCAACATAGGAGAGGTGCTTTTTCGATGGGATCCTTTGGGGGGTTCTTTAGGGTCTTCTACATCTCCTCCTAAATCACTGGACCGATTTCAACCAGCCTTGGCACAAATATTTTACGCAACGGGAGAACCAACATAGGATAGGCGTTTTCTTCGATGGGGTCCTTTGGGGTCTTCCACATCTCATCCTAAACCACTGGACCGATTTCAACCAAACTTGGCACAAATATTTTACGCAACGGGAGAACCAACATAGGACAGGTGTTTTTTTCGATACGATCCTCTGGGGGGGTTCTTTGGGTCTTAAAAAACTATTAGATCTGGTTACTATGGCAACCCAATAGAATAGATTCTGGTTACCATAGCATCGGTGGAAGTCTCCCGCGTAGGAAATAGCGCGGGACTCGTCCGACGGGCCTTCCCCGGAACGATACCTCTGAAACCTTCTGGTTTCACGATATCTCTGAAACCACTGAATGGATATCAATGAAACTTTGAACATAGCTTCATCATAGGTCTTAGGTGCTCACTAAGAAACGGTTTTACAAACTTTCACTCCTAAGGGGCAAAAAGCCAAATACTGAAATTTATAGCAGGAATTGCATACTTGGTAAATGAAGTGGTTGACATCTCAGTTTACTGGACACCCCGAATACATTTAGTCCTGAGTTTAATTATTGTTTTAAATTGAAAAAAACTTCGTTGTATGCAGGTTCTTATAGTCGAGAAAAATTCGAAGTTCAATTAATTAATAAATGTATGTCCATTTTTTCTCGGAAACGGCTCTAACGATTTTCTCGAAATAAATAATAAATAGCTGTTGCTATGAATGTAAATAGACAAACTAAGAGTTGAGAATTTGTACAATATATCTAATCCTATACTATTAAGCGAGCAATAATTGTACAATTACATACAACGTGAAACTCCGTAGCGAAGCACGGGTATTTTGCTAGCAAGTAATAATATAATACTTCTTATTTATAAGAATAGATTTGTCATATATTTACACTGTTTCGACGGTATTAGATATCATCTACAGAATATACAAATTAATAAAATTTTGAAACCAGTTCTTATTGTTTTATATAAACTATATTTAATGTCTGTTTTATGTGTATATACAAAATATGTTCTACAAATCAATATAGAAATGTAATATAAATATTTATTATTTTATTAAAACACCAAAACGAGATCTACAAAAGCTTGGTCAGACCAGTAGTGACTTATCGAGCTGAAGCATGGCCGTTCACGGCTGTATAAATAAATTTGTTAAGACTATTTGAAAGGAAAATAGTGAGAACGATATACGGCACAATAATGGAAGCAGGAGAGTGAAAATGGCTTCGAAATGCTGAAACTGATGAAATATTACAGCGGGAAGATATAGCGCGATTCATAAAGGCAAGGCGGGTAAGCTGGCTGGGACATGTGGAGAGAATGCCACAGGAGAGACTGCCCAAGCAAGTCCTAAATGGAAACATGGAAGGAACAAGGAGGAGGGGCAGACCCAGAAGGCGATGGGCACATGAGGTGGAGGAAGACTTAAGATAACTAGGCGTACAAATCTGGAGGAACGTTGCAACACAGAGAGAGAGAGAGAGAGAGAGAGAGAGAGAGAGAGAGAGAGAGAGAGAGAGAGAGAGAGAGAGAGAGAGAGAGAGAGAGAGAGAGAGAGAACTGAAGGCGAGTGGTGGCGGAAGCCAAGGGTTACCCCGGCCTGTAGAGCTCCGGAAGGAGAAGAAGACGAAGAAGAAGAAGAAGAAGAAGAAGAAGAAGAAGAAGAAGAAGAAGAAGAAGAAGAAGCATTTTATTAAATTAATATCGCTTTTGGTATTAAGTTGGTTTAATTTAGGTATTAATTTATTATTTATTTTATTTTTAAAAGTTTCCCAATTTTACCATAGGGGAAAATTGATTGAACTTCGGAAATGTGTTTCAATAAAGTTGTGTTATTTAAATTTGGAAATGTGTGATTAGTTTTAATTTTGAGTGTGTAGCTAAATGTGATTTGTAAATTTCCGGTTTTAAATATGAGTTACCGTGTTGAATAAACCTTTCTTTTAACCGTTTTTTTTTTAGTTTAGTTTACATAAGATACAGTCAGTTAGTTGAGTTTACAGTCAGGGCATTCACTTTTATGTAAACCATTTAAGTTATGAATTGAATTAGTCGTTTAGTTCTGATCGCCAAGGTTTAGTTCTGTCAAAAACAGTTTTATTACTATTATAGGTAATTTTATATTTTGGTTTTTTAATAATTTTGAATTATATGATTAATAGTATATTTGTATATTCTGAATATGACAATTACTAATGTTGAAATAGTGTAAATACGCGTCTATAAAAATTAAAAATTATATAGGCTAATTGTAAAAAACAATTAGACCTATTATTTATTACTGTATATATGTTTTGTATTTTTTTGAATATTTTACAGTGTTTCAGTAGTTTAAACTATCATCAATAGAATTTATAAATGAAATACATTGTACGTTGAAAAATTATGTTGAGTAATTTTTGTATACTACTACTACTACTACTACTTATAATAATAATAATAATAATAATAATAATAATAATAATAATAATAATAATAATAAAATGATGTTGATAATAATAATAATATGACCTCTCAGATTGATGAATTCACTGATTATTTATGTAACTTTCTGGAGTTTAACTAAGTCAGCCTAAAGCATCGCTAAGCATATAACACGAGTTTTCACTTAATCTGCTAAACAATAGTCTCATGATACCAAGAAGCATGTTATAAAACAGTAGAAGGTATACGAACGTGTAAATGTAAAGTCGATCGCTACAATAAGTACAGTTTACTGTAGATAATTAATTACTACAGTAAAGAGTTGTTAGTAGCATTAAAAAGCGATAAGTTATTAACGTTTATCTAGTGCAGAACAAGTAAGCGCCGCTGTGTCTTGAAGCCGTGGCCACCGCTACTTTATAGCGGCAATAATGGCGTCCGTGCAGTTTAAACGTTAGCATTATATTCCTATTGCGCTTCTTAACGTGTTTACTTTCTTCTAACCAACAGCTCGTTTGAGGCAACACACCTTGTACAATATTGTTTTTAGTATCAGTTAAAGTTAACCACAAGAGTGTAATTTGTATACGGCAAAGAACATAGAAAGACTGCTTTAACGGTCGTTCTGTGTAAACTAGTCGTTTTACGTTTACGTGCTATAAGTTATCGTGCAAAAGCGCTGTCGTTCCGCAAGTAGGTTTGGTATTGTTACAGAGATTGTAATCTTTTATATCTTCTTTTTCCGTCACCCAGGATTAGATTATAGGTCTGTACCGGTTTAGTAGGATTTCTTCATTTCATTTTCAAGGCCTAACACTGACTGTATAACTGCAATTACTCTAATCGAATGTCGTTGAGGAAGCACCCACGTTTCTCAACGATAAAGAAAGTGCAGAATCGTCAAACTTTTGGGCGTTATTATATTATATTATATATTATTATAGTCATATCTGGGTGTCCTCCTCTTCCCACGATAGCTCAAATCTATTAATTATACTTTTACACTGTGACCCTTCTCATAACGGACATTGCATATTCTAGATACTGAAACTGTGAAGATTGTTAAGCGATCGTCATATAAATTTTGCTCTGGTTTTTCTTCTTCTTCCATCCTGCAGTAGGTGTAGACGCTCGTTCTGGTTTCAGAACACTTACATATACATATATTTGGAATATATTTGGAATATTTAGAATATTTGAAATAGAATGACCGGATTCCAATAAATTTTACGTAGGCCAGACAAAGAAAAAACTACTCGATATACGAGTACTTCAACACCGCAATGCATTTTTAAAACCAAATATTTACAAATTAATTTAGCCACGTATTGTATAAATATTAAATATCAATTTCCCGACATTCAAAATAAGCAGTTAATTAAAAACATACAAAAAGGTCGAAAAATATATATTTGGAAAAATCTTAATATTTACAAAGACAAGAATTTATATTTCCAATATATATATATATATTTCCAAAAAATATTTCCAATACAAGCGTCAAAACTGCTGATTAAATAAATAAACTTTAAAACAATCGATAGTTAAATAAAATTAAATCGATAATTTCTTACACATTAAATTCGATTATTTGTTACTTTTTAATATTGAAATCGAATCAATTCGATCATTTCGATAGAATTTTATTTCAATCGAATTATTATTGAAATCCAATTAATTCATTTATAAATCTCTGATGATACTGAGGCCTATAATCAGTGAAACGTGTCAGGTGAAAATACAGTAATAAATTTTACTTGCAGAAGTAGTTAATATTTGAAGAACTATTCATAATATAGAAAACCTGCAAGAAATATTGAGGAGTTACGTACAAAATAACACACACACACACACACACACACACACACACACACACACACACACACACACACACACACACACACACACACACACACACACACACACACACACACACACACACACACACACACACACACACACACACACACACACACACACACACACACACACACACACACACACACACACACACACACACACACACACACACACACACACACACACACACACACACACACACACACACACACACACACACACACACACACACACACACACACACACACACACACACACACACACACACACACACACACACACACACACACACACACACACACACACACACACACACACACACACACACACACACACACACACACACACACACACACACACACACACACACACACACACACACACACACACACACACACACACACACACACACACAGTGAATTTAAATTTACAAACAGTTTGGGTTGAATTAAAAATCAGACCATCGTTTTCTCGTCCTTCATATATATCACAACTACCCTGTGAAGCATAAAAATAAGCGGCCTTTGGTATAAAGCCCTTTTCCATGAGAAGTACATGTTTCCTCCATCTATTCTTATATTCTGCAACTTTTCCAAACACTGGGGACACCTCACTCCGTATATCCTCACTGCCAACCATACCTAAGCGTGTGCTTCCTTTGACCATTCTGGAAAACCTCATTTCCGCCGCGGTGATTTTACACAGTCCACGACTCTGTACTGTACAGCACATACTCTCCACATACACTGCACATACTCTGCACATACAGGAGTAGGAATCTCCATAACCTTATACAATGTAATTTTGGTTTCTGGTCTAACTTTATTTTTTAATGTTCTCTGAATCAGTTTACAGATGGATCGGAATCGATTTATCTTATTCTTCACATCTCTGTCTAGGTTCCACGAAATATTTAATCCTAAACACTGGAAACCCGAACCTGCTCTAAACAGTAATCCTATTGTTTACAATTTGTAGTTAAGAAAAATTTTTTTTCATAAATTTTTCTCTTGCCTGTTGAAATATGTCCTAAAACATTGTCTTGTCCTCTGGCGCTACAGCTCACCATAAGCCTTGGCCTCCCCGACTAGTCGCCTCCAAACACCTCGGTCCTCCAGCCTCCGCCTCCCGTCCTCGTGAGGTCATCTTCTACGTCCTGCAACCACTTTCTTCTAGGTATTTGCTTCTTTCTTTGCCCATCTATTTTTCCTCTAAGAATTGCTTTGAGAATTCTGTCGTCCTCCATGCGCATCACATGTCCCAACCAGCTGATCCTCATAGACCTGATGAACCTCACTATGTCCTCTACCATCACTACCGTCACTATGCCATCTCTCGATTCCTCCAATTTCCTTGGTCCCATATTCTTCACCTTCCTTCACTGGTCCAAAGATTTTTCTTAAAATTCTTCTTTCAAAAGCTCTTAAATTATGGTAGTTACTATTAAGTAGTGTCCAGGTGTCCGCACAGCATACGTCACAACTGGTCTTACTAAAGTCTTTTTTTTGGATCCAGTTTCAGATCGCTTTTGCTGAGTAAACTGGATTCGAAAATTTTCTGGTGGGCATAAAAAAACTCTATTACCACTCATTATGCGATCTGCAGTCTCATAGCTGATTTTGTTCTCATTGTTTATGGAGGCACCCAAATATTTAAATTCTCGAACCCCTTGAAAAGTACGCCATCCTACATTGAGATTTTCAGTTCTCCTCCTTCCCTCTGCACTTGATACTTTCATATATTTTGTCTTTTCTTTGTTGGCATAGATTCTCACTTTCTGGACCTCATTTTTCAGTTCTGGAAAAGTTCCTTTTCAGACGTTTACATTTCTGGCCACCAGCAGCACATCATCTAAAAAATATGCACAGATCTGCCTTATTCGCTTATATATGTGTCCCGTCAGTCCCAACTTTCCTACTGCATACTGGAGAGCTAAATTAAATAATACTGCCGATAATGGATCGCCTTGTTTAACCCCAGATATTACTGTGAGTTCCTCACTCCTTTCTCTTCCTAGAGGTACTTTTCTTTTGATTCCATCCATTGTTATCTCAACTAGTTTTACAGTTTTCTGAGGCATCCCAAGTGCTTTAAGGGCCTTTAATAGTCTGGATCTGTTTATGTCCTAAAGCGTGTACTGTAATATTAAGTAAGGTAGGCCTTCAGTGTGACAATACAATACGTTATTTAACGTATGAAAAGCAATAAACTTGCTGTATGTCAGAGAGTGGCAGCACCAGGAGTAGCAGTAGCGATGGTATTACGTCGAGGCGAGAGATGATAATTTAGTTTTTTCCCATAAATGTTTCTGTTTTTTGATTGAAATATGACCTAAAACATATTGTTACAACGATCTCACGGTTCGTCGTATGGTACAGTGGAAACAAAATACACTGACTCCAATGAAGTCACTAATAAGCAGCTTTAAGTATTCACCGATAAAAATTTGAAATCAAGAAGATACTCTCATACAATAATTCAAGTTAAATTTGTTCACACGCAATAGTAATGTTAACTAATAGAGTTCCGCACTAATTACAACACAATAATAACTTTTTAATAATCAGCAACAATAACTTGATTCGCACGAAAGAAATCGCCCACTGTAACTAACTAAACCGGCTGATGTTGCTTATGTATGTCCCTCGCCGGTCTCGATCAATTGCGACGAAACAACGCTTTTTTCCTACTCTTACGCGGTCAATTGCGCCCCACACTTTCACTTACTGACTGAATCTGTCATTTACAAACGTTGCTGTTCTAAATTTCAATGAGATTTCAATTCTGCATCTTTTCATTTGTGCGAATAACTTCTTCGTTCCAATATTTTTTTTTAGTTTAGTTTAGGTTAGGTTAGGTTAGATCGGGCTAGGAATGAATAGAGTTATAACGGTAATTTCTGTATTATTATAATAATAACATGAAAATGCAATTGATCGGGTTCAAATTTCTACCTCGGTCGCAACTGACCGGGTTTTATACGATTCCAGCGGTCCCTCGAACAGTTTGGAAGCTACTTGAGTCGTCTGACGGCCTTGACACGGACGCCGCACGCTGGGCTAGTCGAGAAAGGTGTAGAACCTGTATGTAACTGCACCTGCCGACTTTTCGAGAGCGTTACATAATTGTGGTAGCATTATACAGTACTAATGTGATATTAAGTAAGGTGACTACAATGTAACAATAAAATACCGTATTATTTAACGTATGAAAAGCAATAAAGTTGGTGTAGACCAGAGAGTGGCAGGAGCAGTAACGATGATATTACGTCGAGGTAAGGTAAAGCCGGCGTTAAACCTGTTTGCTCATCACTCAAATGCAACTACAGTGCTGCTTCACGCTCCATAACGCTCGACGCGCTGTCTCGTCTATTACTCGCGCATTATCGTTTATCTCTTTTGTACTTTTTATTCGCTTTATTTACCACCGTTTTTTTTTTTTAAATCGTGTAACAAATATCTTTTACCGTGTTAAAAAATTGTATTAAAATAAGCGACAATTTTTTCTTGTATGAAGTTAAGAAAAATAAAAAATCGATGGTTCGTCCTACGAATTTGTACAGGTTGAAAATGTGTAAATTCGTGATCAGCAGAGAAACTATTTGTGAGCCAGCATTAAAACGCATTGATGGCCTATACGAATGACGCAATTTAATTATTTAATTCCTAGTTATTAGTTAGTAAAACGGATGCCACGGGAGAGACTACCCAAACAAGTGGTAAATGAAAACATGGAAGGATCAAGAAGAAGGGGCAGACCCAGAAGGCGATGGATACATGAGGTGGAGGAAGACTTAAGAAGAATGGGCGTACACAACTGGAGGAACGTTGCAACAGAGAGAGAGAACTGGAGGCGAGTGGTGGTGGAAGCCAAGGGTCATCCCAGCCTGTAGAGCTCAAGAAGAAGAAGAAGAAGAAGAAGAAGAAGAAGAAGAAGAAGAAGAAGAAGAAGAAGAAGAAGAAGAAGAAGAAGAAGAAGAAGAAGAAGAAGAAGAAGAAGAAGAAGAGTTAGTAAAATGAAATAAAACACATACACACACACTGACATACGTACCCCGCGTGCGCGCGCACTCACACATATTATAGTTTTTGCATACTTTGAATACTAGTGAACACTAAACAACATGTATATATCGTAAGCTCACACGGCCGGTGTCAATACTATTAAATTGAGAATAAACCAGATCTTGGCCGGGGTTGCTTTTACCCGGAAAAAGTTGTCGGGTATCGTTCGGTCAAGATCAGCCGTACTGTTCGTTTCACACTCTGTCGCTCTGCGGCCTGAAGAAGACCCCCGACGCGGTGGGATTGAAACGTAGCCGACGACGTCGCTAGTGTGTACCAACCGACCACTGCCTAACAGCCCGGTTTATTCTTAATTTACTAAACCATATGTTTTGGGTTCTTTGCTACATTCGTCTCCAAACCAATCCGATGTTTGTAGACATTTACGTCTAATGTTTTCCTTCGTTGACCTTTCTCTATTAATTTTTCAGAAACCTAATTCTTTTGTTATCTTTTCTGACGTCCTCTTCTTCGTCCTCCTCTTACTTCTACTCTTCTTCTTTCGTCTTTGAATCTTATGATCCGTTGCACATTGTTTGGTCCGACCGTCCATTTTTTGAATCCATCCGATTGTTTCTGTTGATCGAGTATGCAAGTCTCCCCCAACCACATTACGAATGGTGCACGGGGAAATACCAGTAATTTGGCTGCCGTCTCACTGCTTCCAGTGTCACAGGATACGTGAAGGGGTTTCTTCCTTTAGTAAGGCTGTGGTCTCATCATTTACCACTACAATGGCGATGAGAGGATTAGCATGGAAACGAAGGGATTTTGAGTAGGTGGACACGTCATTGTGGCATAATGCACTACGTGTGGCTCCTCGGTTGAGACCTGCCTTGCAAGGAAGGTGTCCTACCAAGTAGCTACGCTACCGTATTGTTACGACGGTCTCACGGATCGTCGTATGGTACAGTGGAAACAAAATACAGACACCAATGAAGTCACTAATTGCCAGCTTTAATTACACACAAATAACAATTTTAAATCATCAATATATTCTCTTGCAATAATTAAACTTTCTCCCCACACAATAATAATTGCCAACTATCAGAGTTCCGCACTGACTATAACACGACAACCACTTTCCACTAATCCACAGCAATCACTTGATCCGCACTCTACAATATCGCCAGGTGTAACTAACTAACTAGACCACCCGCAATCTCTTATATAGATTCCGCAGATGTTCCAGAATAATTTTTCATACTCCCGGTTAAAAAAAGCAATAACTTTTTAATCACTTTTACGGCATAAAATTACATATGATGAATGTTATACATTTTTTGAGTAGGTCGAAGGACTGGTTTCCACGGAGACGTGTGAAACGATTTAATAAGGTGTTAACATATTAAAAAACAATATTAAAACAAAAGTAAACTCTGTAAATAGGAAAGTAAACAATGATAGGCTACAGATGTGATAAAATTGATTAAAAAAAAAAAAACTCGGTGGCATGGTATGCAATATATGGATGGAGTTACTGTATGCAATAGTGATACACAGCATATACACAATTGCGGGTGTGCGTGATATGAAGGCGCTGACACGTGCAGTCCAGCACTAACAGTACAGTACGGTTCAATTAAAAATAGCACACTCCGTATTATGGCAAGCTATAGCTGCTGTAATAACGTTCTCTTACTTCTCTACTTCAACTGAATACAGTGGCATCCACTATGTAAACCCACGACAAGGAAACAGATCGAATTCTCTGTAATAATAAAATTATTATCAAAATGTCTGTGGAAAATTTACAGCATTTCTTCATTGTTTACGCTTCGTTAATTAAAATGAGATCAAACGAATTAAAATAAATTTAAATTTTCTGTGAAAGGAGATTTTTAAATAGGAATACAAAACTTGTTATCTACAAAACCCTGAAACGTGTGAGACCTGGACAGTGGGCCAATGGGACAATGGGACCTGGTTTAAAGGGCGTTTAAACCAGATGCTTAAATGAAAGACATTGAGCAGAATTTTTCAGGCGGTGTGTGAGAACTGTCTGCGGAGGAGCTGTTTCATCAACTGTATGAAATATATAAAGAGCCACCGGCGACCAAGTTCATAAAATCAATGTAGTAGGCTGGAGACATTGTTCGCATGAAGGAGAGCAAACCAGAAAGGGGAAAAAATGATGGGATGTCCAAGCAGGCGAAGCAAAGTGGTAGTCACATTGTAAATGCATAAGTGAGATTGAAGGTGTTCTCGGAAAGCTACGTCTTAGAAATTGGATGGTATTGGCACGAACCGTAACCAATGGCGGCGTGCCGTAGAGGTAGCCAATACTCAGATTGTGCTGTAGAGCCAGTAGAAAGAGCATTAAGCCGAGGAGGAGGTGGAGGAGGAGAAGGAGGAGGATGAAAATGAAGAAAAAGAAAAAGAGGAGGAGGTGGAGGAGGAGGAGGAAGACGAAATAGAAAAAGAAGATGAGGGGGAGGAGGATTAGGAGTAGGAGGAGAAGGAGGAAGAAGAAGAAGAAAAAAAAGAAGAAAAAGAAGAAGAGAAGGTGGATGAAGGGAGGAGGAAATAAAAAAAGAAGAAGAAGAAGAGGGAAGGAGGAGGAAGAAGAAGAAGATGAGGAGGAGGAGAAAAATAGAGAACAGTAAATTGGCCAGAAAGAAATTATCAAAGGTAAAGGATCTGTCCGAAGTAAAACTAAAGAGAACCTATAGACGGTATTATCGGGAGAAGAACGAGTAAGAGTAAACCAGCGAAAAAAGGAATACTGGTAAAGAAGAAAAGAACTTCAGAAAATGAAGGAAGTTGCCTCATCTCAGCGCTGTAGATGGCTGAAACGAAAAAGAAAGGAAAACAATATTGCAACCAGAGAGGTTCTAATGGCAGCGTTAAAACGCGAGGGAGGGAGGGAGGAAGCTATAAAGTAAATTGGGGAAAGAAATTGACTGGCAGGTAAAATAAGTTTAAACAGCTGCGGTTGCCATGGTTACTGGCTGGTGTCCAGGTTGTTTCTGACCCTATAATATAATATGTTTGTGAACATTTAATTATTGTACATGCTATACTTACGGGTGATGTAGGTTATTTGAGAAAGCGTTTTAGTACAATAACCCAACATCTAGAAGAAGTTGAGATATTAAGGATAATTTTTTTATGTGTACTTAAAATTATTATTTTATAATTAAAAAAAGTATATGACAAATAAAACCGGAAATACCAAGGAATTCAGTTTCACGAAGAAAATAAAACGTAATTACATTTTAAAATTTACAGTAATTAATGTGAATAATTGTAGGATATCTCAACAAATATCTGTCAGTCAGGTGTTAGATAAGGGTGCAGTGTATCAGCTACTGTTTTTAACATTTATATTGACGATCTGGTAAGGAAATGGAAACATCTAGTGAACCCTGGTAATAAGTTATCACGAGACAGATATTTGAATGTGCTGTTGTTTGCTGACGACTTGCTTGTAGTTCAAAGTACAGAATCTGATTTGCAAAAATATGTTCTTAAACTTCATCAGATTTGCAAACAATACAATATAAAAATCTCCACTATAGAAACAAAGGTAATGGCATTTCGAGGTAAGGAGCCAATAAGAACAAAAATAATGATTAGTGATCGAATTCTAGAACAGGTAAACCACTTTAATTATTTGGGAAATGATCTTGGCTGTGATAGAAATTATGACATTGATGTTAAGTTAGGTAAGTTCCAGACGATTTGTGGGACAATCAACCGTACTTATAGAAACAAGGTACGTCGAGATACAAAATTAAAGTTTTACAAAGTTATGGCAGTCCCTGCACTGTCCTATGGGTGTGAATTGTGAATAGCAACCAAAAAACAAGACAGTAAAATACAGGTATCGAAAATGGCGTTCTTAAGAGGAGTTAAAAGGTGTCCTAAACTTGATCGTATAAAGAATGAGGCCGTAAGAGAAGAGTTACAAAATTTTAACTTGAATGAAAAATTAAAAGATTACAAACAACGATGGAAAGAACACTTAGAAAGAATGTCAGATTCCAGACTGGCCAAACAGGTCTGGAAGTACAAACCTATGGGACACAGGCGTGTGGGTAGACCCAGGAAGAGGTGGCTGGAGGATTTTGAAGGGGGAACAGGTAGCACCTTGCCTGTGGCGTGTTGTGAAGATGATGATGAGATAATTTAATACGCTGTAAAATCTCTAAAAAATGATGGGTCCCATTTATTTGTGGATAATTTTTTGAAGAATCTTTAAAAAAAAAAATCAAATTTAAATCTGCGTAGAAACAAAATTACCGGTTTTTACACACAGAATACCAGTAACTACATTATTTATTTACGAGAACTGTTCGAAAATATGAATATATTTTAAATATAAATCCTTTAAAATATTCTGTTTAGTTTGGACACTCATGTAATCTTAAATGAAAAGATGCGTCACATTAATCACATGTAGAATTCAGAATAGAACTTAACATTTAATATGATTTGGGTGGTACTAAGGCCTTACTGCGTCACAACAATGAAACCTGCTCCACCATAACGGACACAACAAGAGAAGGTGGTACAAAAACCACCGCAGACAAAGTGTATTGTGGTTGTCCCCAGCGGTTAGTGCATATTGCTTTGTATTCACTATTATTACCGGTTATGTAGTAGTAGTAGTAGTAGTAGTAGTAGTAGTAGCAGTAGTAGTAGTAGTAGTAGTAGTGAATTGACCACAAGCCTGTTTGTCAGAGTCCCTTTTGACTTTTGTCGTGTCTGTGTATTGCTTTTATATACGTATCGTAATCCACATCGTCTGAATAGGAAATAACAAAGCAAATTTGTAAATACCACGGTAAAATGTATAATGCATTGCTGTATTGTTTTTACCCAAGCCAAGTAGCCTCAAGTATAATTCACTCAAACACCGTCTAAATAATAAACAATATTTCCACATTCAAAATGTTAAGTTAATAAAAAGTATACAGTAGGTCA
The DNA here is from genome assembly GCA_034769895.1 of Magicicada septendecula. NCBI lineage: Eukaryota > Metazoa > Arthropoda > Insecta > Hemiptera > Cicadidae > Magicicada > Magicicada septendecula. Next base: position 64,322,406 of record CM068367.1, on the reverse strand, counting down.
CAAAGTGAATATGTAGGAAAATATCAATATGCACAAACACAACAATAATAATTCGCTAATTAAAAACAACTTCAAATAAAAACAAAATTTATTGAAGAAAATTAAACAAATTTTGTTTAACCTTATAAACTTTGTAAACATCATAAGTATATTATAAAAATATAAACATTAAAATGTTTAATTTTGACACGTTGAAACAGTTGATTACATAAACAAACATTACACCAATCGAAACATTTTAAATTGAAAAACAAGTCAATTAAAATTAATTATTCGTTAATTTTATATTCAAACCTCTGAGAAATTATGTAAATGAGATTGTGTTTTTTTAGGCAAGGTCCCTTTTGAAGTAAAAAGGCAATTCTTCCTTCTCCTTCCTCTGCCTCTACATCCCTCTGTGATATTTGGGCTCCTCAACAATCCTACACCATTCCCGTCTGTTCTCAGGAATAGTGTTCCATCCTCTGATCACCATGGTTCGCAGGTCCTCCTCAACCTACTCCATCCACCTCTTTCTCGTTCTTTCTCTGGGCCTATACTCCAAGGGTTTCCATTCTGTGATAGCTCTCGTATGTCTGGTCTTCCCCATTCTATAAATACGTCATAGCCATTTAATTCTCTGTCACATTTACTATTTTCGCATTCTCTGGCATTGGCAGCTTTAAATTTAGCCTTTAAAGGTCAGCCCAACAGCGGAAACGTTTTTACAATTATCGATCTTTTGAATAAATACGATCAATTGTTGCAAGAGATAGTCAGTGGTTCGAAGAACAGGGAGAAGTATAATAGCGCTACAATTCTAAACGAACTCATTCAGCTATTATTTTGAAAAGTTGAAAATATTATTTTGAAACGAATTGAATATGTTCAGTTTTTTTCTGTGACAATGGATACAACACAAGATATTAACAGAGAAGATCAGTTGACTCAAATAATCAGAAATGTCTTAATTTCTGAAGATGAAGCAGGAAGGCCCACCTACTACTTAAATATTAATAAAAGGTTTTTAGGATTTATAGAAATAACCGTTGAAACTGGGCTAGGCTTAGCAGAAGAGATTTTGTACAGTCTTGAGGAGAACGTATTCTTTTACGTTATATAATTTTAGTAGTTGCCTTTGCTATAGAGGGACAAGAGGGGCTATAGAGGGCATGAATTGCCAGACTAATGCCAGACCAATGGCATGAATTAAGTAAGGGTAGTAGAGGAGCTCACAAGGGATCCTGCGGGAGGCCCAGAAAAGAGTTACGCTATTTATGTGTGTGTGTGTGTGTGTGTGTGTGTGTGTGTGTACACTCGTACGTATGATGGATTCAAGACTGTCACCGGCAGTCATGCAAGTTATAAAGTTGCCACGTTAGTAACCGCTGATAACAGAATCTTCCAACAAATACCGTAGACAGTGAATGTTTATTTGCTGGTGTCAGCAACAAAAGAGTGCCGTCCGTTACTAAAGGGACGCAACCGAACGTAAAATACAATACAGTACCAATGGACATGAAGTACCAAAGTTATTGCTTTGTGAAGTTTGCTGTTAGGCGCCGGCCATTCACCGAGACCCGCACAACATTGATTCTCAGCATGAACGCTCTATAAAATCGTTTCAGTGGAGATTGTTCAAAACTCTCTCTCTCTCTCTCTCTCTCTCTCTCTCTCTCTCTCTCTCTCTCTCTCTCTCTCTCTCTCTCTCTCTCTCTTAAATGGGTTTAATAATAATTTTTATCCAGTCTGTCAACGTTTCTGACCATCTACTATCTTCTCGCCTAACCACAATTTTATTTTTCTTTTTTACTTTCTTTATTCTGAGAATCGTATCATCTGTTTCTGTTGCTGACTTGCCCATTTATTTGTTTTCTTGTCTCTACTTTTTTCTTTGCGTAGTTCACAGTCCTTTCCAGGACTACGCAACTATGTCATTTTTCTTTACATTCGTTAAAGCGTTTCTTTGTAAACTGTCAAGAGTTTCCAAATGTATTGTTGGGACCGGGGTTTATTGTATGACAGAACTGCGGAGATTGTGTTACATACTAGCGTGATCGTGATCTATACTACTATAGTATTTTATAAGGCCCCGGCCATTCACCGAGAGCCTCACAACATTGATTCTCAGCATAAACGCTCTATAAAATCGTTTCAACGGAGACCGTTCGAAACACACACACACTCTCTCTCTCCCCCTCTCCCTCCCCCTCTCTCTCTCTCAAACGGGTTTAATAAGAATTTTTCTCCATTCTGTCAACGTTCCTGACCACCTGACCATCTGCTATCTTCTCGCCTAAGCCACATAATTTTATTTTATCTTTTTTACTTCCTCCATTCTGAGAATAGTATCATCTGTTTCTGTTGGTTACTTGCCTATTTAATTGCTTTCTTGTCTCTATGTTTTTATTTGCACAGTTCACAGTCCTTTACATGTTTCTGTGCCCAGTCCACAGTCTTTATGTCGTTTCAGTGTCCACTGTTGATTTTCTTCTTTCTCAACCATATTGTTTATAAATTATAATAAAATTAGTGTAGTATAATAAGAAAATTTCTTATTGATAAATGTATTAATACATTACTTACTTAAGGATGCATTAATAAATGCATTAATTAATTACATTATATACGTGTTACTACATTACATAACTTTTATTATTTGTCATTAAATTATGTATTCATTTATTGTGAAGGCTGTCACAATGTTTACTTGGAGATGCTCGCCAAAACATATAAATAAATTATCTTGTTATTTTGTTAAAAATAAAATAAATTAAGTGCAAACTGTTAGAACGGAAAAGAAAGTGTAAAGTTGCAAACGGTTGAATCGGGGTGTGTGATTACTTCGCAGAATTTGTTTTAGGTCGATTACGTTTCTGACTGTTCGAGACAGTAAATGGTTTGTTTACTCTTCTGTTTTGTGCACGTCGTTTGTTTCGACTGGAAACGTTCCAGTGTTGGCGTTGCGCGATACGTATCTGTTTCTGTTCAACCTTTTGTGTCTGTCTGAGAAGCAGTCAGTAGCCGTGAAGAGGCAGCGATCCGTAAATACGATTTAAGGGTACCATTAGGGGGATGAAACTCACTTTCCTACCTACGTCGCAACGTAATAAGGAATTCACTAACGGATGCGTGGGACAGAGCTCACGGCCAGGCAGTTGCGGACTTAGCCGTTGTGTTTTGTCAGACCCGTGTCTCAAGGTAACGCAGTAGCAAAACTATTTTATGTTTAATGAAGCCAGAAAGGAAACTTTTCAACAGGAATATTAGGATCTCTGTACTAAGAATAGCGATAAAGTTAAATAAATTTGGTACCTGTGGAACAATAAGACGGCTATTGGAGAATAAAACGCAGAGGAAGACACAACTAAAGTTCTATAGGGTCGTGGGTGTGCCGACTTTAATCTATGGATGTGAAACTTGGACTCTCCTGCAAAATGAAATTTCAAAAATGCAGGCTTCGGAAATGAAATTTTTAAGAGTAGTGAAGGGATATAGTTTGAGAGATCGTCTACGAAACGACGACATAAAGAAATACCTGAAGGTACAGTCGGTTCTGCAGAGAATAAAGGAATACAGGCAGAATTGCAAATACCATGTGGAACGCGTGGTAGACAAGCGTATTCCTAAACAAGCGTTTGAATGTTGGCCAGTGGGGACGAGAGATCGTGGAAGACCCTGGAAAAAATGGTCAGAGACTCTGTGAAGTCGGAACGGGCTATAGCCCAAGTCACGTACTGAAGAAGAAGAAGAGGACTAAGAAGAAAAAGACTAACAAGAAAAAGGGCACGCCAAGTCCGCTCCTCAGGAAGAGTGCAGAGAATAGACGGAGGACTTAGGTCGCTAGCCAAAGTTGTCTATCGAGGACGCATAGCAACTTTTTTTTTTATACACGGCGGCAAGGTATCCCCAGACTGGGACAGCGTAAGTAATGGCCGGCAGCAGATACGCGCCGACTATCATTTTGCCCAATTTTCTTGTCATAGCCGAGCTGACCAGCAGTGGAAACAGTGGACTCGGACGAGCGGACGCTCGTTTATGAACTGTCTGAGCGTGGGTACGCCAGATGAGACGACCGTCAAGGTGTACGCCGAGGTACTTCACTTCGTTGGACCAGCGCAATTGCGTTCTACCAATGCATAGTTGCCTCCGCGGGTTCTTCTGGCGCTTAGAGAATAGGGCGGGTACACTCTTGGTCGCGTTAGAGATACCCTCCAGCTTTCAGTCCAGTCCCCGAGCGAATCGAGCTGGCGCTGTAATCGTAAGACGGCCCTTTCTGCGTTACGATCGGCTGTAAATACAGCCGTGTCGTCCGCAAATAAGGCCACCTGGACTCCAGGCTGTCTCGGTACGTCGTTGACGTAGGCTGAGAACAGGAGGGGCGAGAACACTTCCTTGAGGGACGCCGGCAGTGATTCGTCTCTCGGAAGAGATAGAATCGACCACTCTCTCGCAGAAGGTCCTCTCCTTCAGAAAGCCAGCGAAGGTATCAGATGAAGGTAGCAGTCTGGGTGCTGGACTTCCCGGAGTTTGAATAAAAGCCTATCGTGCCATACGCTGTCAAAATCTTTCTCTACATTTATGAAACAGCCAACGGTCTGTTCCTTCCGACACCCGGCGTCCGTGACGTACTCCACCATTGTCATCTCTGAATCAAGAAAACTGATCTGAAACTGATCTACAGGCTATCATATGGCATTGTTGGAATTACTGAATTCGGCTGAATACTTTGGCAGTGGACGTGGACCATTTACATGCTTTCGGACACTTTGTCTTCGCGCGTATCCGTCAGAATCGTAATTCACAAGAGCTTCCTCTTCCACTGGACAAGGGGTCTAATTCCACCATCTATCGAATATCGTTTCGACGGTGGTTGAATAAAATCTAACACCTTTTTTCTCATTTTTCTCCATAACCAGTTCATAACTCTTGAGTAAAAAATACATCGAGTTAGCTTAGGAGAGTAGATTATTATGCTATAGGGCATAGTTAATTGTGGTGTAGGCAGCAGCGCTGCACCTCAGCCCCTCATTAGTTGCATTCCGTTTTACAGCTTATGTCGACCTGATGCTAATAAATGTGTTGTGATAAAAGGCAATTATGACAATACTGGAGAATCCCATCTCTCATGCAGATCATGTTTTCCAAACAATGCACAAACAGGCATTATTGTTCGTAATTTTAATACGAGACTGGTTAGATTATTGTTGTGTTGGGGTAGTGTTATCGTTGGACCTGCGCACGTCATTAGAGCATTACGTCAGCGTTAAGTACATAATATGATTTGTTTGACGCTGATGGATTCAGTGAAGCAGTAACATTGTATATTGTGTTTAATGTGATTACAATAAATATGTACGGAAATATCTATACAAACGTGTATGTAAAGCTAAATAGTACTTTAATTAGAAAACATGTTTTAGGCATCAGATCGATCAGTTGTTAGTCCTGCAGCGAAATGCGTGAGTTAATCCATTCGATAACAGTGTTAATTAAATGGGGTCGTGGTGGTACGCATTGGTGCGTTAGAAATGTAGTAATTGCGATCACTATTTTGTAGTGACAACGAGCGTGCGTGGTTATGTTGTTATGAAATATCAATAGTGTATATAATGTTGCCTTTGGCGAGACATTGTATTGTTGTGCAGGGATTCTGTCTTCTCTCCCGTCGGGCGTCGATTAGAAACTTGTTTATAATTTCTGTTTTTTTTTCTGTGTTCTGCAACGTATGCAAAGTATTGCTGTATATTTTGTGTAAATTAAAAATCTGCCTTTTAGAATTTGTAATCTGTAACAGTATGTAACATAACGATTGAATGCTTTCTTCATCATCATCATCATCATCATCATCATCATCATCATCATCATCATCATCATCATCATCATCATCATCATCATCATCATCATCATCATCTTCACAACACGGCGTAGGCAAGGTGCTGCCTGTTGCGCCTTCAAAGTTCCTCCAACCTGTGTCCTATAGGTTTGTATTTACAGACTTGTTTGGCCAGTCTGGAATCTGACGTTCTTTCTAAATGTTATTTCCACCGTTGTTTGTAATCTTGTAATTTTTCATTCAAGTTAAAAAAAACTCTTCTCTTATGGCCTCATTCCATATACGGTCAAGTTTAGAACACCGTTTAACTGCTCTTAAGAACGCCATTTCCGAGGTCTGCATTTTACTGTCTTGTTTCTTGGTTGTTGTCCATAATTCACTCCCATAGGACAGTACAGGGACTGCCATAACTTTGATTCTTCCTTAATTCATAAAATCTTTAATTCTTTTAAAGTTAATTTTGTGTGTCTATACATTGGCGTTGCCGTAACTAGTATGGGGGGGGGGGATGGGAATATGATTATCTGGAGTTTCTTTGAAAAAAATCCCCACCGTATTACTTCACGACAAATGAGATATCCAGGGTCTTTCCCTATAACGTTAGAAATACTTGGTTGCATATTTATTTTGCGTAATTATACTTAAGTTATAATTAATTTTCGAACATAGAAGTGACATTTACGCTTCAACAGACTAGCAAAATTTATTAACTGTTATATAAATTATATTGAAATTCATAAAAATTTCAAAATCCTAACATAAACTACATTTTTGAACACATTCTGTCTTCAGTTTGTTTAGGACATGAAAAGAAATCAGCACATCGTTTGTTTGTAGATATGAACAAAGATGTAACGTTTGATACACCCATATTCTTTTCATTATTATCAAACTTACTCTCAGTAAGTTTCTTCTAAGGCTTGCTCGGCCGGAGTCAATTTTGTTAAAATTATTTTCCTCTGCCGGGCTGTTTGGCCGTATTCCAATATTGTACATATCAGCAGACGTTTCGAAGATCACAATTAGTGACCACAGTACTGTTCATCTGCGTTAGTGTTGAAGCTCATTTTACACTGACGCTGGCCTTCAATGGGACGGTCAGCTGATACGTACAATATTGGACCACGGCCAAACAGCCCGTTAGAGAAAAATATTTTTCACATTTACTCTTAGTTTTTTGACCTGTGGAAGAAAAATAAAAAAACTTATAAAAAAGGCTTCATTTGAAAAAATCTTTATTATAAAGTAAAGTACGAGGGACATTCAATAATTAAAGAGACAAACTGATCCAGAGAAAAAATGGTGTATTTTTACAAAATGACAATTTTCCTATTTTTCAACATAATCCCCCCCCCCCCCAACACTAATACACTTGTCCCAACGATGAATCAGCTTTTTTATGCCTGCAGCAAAGAATTCTTTATCTTGACGTTTGAACCAGTCTCCCACAAATTTTTTGACTTCTTCGTTGTTGTTGAATTTCTTACCACGTAGCGATTCCTTGAGTGGGCCAAACAGGTGGAAATCTGATGGTGCCAAGCCTGGGCTATACGGGGGGTGTGGTAGTGTCCCCCAGCCAATTTTTTCCAGAGTTTCTTGCGTTACGTGACCTGTGTGAGGGCGAGCATCCAGATCGCTGTTCGTCTGTCACTGAGGTTCGACCGTTTTTGAACTGATCCACCCACATCTAAAAATTTCCGCGATTCATGCAACTTTCACCATACTGTTTAGTCATTCTAGAATAGATATTAGAGGGGTTTTCACCTTCAGAAAGTAAAAATCGAATCACTGAACGTTGTTCAACTAATATGGAAACTTCTAGCGGACTTGCCATTGTTAAATGAGATTTTTAGGTTATAAGCAAAACAATTTTCATGAAACAGCTGCTCAGAGATCATCCCAGGGATGCCAACATTAAGTCCTAAAAGTACCTAATTTTTCCTGCCAACCGTTTTTTCTCTAGATCAATTCGTCTCTTTAATTATTGAATGTCCCTCGTATTTATCAAGAATGAGAAAAATTTTTTGTGGCTTTCAGAACTTCACCATAAGTTTTATCTATGTTTCTGACTACTTGAAAGCAAAGAAAGGCAGACACAGCCACTTATAAATATATGTGTTTAAAAATGCAAACAGTTTATGGTTACAGGACTTCATGATATGTTTGCATAAAAAATTTATTGTGCGTATTTATAAATAAAATGAATTTTTACAACTGCTTTATTTTCTCTACAACGCATATAGGCCACTTGTCTACCTCGCAGGCGCAAGAATACGATAAATTACAAAGTATTATTTCTATCGTTGCGTACCTCAGATAGGTCTTCGTTCTGTATAAAGTAAAGAATGGGCGTTCCGGTTTACAGGTTGTTCGAGGTAGCGTGTGCAGAATTATCAGAAGTCCGTTAGCACTTGAATATAAAATACACAGAAACATCGGCGCCCAGCCGACATAAAGCTGATTTTAGGTCTTCATTGCCATTAATAAGATTTTCAAATAATGTTATTTACCATTAATTCGGAGTCAAAACGTCCTACGACGTTGTCCGATGCCTAATCTTCATTGCTGTCTGTCTTTGCAGTTTTTGTCGTTTAGTCCTCTATCGCTCATTGATCATCTTATTCCCTCTATCAACGTTTTCTTGGGTGTTCCTTTCTTTCTGTGCTCTCTAGGTATCCATCTCATTGTTTTCTTTGGTAGTTGGTCTTGTACCATTCTTTGTACGTGTCCGTACCAGATTTTTTTTTCCAATGGAGTCGATGGTTTTTTTTTTGTAAGCCCATTTCTTATTTGATCGTTTCATTTTGTATTCGCTATAGCCTTGAGGTTCCAGCAACTCATCTCAAAGCACTCATTTCTGTAGCTTCTAACTTTATTTTTACCTGTTTTTGTTTATTCTTTATATTTCAGATCCGTACGTCAACGTGGTTTTAATCATACTATCTCATATTCTTTTCTTCCTTTCTTTTCAAATTTCTGTGTTTTTTAGAATTCAATTCAACGATCTAATTTTTTATACGTTCGTTGTTTTCTGATATTAAATCTGTTGTTTCTTCTCCGACACACAGATACTGCGTTTATTCTATGTTCATTAGTAATCCCCATGTTATCATTAGTAATATTTTCTATGTTCATTTTTCATGCTCTTCCTTCAATTTGCGTGTCATATATTCCAGGTCTTCTTTTTCATTTGCACATGTCACTTGATCGTCTGCAAACTGCTGCGTGTACAAACATGTATCATCGTCAATTTCAATACCCATCCCTTTGCATTTTTTCTTCCAATGGGTTAGAACTTTTGCAACGTAAAGTAACTGTATTAATTTAGTTAATATTGTAATGGTTTTTGTTTACTTAATCCCCAACGTTAATGTATTTGAGCGAATCTTGATTAAGAAAGATATCAGTTGCACACGCCATGGAAATAAAATTCCTTAAATGTGTAAAAGGGCTACGAGAAGAAATACGATGAAGAATGAGCAGATTAGAAATGGTTAAACTTTTTTTCAATTAATGAAAGATAAATAAACAGAGGGAAAAGTGGAGAAGACATCTTGAGAGAATGCAGAGCAACACAGTAGGCCTACCCGAAATGGTTAGAGTATTAATCAAGGGGAAGAAGATCTGACGATAGAAAGGAGTAAAGGCCAGAACAGGCTACTTGGCCTCTACTTCATTATTAAAGAGAAGCAGAAGGAGATTGTGATTGCCTGTACTACGCAGGGGGTTTATGAATATGCATACAAATGGTTAGTTACGTCTTCCCCTCTGATCCCACAGATATTCTTCTGTTAACTCGATTTGCGGCTTTTAATTACTTTCAGACTCGTTAGCGCGGCTTTGTCAACTTTTTTTTATTTATTCGTTCCATATTCACAAACCTCCAAGTTTATATTCTGTCGGGTTCATTATAAAGCTGTCGCCACGGATTTATAGGAAACTCAACTCCAGTACGCTTAACACTACTTCAATTTATTAGTTAATCTTCTCTTGTCTTATTATCTTATTAATCAACAAGATGTAACATTTAAAAAGGCGACAATTGTTTGTTCTTTTTGTTATCCTTTTGGCCGGCTGTACTACAAGGTTTGACAGCTAATATGAGATAAGACGGATTCTAAGGACATTATTTAGAGGTGTACAAGAAAATGGAATCTGACGCAGGCGCCATAATTATGAACTTATACCATCTTTACAAAGAGCCGGACATTGTCAGGATAATCAAAACGTACAGGCTAAGGTGAGTAGGACACATAGAGAGAATGGAGGAAGGTTAGCCTATGAAACACATCTTCTACCAGACAACCAATGGGTAGTAGGGCAAGGGGAAGACCCCGAAGTAGATTCAAAGATCAGATAGAGGAGGACCTCAGAAAGCTGACCATAAGAAACTGGAAAGCCAGGGCACGCAATAGAGAAGAATGGAGTCGACTTTTGGAGCAGGCCAAGACTCACTGAGGATTGTAGAGTAAAATTATAATATGATTTTCAGATGGTCACTTTTCATTCGAAAGGCGTTAGTCAGTATTTTACAGTTCTCCAATATTTACTACTGCAGTGAATGTCCAAGTTTCTGTCCCGTATATGAGCGCGCCAGAAACAAAACACTTCATCGCAATTTTTCTTAGCTATATGCCTAATGGCCTGCACAATAATCTTTTTTCTTATTATTTTATTAAGGGCTTCCTTAGCTAAGGCAATTCTGCATTTCAGCTCTTGATAACAGCGCACGTTATCTCTAGCTAAATATACCGGATATTCAAAAATTATCATTTTTATGTAACTGGCACTATTTTGCGATCAATTAATACAGCGAGAGTCATAGTTTGCGAATCGTTGTTCTTGTCTATGAGGAACAGTGTATCCGTATCCGTACCCCAAATGGAATACTATCGTGAAGTAAGTATATCAAAAGATTATAGTTAGTTTTTATACAGTAGTAGTAGTAGTAATCATGCTTCACTTTTCGCGAATCGGAAACGTGGAAAACGAAATCAGATACAAATAAACAAATGTAATATGTGATATTAATTATTTGTGAAACACAAAAAATCGTACTTAAGAAACTTGACGAAAATGGTGGATCCTTTGTCTCTGTAACACAGAGAATAATGTTGAGGAACAATGACGCAGTAAAGGTTTTTTTGTGAGGGAGAAATACAAAAATACTTTCACATTTTGGCTAGTTCAGAATAACCAATAAAATTTTATTGCGGTTTGAATTGTTAAAAACAGAAGGAAAAGTGAATCAGACGATTGTGCAGGGAAATAATAAATTGTAAATTTATTTCCCTTCCGCTGGTTGTTGGTGTTCAGCGCTCGATTGTATTTTCCGGAAAATACAGATTTTAATATAATTCAACAGTCGTTCTATTTATATTGTTTGTAGCAAACCATGCAGACGGTACTTACGGATCACACACACACACACACACACACACACACACACACACACACACACACACACACACACACACACACACACACACACACACACACACACACACACACACACACACACACACACACACACACACACACACGGGGTTTATAACGTAGTAATGTGGATGTTATAAGACCTTCGAATAATTAGAAGAAACTTGTGTTTATTGTGCATATAGTAGGCTTGTTCCCGGATAATATTTTGTTTTATCAAAAAGTGCTTAATATATATTGCTACGTTGAGCTGAAAAATAACAAAAGTTCCAACGTGACTTTTTTGTTATGCGGTGGCGCGGGAACCTGTTCCGCTGTCCCAGATGTTTGGAAGTAATTCTGCGCGGCAGAATTTGAGATGCCCTTCCCACACATTTCTTGACCATTCTACCGTCATCCAGGCCCGCCGCACCTCTATACTACAAGGCAAGGCGGCTGAAGTGTAAACACTGGATTTCGAAGCAGTCGAGTTCAGTTTAGACCTGACGATATTACAAGTACGGATCGAAGTGATTGTTGCGGTTTAGTGGAAGGTGATTATTATTTATAAATTATGGCGAAAACTTAAATAAGGTGATATTTATTGTTGTGTGCTGGATAAATTTAATTTTAATTATTATATAAGTGTGCGTTATATAACAGTTTATAACGATATTAATTGATGACTCGTTGGGCACTTGGTGAAACATATTAATACAAAGGTTTTGTAAAATAAAAAACACTTGGTAAGTTTCAAAAAATTTTTTTTTTTTTAATTAACTCTGACAGCTGTTTCGACTAACTAAGCAATTGTCAAAGAGCGAGTGAATGAAATTACTGAACACAGAATGTTACTGGAGTGTAGGTGGTGAACATCTGTTTAGGGCGTATCTGGAACATCTGTGTTGTGATGGCGAGGGGGGGGATGTGTGCATGAGACAAGGGAAGGTCAGGTGTCTTTAAAAACTAAATACAATCATGAATGCAAAATATAAAATTAACTGAACTAAATATAAACTGAATGCAAAATTTAAAATAATGATGAACATTCAAAATAATATAAAATAAACTAAACTAAATACAGATTTTAATAAAGGGGATACACAAAATTCAGTCTGTTCATTGGTTAAATTTTTGTTATTTTTTATTGCTTTTTTAATTTCTAAAATTTCTAACAAATCCATTTTTTTACCTTTTTGTATGTTGTGGAGTAGTGTTATGTTTTTTGTGTCTATGAAGTGATTGTGTTGTAAGCAATGATCTGCAAAACCTGTATTAGATGTATTGGTTAAAATCGCCTTCTTATGTTCAGAAATGCGATGTTTCAGAGCACGGCCACATTGTCCGATATAAATAGCATCGCATTCTGCACAGTGTATTTCATAAACTCCATTTTTCTCCAGTGTGTGTTTTTCTCCATTTTTTTTTACATATTTTACAAAACCTTTGTATAACAGTTTATATAACTGTTTTTGTTTGCTTTCTTTTAATAATTAAAGCTTTTGCTTAATGACTACAAGACGATCCGTGAGACCGTCGTAACAATATGAAAGAAGACTACATGAGATAAGAACAGGAGTGACGTAGCCAAAGATGACATAAGTAAAACGAATACTGAAGGAAGAAATGTGAAGCAGTTGCTCACGTTTAGTCTCTTTCTTGTTAGCGGCGTCAGATGAGTGCGTAACGACGCGGATTAGCTGCAAAGTAGTCCAGTGTTCTCCGCAAAACCCGAACTGTTGGCTGCGGATGATTATCCAACAGTGGCGAGATTCGGGACAGCAGGAGACGCTCGAACACCTTGACTGGCAATAAGAAATTGGGGCGATAGCTGTTTGCAAGTGCTCGAGGTTTGCATGGTTTGGATGAATTCCGCGATCCAATCCAATCCAACGCTACAGTCACCCTGAGTATAAGTATGTGATGAGTCCTCCTAGTTTAGAAGGATATAGGGGCTGATAATTGTGTAGCGAAGTTTCCTGTTTTTTTTTTTTTTTTTTTTTTTTTTTTTTTTTTTTTTTTTTTACTGAAGTACAAACAAAGATATGTCACACTAAATTGGAAAGTATAAAGAATGAACGAGCACATTATTTATAAAACTTTGATCGAGCGGGTGACACAAAAAGACTCATGTGAGCCACGTCTCTAACGCAAACACAGTATCTATAAAGTGAAAGAGAAAGGCAGCTGTTTCACTGACAACCCATATAGCAGCAATTATAAACAAAAGATCGATCATCGCAACTGTGAACCAGTCAGCTGTAGATAACAAAATGTCGCCGCTCATTCTGTTGATTGCTTCCTTTTAAAACCTTTGTGACCTTTCACACCTGTCTCTGCAGTCGCTCTAAAAACGTCTCTTTTTACCTATCCAAGAAATTTCTCCCACGTTTTCTTCAAATACCGTTGTCTAGAAAAACAAAACTGAGAATAAGAAAGAACTATATTTTGCGAGCGGTTTTTGCACTGAATCTTCGGAGACGAGATTGCGTAGGTCGGTAAGAGGCTGGACACGACTAGAACAAATAGGGAGTAATAAGATAAAACAAGAATTAGGGGCACAGACATTACCTGAAAGACCACTACAGTACAGGGGAAGTACTTTTATTATTCTACATCTCCAAAGGTATTGTGAAAATCTTTAACATAAACATATTTGGTGTAGGGAGACAATTTATGGATATAGAATTGTCGTGGAGAATATTGTAAGGGTGGGGTAAGAATTCGAAATGAAGATATACGTAGAAAAATGTAAGTGATAAGAATTAGCGAGAATGAAGTCATCGTTGTCACTTTCATGGAAGGAAAAACTCTAGAGCAAATTAAACTTATTTAATTATTTGTTATTTGGGGAGTACGATGATATGGTATGGAAGACAGCTTTTAAAAATGTAAAAGGATTACAAAAAATTTCAAGAAGGATTCCGATTGGGATGTGATAAATATTTTCTTAATGTTTTATTTAGAGTGTAGTTTTACTGTATGTAGGAGTGAAAAATGGACTATCAGAAAGAAAGGAGAAACTTACCTAGAGAGCTTCGAAATGTGGTTGTGGTGGCGAAGAATGATTAAGGCCAATTGGACTGATGGAGCGAAAAACGATAAGTATCGATGAGAACAGGAGAGGAAATAAAAATTATGAAAGTAATAAGAAAGTGAAGATAGTGTTACTTTGGGCACATGTTGCGTAGAAGCTGCCTACAGCTACGGATAATAAAGAGAAAGATCGAAGGTAAGAGAGAACGGAAGCAGCTATAGTCAGGTGCACAGGACCGAGAAAATGGAGAGTATTCAGTTGAAATCTGTCGTAGAATATTGAGTTTATAAGTCCTGTAATCGAATGTTATTTTTTTTTCATACAAGCTGACTTCTTGGTTCTGTTTCTGTTTCATTTTGTCAGGCTAACTGATTCTACATAATCCTAAGTACTTTCAGAATCTTAAATTTAAAGGAGGGATAGTATTTTCACTTGACTCAATAAATAATATTCAACATTGTTTTGTATTGGGTATACATTTGTTAAATCGAATCTGCAAAAACTCTGGATCGCAAATATCCACACTTAAGACCAAGGTGATGGCTCTTCGTGGAACTGATCTCGTACGGGCAAATACTGCTATAGACGGTACTGTCCTGGAACAAGTTAGATGGTACTGTCCTGGAACAAGTTAGATGGTACTGTCCTGGAACAAGTTAGATGGTACTGTCCTGGAACAAGTTAGATGGTACTGTCCTGGAACAAGTTAGATGGTACTGTCCTGGAACAAGTTAGATGGTACTGTCCTGGAACAAG
The DNA here is from genome assembly GCA_034769895.1 of Magicicada septendecula. Lineage (NCBI taxonomy): Eukaryota > Metazoa > Arthropoda > Insecta > Hemiptera > Cicadidae > Magicicada > Magicicada septendecula. The sequence continues at coordinate 64,307,383 of CM068367.1, read as the reverse complement.
TTAGATGGTACTGTCCTGGAACAAGTTAGATGGTACTGTCCTGGAACAAGTTAGATGGTACTGTCCTGGAACAAGTTAGATGGTACTGTCCTGGAACAAGTTAGATGGTACTGTCCTGGAACAAGTTAGATGGTACTGTCCTGGAACAAGTTAGATGGTACTGTCCTGGAACAAGTTAGATGGTACTGTCCTGGAACAAGTTAGATGGTACTGTCCTGGAACAAGTTAGATGGTACTGTCCTGGAACAAGTTAGATGGTACTGTCCTGGAACAAGTTAGATGGTACTGTCCTGGAACAAGTTAGATGGTACTGTCCTGGAACAAGTTAGATGGTACTGTCCTGGAACAAGTTAGATGGTACTGTCCTGGAACAAGTTAGATGGTACTGTCCTGGAACAAGTTAGCAATTTTGAATACCTGGCTACAGCGTGTCCTATAATGCATGCAACGACGTTGTGAATATGTTGCATAAGTTCAACCTTACGTGCGGGACCATTAGGCGAACCCTTAAGTCAGCAAGTAAATAAACACGCCTAAAATTCTACAAGGTGCTGGCCCTCTCACACTTCTTTTATGTGCCTGAGAATTGGACTTTAACGAAAGGCCAGGCCAGTCGCATCCAAGCGGCTGAAATGAGATTTCTCAGGCACGAGGCAGGGTATACTCTCCATGATCGTAGAAGAAACACATATATCCGGCAGGACCTGAATATTATGAGTATACTCGACAAGATTGCCCAATATCGGCTGAATTGGTGGGAACATCTTTGCCGAATGGATGACTGTCGCATCCCCAAACAATTATGGAACTATAAGCCGAGGTATGGGACATCCGAGGAAGGGCTGGAGTGACCAGCTCTAATCTTTGCCTGTTTGAGACCGGAACAAACCCTTGAAGAAGATGATTGTTTTTTATAATTAATACGTGGTAATAATAGGCCGATTATTACGAGGGGGAGCAGTTAAATAATGCACGGTCGCATGCAACTCGCAAATGAAAAGGGGTAGTCAAATGAAACAAATACGAAATAAAAGTACATTTTATTGGCTACAAAAACTTACATTTATTATTCCACGTAGTCATCATTTACAGCTACACATTTCTCTCAACGGTGAACCAGTTGTCTCATCCCGTCAGTGGAAAATGCCGGTGGTTTTTTCCTTGATCCACTACCTCACTGCGTCTTTCAGTTCATCATTTGTGGTGAAATGAATACCCTTAATATCCATCTTTAAATGCGGAAAAAAGTGAAAATCGCAGGGCGCCAAATCTAGTGAGTATAGAGGGTGTGGAATGGACTCAAATTTTAAGTTCACAAGAGCCTCGGCGGTTGCACGCGATGTGTGCGTGTCTTCCACCGCGAACAAATTTTACGGCAGCCCAGTTTTGAATTAGTGTGTCCTACTCGCTCTTTCGATATGCCTATCGGGGTGACGATGCGATGCTGTGTGATGCGACGGTCATTTTGAATCAATTCATTCACCTCAATTTGGTGCTTCTCATCAGTCACAGAAACTGGTCGACCAATGCGAGGTTCATCCTCAATATTCGCTTTACCAGCTTCCGATGCACGAAATTTTATTTCCACCTACTCACGGTACTTCGATCAACAGTTTCATCACCATAAACGGGTTTTAGACGACGATGAATGTCACTAGCGTTCACTTTTTCAGCTGTTAAAAATTCAATCACTGCTCGTTGACATAGCACTTGAATCCATAATAATTGCGATTGACAGAATACAAAAAATACAAAACGAATTGGTCAACGAGATTTTGGACGTTTGTAACACAAAAATTTCGGTACAAGACGGTAGCAAGCGTCGTGCTGTACATTGTTTTGTTTTCCCGTTATATGCGACTGTGCATTACTTATCAGCCGCCCCTCGTAGTTAATGAAACTAGTTGTTAATAAGAATGAAATTAGTTATTAATGAAACTGGAATATGTAATAATCATGGAAATTCTTTTTACTTCCATGTTCCGTAAGAAAATGGAAGTATGGTGATCGCGAAAAAATCATGTTCGAGATAAGGGCTGATTGTGATTGTACTACCCTCAAAACATGTAGAAAGGTCATTTTCCGAAAAAAGTCTGTGTGTCCGTGTGTAGAATTTTTTTCTATATCAAACGATAACTGCTGCAAATTGAAACAGAATCAAATAATGTTTTGCATATGTGCCCGAGTTGTAGGGGACTCAAGGCCTATTGAGTTTGGTGGAGATCGGTTAAGGGGAAGGGGTAGTTTACCTGCAACGTTTTATGTTTCAACAAGAGTAAAGTACTTGATATTGATAAATAAAGTATCCTTATAAGAAGGTCATAATAATCCGCTGTAGAAAGGTAGATGGAATATCTATAAATGAAAAGGGTAGTTGAAGGGGTGGGGGTAATTGTATTTAAATGAAAATGATAGTTGAAGGGGGACTGGATAATTTTTTATATGTGTACTACGTTATCGGCAATAAAGTGGTTTATATTGAAATATATCATTTCAATTATCAAACATAAAACTCGATTTATAATGAACACATCTAACGTGTTAGAAATTAGAGAACCGAATTCAAGTAAATGATTTTAAATATAAAGCTTAGAACGTGGAAGTCATGTATGGCTCTCCATAGCGATATTTTTTTGTAACCTAGCGGTAATACTGTTGCAGTTGATTAATGTTTAATATGTAACGCGAGAACAGCAATTTATCGTCTTACACAGACTACCGTCTGGGTAGTCGGTTGTCTGGTTCATTATGGTGTTATGTGCCAAGTCTATGTTTTATATTGTGGTGATAAATGGGGCGAGTCTGTAGGTAAAAACTAGTCATAAATAAATAAATTCAAAACACCTTGTAGTGTGATAAGAGGAATGTGTGTATGTATCTGTATTTTACAGGAGCAGTACACGACAAAGATATAGCGGAGACGTAAGTGTGAATAATGGTGCCAGTAACCGCTGTGTCTGGAGACATATGTATTTAAATAAAACACAGTGTTGGATGTGCATAAGAGGGTGGATAACAGCAATGCATTTGTTGTATACCTCAGCATGGAGACACCATTAATATAGTGTGTCCGTCTTCTTCTGTTCCTAATTCAAAGAGAGTTGTTGAAGGTGCGCAGATGGTCAATTGAATGTGGGGAAGGTCAATTGCAAATAGGAGGGTCGAGGTGCGCCTGCGGTCAGGGTCGAGCGCAATATATATTTCATATATATACATTTCATATATATATATATATATATATATATATATATATATATATATACATACATTTCAGGCTCGAGATGAATATATTTCATCTCGAAATATATTTCTTGTAGTATACTAGTAAACAACTTGGACTGCAAATCTCGCTCTCACTATTTTGAACAAAACACATTTATCCTTCTTCTTCTTCACGTCAAGGTATAGGCTTACAGCCTGTTCCACCTTCACTGAAGCCGTCTCTTCCTTGGTCTACTAAGCTACTAATCTATATCTCGTCTTCCTTGAGGTCTGTACCTTGTTACTTGTTATGTAGTCTCATACCTTCCATTCTCTCGATATGCTGCCTCCATTTGATTTGTCCTTCCCTTATTCTGCTGGCCATAGAATATATGTTTAACTCGGTTCTTATATCCTCATTTCGTATTTGATTTTCGTGTTTTCTGAGTTGATATTTCTAAGTTTTTATATTCTTTGCACACACATTTATTATTGTATAAAATTGATTAATAAATTATATTATTTTAAAGCTGTGTGTATATTTTATATTGTTACAACGGTCTCACGTATCATCATGTTGTACAGTGGAAACAGAATAACTGACACCGACGAAGGTCACTCGGGTGCAAGTGTGACCTTATGCGTAGGGTAACAAATGTGTTTCTGTCGGTAACCAATGCGATGCAGTAAACTCACAGCCCTTCGAGTGACACTGAACTATCTTTATGTGTAATTAGGCGTGCGCGCACGCACGCACGCACGCACACGCACACACACACACACACACACACACACACACACACGATACTAGTATGTGACTTTTAATACCAATAACCGTAGAGTCGTAAAAGAAGTACATATACTCATATGTTTGTACAAAATGAGATGCACGGGTTTGTCTCCACAGCAGAAAGAATGTGTCCGTAACGTTTCGCGTAATGTAATATCACTGACAGACATGTGGACGTAACGTTTCGCGTAATGTAGTATCACTGACAGACATGTGGACGTAACGTTTCGCGTAATGTAATATCACTGACAGACATGTGGACGTAACGTTTCGCGTAACGTAATATCACTGACAAACATGTGGACGTAACGTTTCGCGTAACGTAATATCACTGACAGACATGTGGACGTAACGTTTCGCGTAATGGAGTATCACTGACAGACATGTGGACGTAACGTTTCGCGTAATGTAATATCACTGACAGACATGTGGACGTAACGTTTCGCGTAATGTAATATCACTGACAGACATGTGGACGTAACGTTTCGCGTAATGTAATATCACTGACAGACATGTGTCCGTAACATTTCGGACAAGATTAATTGATAAAGCGAGTTTATAAAAGTAAATAGAAAATAAGTGTTAAAACAAGTTTTTATGATTAGTGTGACCAGTCCTTATCAAGTAAAATGTGGAAGTACCACTAACCCCGATAAATAATTGATGAATTTGCCTCGAAGAGAGAGAGAGTAAAGTAAGAAAATAGCAATTACCACAAGTCGGAATTACCAGAGTGTATAATCAGTCGGAAATGAAACACTATTATGAAAACAAAGTCAAGACCATTAGGAGACTTGAACCAATTAACAATTTCTTTCTATCAACGAGTTGAACTAAAATAAATTTGTTCTAGTGGGGGGGCTTTATGTAACGGTACATAACCCGGTCCCAATAAAGTAAATCATGAGAATAAAAGTCAGAAATGGGTAGAACTAAAGCTCGCTCAAAATTTAATTATATCACTCCACATAATAAACAATTCGAGTGGTATATAGTGCGAAGTGAGTTCTAGTGTACCCATTGAGGTGAAAAACCAAAGTGAAATTAATGTATTACTAAACTGTGCTGTATGTTTTGGATAGGATAAAACTATGGAAGTAGTATGTAATAATACTAATTGATTTTTGTGATTTTATTTATTTATTGTAATTTATATTGTATGAACCACAATTTGTTATACCCAAGTTAATATTATATTGTTTCAAATAATTATGTTAGATTGTAAGAAAACCCAGGGTTAATTTTAAAAGACATAAAAATTTTAACTACCAAAGATAATATAAAATTAAAATAATCCTATGAAGGAAATGGCAACAGGAAGTAGTACCGGGTATGAACACTATTCGAGACTAAATAAATAATATATAAATTTATTTAATGATAATAAAATGATAAAATATTTATATACAATGTCATAAAAAAATTAACCAAAACATATTATGTAAATTAAATTAGTAAAGAAACCGGAATGGAAGGGAATTATTTTTCCATAAATAAAATATAAATTTATAATAATCACAAACTGCCTACATAATAAAAATACTATGTGTTACTAAGAGTGATGAAAAATAACAAATATTGTTAATAAGAGAATAAAAATTTTGAACAAAACCGGAGAGTTGAAGAAACGATGCGACAAAAATTATAAAAAAATAACCTTTTTTGGACGTTGGAGGAGGCGAAATTCACGCAAGAGTAATAAACAAAGTGAATACTAACTAAGTATACCTGAGGAATCCAAATTAAATGGTGTTATACATTAAAAACCAGTGGATGAAACCATTCTGAGGATCCAATATAGTTCGGCCTACTTCTAGTAGACAATCAGAAAATACTCTAAACGAAAAGGAAATAATAACGCAAGACGTACTTCATCACAGAATAAAACTTCAATCCAGTAAGGACAACACGGAGCGAGGTAATATAAACATTTTTCGTAATAAGTACAGAAGAAAACTCGTTTTTTAACAGTGAAATAGAACAAAAATATTCATTTTATCATATGTTTCTTTCAAAAGTAAACAAATACATGCTGCTCTCTTACGGCAATTCCGGAAACTACGTAATATTTGAAAAAATAAACAAAATTATTTATTAATTTTTGATATTTGTAAAGCGTAGCAATTAGCCATTTCTGACACTCTCATAACACAAAGAATTCACCCTGAACCCTGGGGAATTACTAAGAATTATGTAATAACTGATGTATTTTATTATAGCGTAATATTGGTTAAATAACAACATATATGTTTTGTTCCTTAGACAGATCTATGTTTACTCGGTAAAGTCGAGATGATGTTTTTTTTAAAGATTAATTGTGATACCTATATTTTGGTGGCTGGAGACAAAAGTCAATAATCAATAAAGCAATATTATTGAAAATTAATATTGAATTATAACGTGTTATAATTTATTGTAGTGGGTAGTTAATGAAAATTTCAGCACAACATACAGAAAAAATCGTCACAACAGAGGGGCAATAATGATACTTACTCTCTCTTCTGTATAAGGCTGAACAAATTACCTCCTTGACCCCAAATCACACACTCTCGATTTCTTTTAGATTGAGTAAAACAAGATAAACAAAATCCTTTATTTATACCGTTTAAAACGTCAGTTAGTATAATTCAAAAGTGACGCATACTACTTGAGGTGTATAATAAAACTCTACTATATCTCACACAAAACAGTAGAACGTTACAAAATGACGACTCCAACGTGGGGCTGAATTAACGAAACCCGTAATTGCTAAACACTCGTAAGTGGTGGACGCCTCACAGTAGAACGTTACAAAATGGCGCTCAACGTAAAAGGGCGGTAATTAGAAAAGAATTTTGATATTTAATAAAAAAAAATATATATCAAAAAATCTAATTATCGTTGGCAGTTATGAGAAAACAAGAAATGCCTAATACCCGAGGAAAATCGAAGAAGAGGGCAGAAGAAAAGGAGACTGAAGAAGGTGGATAGGAACAAGAAATAGAGTTAGTCACGGACAGTGAAATGGACCAACAGACAGGTGATACAGAAGAAACCGAAGTAGTTATGGAGATGGAAACGGAAGTAATTGAAGAGGATGCCAAAGGGGACCAACCAGACAAAGCGGTAGCCAGAGAAGAACCTAATTGGCAAGACATGATGAAATTTATGGCTGAACAATTTAGAAAGCAGGAGGAAACTTCAAAGCAAACCTTGAACGAGAAATTTGATAAAATAGATGAGAATTTTAAGAAACAGGAGGAACAAAATAGACAGACCAATGAGAAAATAGATAGCATTCAGGAAAGTTTAGTCAAACAACTAAATGAAAAATAGAAACCATTCATGGAAATATCAAACAAACCATGAATGAACAATACCATGAACTGAAGGAAGCGGTTGAAGGGCAAAGAGAAGAGATGAATGCAAAATTTGAAGAAAATAATAAGAATTTAAAACAATTTGAGGGTAAAATGGAGAATTTCAATAAGGAGATATGGGAAACTTTTGGGGAGAAGTTTGAAAATGTTAATACGCGTATCCAAAAAGCAGATACATACCAAGAGGAGACAACTAAACAAATGGACCATAGTGTCAAGAATTTGGATGAACCATCAGACAGCGCTTCAGAAGGTATTAAAGTAAGTCCGGATACAGAAGAGAGTAGGAAGGAAATAGAAATTACAGGATACCAAGGTGTAATGCCATCTGAAAATAAAAATAGCCACAACAAAAAGGATATTCAAACCGTGGAAAAGAAGACCAAGGAAATAATAAAAACAAGTAGAAAGAAAATAATAAATACCAAGGAAGGATGGGAGATGATTACAGGTGGATTAATTAATGTATTCAACCTTCCAATTAACGAACAAAGGGAGTTAATTAAGTTTACATCCCAGTTAAATGTGTCGATGATTGAAGTGCATCAGAAGATATTAGTCAGATTATCAAGACGGAATATAACATTCAAATATTTGGCAAATAATTCAGAGGTAAAAGGGAATGGAATGAGATTAAAAATGAGCAACTATGTTATGTTTGAGGAGGTACAATACTGGTTAGTTAAAAAGGAACGAAATATAACGGAAGACCGGTACTTAAGTGAAAGTTTTATAGCAGCAAAGTGGGAGAGCCGGATGGTAAGAAGATTATCAAGGAGACAATTAATTACGAACACCCCAGCAATCCGAGAACATGGAGTACCTGAAATAATGGACCACGGTTAAACAGACTCCAAACAAACCAGAAAAAAGGGACGGATTTTATGGATACAGGACCAAGCAACCCATTGTAAATAAAAACCCCAAAATTCTAAAAGCATGTAAGGACATCTTACTCAAGTTATTTCGAAACCATATAATTTAAAATGAAGAGACTAAAACCCCAAAATTCAAAAAGTGTGTAAGTACAACTTACTTAAGATATTTTGCAACCATTAGAATTAATAAAAAGTGTGTAAGTACAACTTACTTAAGATATTTCGAAACCATATAATTTAAAATAAAAAGACAAACCACTAAGAAAATGTAAGAACAGATTATATAATTTAATTATAAATAACTGATTTAAACTGAAATAATAGGAAAAGTAATATTTTAATGGTAACAAACAGAAAAAGAATTATATGTTGAATGGTAATGTGCTCAGATAAGAGGAATAAAGATGAATTTAATGACTCCAATGAAACTGAAGGAGGATGATAATTAATACAATGATTAGAATTTCTCGGAATTGAAGATTATATAAGAAGAAATGATACGGAGAAATATGTCACAAGAAGTAAAGTCAAAAGAATTTTAACATAAGGCCTATCAATGATGTTATATGCTATTAGTAATGGAAAAGAAGAAGGAATCAAGGAGAAGAAGAAATATATAAATAAATACAAACAGCTACAGTATGAAGAATCCCAAAAGTGTTTGGTACTAGTCGCTAATTGACTACTACTTATAATTTTTTTTATTTTTATGTATTGACCGTAGAAATGTTCCGGCAATAATTTTTATGAGCAGGGATGATGTTCCCCTGGTCTCAGGAGGTGTAAGGATGGACAGCGGTGTATGGACCCAGAGTGGCCACCCGACTGGAACCACCGCACAAGATAGGGAAAAATGTTAGGGAAATTGAATATTTAAGGGATAATAATTAAAATAGCTGAAAGGAGTGATATTAGATTCCAGAAGTATAAATGAAGAAAATAGAAGGAAGATAGCAGACCGAAGCTTAATTGATAAAGCGAGTTTATAAAAGTAAATAGAAAATAAGTGTTAAAACAAGTTTTTATGATTAGTGTGACCAGTCCTTATCAAGTAAAATGTGGAAGTACCATGAAAGTGATAAGTGTGTGTGAAATATTACAAAAGAAAATACGCCACAGTGTAATATAAAGACGCACTCGTATACGAAAGATGGTGCGAAAATAATAAAAAGTGTAAATAAAGTGCAAATAAATATAAATAAAACCCATAATAATTGAGATAGAGAAAAACGGTTAACATACAGTGTACAGATAAAAATTACCGACCAGATGAATATCTAGTAATTTGCAAAAGACTTCGCATGTTTCGAAGATCAGTGAAATAAGTGTGTAAATAATCGTGTTTGTAAAAGGACGCTGCAGAGAATTGTCGAAACATGATTTTTGCGCCCTAGACTATACGCGAGACACACCAGCCTTGTTCTCTCTCTCGATCAACCACAGCAGCAGCCGGAGGCTATGTCCGACAACATCATCACTTTCGTGAGATCACCGCTGCAGCCAGAGGCTATTACGGAAGACGAGAGAGCAGCAACTACATGGCATAGATTCCAGACGTAGAGTACGAGTCATCGGACTACTGAGAGGATCCGGAGGACGAGGAACGGACTCCAGGACTACACGACTACGCAGAATCAACCAGGATCAAGGACTTAGGACCAGAAGAGGATACGCTGAGGAACCGCCACGATTAAGGTGAAAGAAATCCATGTATTCATCCAAACGAAAGACTTAATCAAAGACAATTAAACATTGAAAAAAGAAAGACAATATAATTTCCAAAAGTGTAATTAATAATTTGCAAATGTAATTGTTCTTGTATAGTAATTATAGTAATATTTGAATTATGAAAGTATATTTTTGAAATGATAATTTATTGGAAATATTTAAATTAATTTTGAAAGAATATTAATTTTTCTAAAGTAATTAAGAAGTCATAAATAAGAAATGCATTAGCAACAACAATAAGAATTTGAAAAAAGAAAGGTTAAAAAATTTGATAATAATTTAATCATAATAAATTGAGCAAGTCGAGAGCAATATTATATAATAAGCAATGTTAGTTATAGTTATAAGATTATTTTATGTTTCTATGTAATATGAGATTACTTGTATTTATTAACAAGGAGGTGTACTACGAGTACACATACACATGCAAATAATTATGAGTTTTTAGCTAGCAATTTAAATGAAAGTTTTAATTAATAAATGTTTTGAAAGATTCTAAACAATTCACGTTGTTATTATTATTACGATTACACCCATTGTAGCCTATATTTATAACGTAAGTATCGTCAATGATATAGATAGACAACATAGTCAAAAACGTTATTATATATATATAAATTTGTGATGTTATTCAATTTGTTTCTTCTGCAAGTAGTATAATTCGTATATTCTTTTTAACACCTGACGCACGTTTCACTGAAAAATATTAGTAGCATCAGAGGTTTCTAAGTAAATTGAAACTTACTTTACTTCAGTTACTTTAGTAAGTTTCAAATTACTTACAAACCTCTGATGATACTGATATTTTTCAGTGAAACGTGCGTCAGGTGTTAAAAAGAATATACGAATTATACTACTTGCAGAAGAAACAAATTGAATAACATCACAAATTTATATAATTACTGCAAGAAACGTCGAGTTACTTATATAGAAAATGATGGATATATACATATGTGTGTGTGTGTGATTCTGCACTCGAAAAGTAATGCAACACAACAACACACTTGTTTCCTAACCGCAGTAATTGAGTTTTTAAAAGTATTTCCGAAGTGACGTCAACTTGAACAGCAGTTTTTAGTTTGTGGTGGTTAAAGTTTTATATTAAATTCCAAAACCGTTATAGTAACACTACTATGTCCGGCTTCCCAAGGCAATATACGCTATACGTTAGACATACTGAAACTAATCATACCGGTAAACTTTAAAATTTTATAACTTCCTTAACGCTATGACGGTCTGGTCTCGAGCGACGTTAGCTAACAGTAAAAATATTATTGTTTTCATTGCAGAACCCTCCTTACAGACACATTACAGACCTACAAGTTTAGTTGTATTTTTATTTGTTGAATTTTCTACAGTATAACTTTATACAGTTGAATTTTATTTGTTGGCCGGACAGTACGTACAGTGTAACTTGTGTCTCACCGTATGAGGTGACTTGAGGTTTTATCAAATTATAGAGGTGAAATTTTATGCATACAAAAACTTGAATTTCCTGTGATTTGCCACAACATTTTACTGATTCTTAGGCATTTCTCCTTCTAACGTGTTTAATTTTGTCTATCTGATGACTCTCTTTTTTCGTAAGAAAGTTACTAAAGCTTGTTTTGGTTTAGTTTAAAAAACGAAATTCTACCTGAAAAACTAAATAAAAACTAAAATGAATCTATATTAAAATACATTCCGTACAAATTGCACCTAATTCCGATACATGGGTGCAAACGAGGGAAATCAAAACCAATTTTCAAAATCTCGCGTACTTAAAACCTTCACCGGTGAAAAGATTCGACATAACAAAACTCCAACATCAGTTATTCATATATTCAGAGATTTTCATATATTCGACTAGATTGACTGAAACGAACTAAAGCGCGAACGAACGAATAACTACTCCCCGTTGCTGGAGGCAATAATACTGCGGTCTTATCTGGCATGCCTAAGCTAGATAAACGATAAACGCATATTTACAGTACACACACAGCTCCCTCTCCGCCGTGTGCCTGGATGGCTGAGTTTTCTCTGGCGATGGTGAAATGTGAGTTTACCACAACTGGTGGGGGGGGGGGGATCAGAACGCAGTTCTAAAGCTTGACGGGAGAAGAAGAAAAATGAATAACGTTGTTGTATAAATGAAGGGATTATGTTTGCTAAATGGAATTATCACAAAATTAAATTATGTAACCATGTAACCACAATATTCAAGCGAAAGGTTGGAGAGAAGGTGATTTAGGTTCAGTTTACAAAATTTGCTACTAAAAAAAAAATAAATAAATAAAAGCAAAACTAACGCACACAGTAAAACACTGGTCTCTACCTTAACATACATACAGTACAGTAAGATTCGACACAGAAATACAAATGAACGCAATGAAAATCACTTGTGTGACAAAATGTGCGCTCTGATGAAAATAATGTCACCGGTATTTTTTAAGGATTGAATAAGACGGATCAAATGAGTGTAATGAGTTTGCGACGTTGCAGGACATTGACCAATGGCAACGATTCTCAGTAAGACAAGGCTTACATACCAAAAGACGTAAAGGCGTTCCGTGAAAATAATATTAAACTATGAATATACGTCATTAACGTGTGTGCATCATTGAAACAAATATCAGAGGTAATTTGGTAATAATGTAGATTATAAAATACATTAGTGGGACGCCGACTGGACTGTATGCACTACACTGCATTGCATTGCATATGACAGTAGGAGTGAGTAACCCGTGTGGAGATTTATAGCGAGAGGAAATGGAACATAACGATCCCGACAATAAAGGAATGAGACAATATAAACAGCAATAAAACATTTAAACTTCCTGCAATTTGTAAATATGTCGCTTGTTCCGTTCCGGATACTGTAATGGTCTCTGAAATACAGTCGTGAAATACAGTCGTACTTAGCTTGGATATTTCTCATACCTTACGCTCCTTACAGGCCTTCAGAAGCTGTTGTTTCTGTTATGCACCATGTGTTATTCTCACACATCTTTGCATGTCCTCATTCGTTAAACAACCTTTTTGTTTAGACTGGAAACATTAACCCCGTTTTACCCTAGTAATTTTTACTACAAAGTCGATTGTAATCTCTTATTTTATCTCGACTTTTTCACAGTAGGTCCAGTCGACACAATTTTCTTCGTCGCTTGCTCAAGGAGCTGCCTCACTCGACTTTCAAAATCTCTACGTAGCTAATCGAGTCACATCGGAGTGGAGATGATCTTTGACTAAAGGTGAAGCGTGCTACACAATATGCTGCTTATTACTGAGACGATATCTTGTGAGTTTGACGTCAAAGTGAGCGGAAAGAAACAAAACAGTAGTGTTGACAAATTGCAGATGACACACCTACAGTCAGTATACTACTGGCAGGTGTAGTAAATTTGGGACACTTACAGACTTTCAAATACAAGTGTAGCTGAACATCGTTGATTAGAAAATAAACAGAAGACTTAGCAGATGAATAAACAGAAGGTAGCTTTTGTGCAAAGATGCTGCCATCAACATCAACAAAGTATGTGAAAGACATCTTTTAACTTTTAAAAGAAAGACATTACGGAGAATTTAAGGTACAGTATATAAAGGGGGTGTAGAGCGGATTCATTATAATCAAGAACTGTACGCACTCTTTAGGTATGTAGATATTATAAAATATAATCAATTATTAGGGTTGAGGCGGGCCGGACAATTGATGAGGACGACAGAGAATGAAATACTGAGGAAATCCTTAACGGGGTTGTCGGTACTGGACGGGGGCCATCAGCGTCCGCTTAGTTGTTTGTACCTTTCCCTTCAAGAAAGGTCATTTTTATGGCCACTAAAAAGGTGCCTCTATTGTTAAGAGAGTTTTAAAGCAGAGTTTCTGAGGCGGCCCCATCCAGCGGATTGAGTGGCATTTTAGTCTGATGCATGTAACTTTAGTTGGTTAAAAAAACATTATTTATTAACCTACAAACAGATAAGCGGACGCTGACAGCCCCGTCCAGTACCGACAACCCTCTTTACGACCCAGCTGGATGGAAGAAGAAAGAGAGGCAGGCCAAAGCTGCGATGAATCGATGAATTGACGTTATGAAGATTGATGCCAAACTATTTGGATTGAACGCCTGGGGGGGGGGGATCGTGTCAGATTGAAACGGTTGGAGAAGGCTTTTAGAGAAGGTCAATACTCGGTAATGAGTTGTAGCACCATTGATGATAATGATGCAAATTGCTATCAATCTGAATCCGTCGCTACTGATGAAAAGAGATGGGAGTGTCAACGACCAGTTTCGGGCTATAGCGCCAGAGCAGGAAGAGGATTTTACTAAGATCAAGACAGCTCCTTTCCTTTACAGGAGGATCGACGGGGATCAAAACAGGTGAACATCATATAAAAATATTTTGTGTGGTGCGTAACCCATGAACCGCCCATGAACTGAGACGACTATGAGTTTTAAAATGTAAATGGATTTTAACCACAGGGCGATCAACACAGTGATCTGGTGACTTTGGAAGCTATCTGCTCACAATGTTTTTGTAACAAGAAGAAATATGATGTTTGTACGCGATTTAGTAATCTCTGGTACTGGTGTACTGTGATTACCGAATGTGACATATTTAAAGTCAAAATAGTGTATGTGCTGTCAAAGTAGTCAAAATTGTAGTGTATTAAGCGTTCTACGCGGTGTTTATTCACGGAAATGGATCTGGGCTGAAACGACAGATCAATGGAACGGTATAAAAATTTAATAATAAAACAGTCACCCAGTCACGGGATTGACTGTACAAGAAAGAGATACAAAAAATGAAAACGCAGGAACCAGATATTTCAACCCACAGTAAGCTTTGGCCGTAACATACGTAAAACAACAGAAATCCAGATTGTGTTTTTGTGTGTAAGGAATTGTATATGTTGACAACTGTTCGTATTTATGTTTACAGGATTTTGTGATCCTTGTTTATGCGTTCTGAGTAGAGCCCGTTTGGCATTGTTTCAACAGTATAACACGTCTAATATCGTATGTACGAGGTTTGATCAAAACGTTCACGCAGTTCTTGTTTATTTTGAAAATTATGCCTTCATTCATCGACACTTATACTGCCCCCCCTTCAAAGTAGTCTCAGTCGAATGTAACACGATTAAGCCAGCCGTTTTGGAGTCTTCAAAATATTTCAAACACGCACTTTTTGGTACAGCCTTGAGCTCGCTTAGCGATTTTCGTTTTACGTCTTCAGTGGTCGCGAAACTTTGTCCTTTCGTGGAAATTATCACTGTTGGGAGGAGGAAAGATCGCGACGGGACACATATAGTGAATACGGCAGTTGCTGTGCCATTATTATGAGGTTTTCTTTTGCCTAGCCCCTTAAAATTCTTAACAAACAGTGACGAGCGTCCAGGCGCATTATCAGGCTCCAATTTTCATAAATTATTCTTCCGTAAGTCTTGCCGTTTTCTACGAATAAGCTTCATATAAATAGCGTAAAATGTTCGACTGGTACTCTTTATTTACCACTGCGTCTAACGATGAAATGTCGTGGAACACAAACAGATAATCTTCATCTGACAACCGTGATCTTCAACTCATTTGTGTCAGTTTTTGGAGCTTGTAAACCGCTTGTTCACGCACAATAGTCTTGCCAGAAGTCTTCTGAACACGTTTACCAGGACAAAGCGGTTTATCTCACAGTTCACGTAAAGTTTAATTATCAAATTTCCGTTCTTCAGTCTTGCGTTGTAGAACGACAAAAACATCGCTGAAACACCTAAGGGCGACATACTCAATTTGCTGAGAAAATTTAACCAACTTATCAAATAGGGCTAAAATTTTACTAATAGGTATTTTTTAAATAGGTCGATGGTTACTAACATGTACCAAAATCACATAAAAACAATTTCTTAATCGGACACTTGTAGCGGTGAAAATTGTAAAATTGTACAAACGTTTTGATCAAACCTCGTACTGTAATTGTGGTTAAATTAAAATGAACACAAAGTCCATTTAGTTAATTATTTATTTCCGTTTTTCGCGTATTAATTTGTATTTTACAGTTACTAACGTAATGCATACAGAGTTTTACGTATAATGTGTGCATAGAACTGTGTAGCCGTATAAAAAGTATATGATATGTACTTCTTATGGCTTGATATATCCAGCTTCCGTGCTGCCACTGAAACAGGGATTATACCTTTTTCCATTCTTCCGATATGGCTGTATGAGTCTAAAAATACAAAATGAACTTGGATTTTACCCACAGGACAATCCTTCCAATATGACTGTATGAATTATTCCTTAGGCTTTCACGGCCGGTGTCATTTGAATTATGCATGATATCCGGCGTGTTTGGCCGTGGTCCCTGGTTTAAAACAAAACCAAACGTTTCGGCAGCTCCACTGGCTGTCATCACAGGCCCACAGTACTGTGGTATAGACTCAGTACCACAGTACTGTGGGCCTGCACGTAGACACCCAAAGTGCAGGAATTTTTTACCACTGATGATGGCAGCCAGTGGAGCTGCCGAAACGTTTGGTTTTGTTTTAAACCAGGGACCACGGCCAAACAGCCCGGATATCTTGCATAATTCAAATGACTGTATGAGTTTGAAAATATAAGAGGTTCCGTCGCGATGAATAGACGAGGAGAAAGCCGCATTATTAAACACGCTTCAAGCCACTGAGCTCCCAAACCAACCGGATAGCATTTGATGCTGATTGGTTGACGCTGTATTCCAGCTTAGATTGCACTGGTATGAAAGTCTATATAAGTGGGCCTTCCTAGTCTCTACCTCGTCACTGGGATGAATTAGCGGACACCGTGCCCATTGTTACCGAAACTGATCAAGATGGTGAGGTCGAAACGTTTGTCAGCATAGACTCTAGACCACGGCTTAACAGCGGGCCAATAATGTGTCTAACTATGCCGTGCAAGCCACAGGAACTTTGATATAAAAGGATTTTTGTATTTTGCTGTTTTCCACAACGTTTTATTGCAGATAAGTTATATCTCTTTCATTTTCAGGCACATTCCTCCTAGATGTCTCATGATGGAATGATTTTCCACCTTGACCAGGCCTGTACCTATGCTGGTGCGAATAGAAAGGTGTATTCCTATTGGTTCGCTGCCGAACTCGTGACTGTTAATAGCCCAGGAAAAATAAGAAATTTTAAGGAAGAAATTAAATAAAAGCTAATTTTTTATACATATGGTCCTTGGGCCATAAATTATACAAAACCAATGAGTCTACCACTTCAAAGTGTCTAGGGGTGGTTTTACAGGGGTTGAAAGGGGTGAAAAACTATATTTCGCATGTAACTTAAAAACGAAGTATTTTATCAAAAAATGTTTCAAATAAAAAATGTAGCTCACAAAATTCCCTATAATTGGGTGGTTGTCACATATTTCTGTATGTCAAAGATTGTTGAAATAGGCCACATTTAAAACTTAGAGTATACTGTGTTTTGTGTGTATTGTATGTGAATGATTTTTTTTTTTTAAGAGGTTGAAATTTACGAAAAAGTGAAAAAACTCATTTTTGATACATTCACATAATTTATTATTTCAGGTGAAACATTTTGAAAAACTATCTTTTAATATTTACAAAATTGTAATGAAATAAACTAAGAATAATATAGTAAAAGGATCGCAAAATGAAACGAAAATTTTATAAATAAAACACTGTTTGAATAAAAGAAGCAAATGCAATAATTATTGAGAATTTAAAATCTGAACATTTTTACTGAACTTAATGACTAAAATTAAAATGATGTAAAAATACGAAATTACAATTACATTAAAAAAAAAATTACATAATTAAACACATATCATAAATTGTCGAAATCAGAAAGTAATCAGTTTATGAAATCAAATATGTGAATTACACAAAAGAAAGGTAGAATCAACACAAAACATTTACGAGAGAACAAACACTTAAGATAGAGTAAAATTTTTACAACTGAAAAAAATCATTTGTTCAGAAATATCCGATGATAAATTTAAATTGAATTAAATGGAAATTATTTAAAAATAATACAATAAAAATGGTAAAAGAAAATTATACACTAATTTTTAAAAATATAGTAAGATTTTCCTTTTGTAAGGGTCTTTTTATAATAAAAATTTAAGTCACAAAAAGTCTTTACTATCACTGTTTTCATTGACATTTGTTTCTTCAAGGTCATCAATAAGAAATTCACTTTCATTTTCATCATCAATATTAATCTATTCACTATCAGTAATATTAATATTATAACCTGGCGTTTCACAATTCTGACACGTTGATCCTTGGTAACTTTTACACATAACTGTCATTGCAATGCCGGATTTTAGGCAGCAACAACGGAAAGTAGAACGGTCATTCGTACAGCCACAGGAAATCAAATTCAAAATTGATTCAGGAGCTGGTTCTGATGTAGTCTTAATGGGCTGCAAAAAATTATTTTTCCTTTCCTATCCCCATTCCTCTGGACTTTTAAGGTTGCTTAGCCATTTCTGAACTTGTTAGTAAACTCTAAAGGAATGCCAAGCTGCAGCTGCTGAAGTTGATGTAACAAATCTAATTTGGCATATGCCTTTTTGAGAGATTTCTGAAACATCTGAAATCTGTACTAGTCTAGTGTTTGCCTTTCATCTTTCGAACCATACAGAATGAAAATAATTTTTCACCAGCCTTTTCTAGTTCATTTTTATTTGAATTCACACTAATAAACACTGCTACAGCATTGTCCAAATTTCTGTTGTCCTTCAATAGCTTCAGTAATTGTTTTTTACCTTTCCCATGAACTGAACTAGTCGTGTCACAGCCACTAAAAGCATGTGCTAGAAGAATGAAACTTTTGACATTTGTGAATTGCATTTGTAATTTTGCGAGGAAAATAATTTTGCTTTAATTTTGCAGATATTTGGTTTCAAGAAAAATTTATCTTTGTCTGGTGGACGTAAAGCTATCACAAGTACAAGCAAATCAGTATCTTGGCTAACAATTGTCACTTGCAAGTTCTGAGACTTCTGAATGGCAGTTTGCAAAATCAGTGTATCTGCGTCGTCAGATGACTGTCGTACTCCAAACTTTTGTTTTTCGAATTTTTTTCAATATTTCAACGAGCTGTTTTTTATTTTCACTATTAGCTAAAAACTTTTCTTGGCCGACAGACAGGGAGGTTACTTCCGTTATGCTGAACTGTGAACTGATGTTTGTGTATCGACGTTGCTGTTCAGATTTTTGTTGTACTGTCAGGATTATCATATCCTTCGAAGACGATTACTGCAGACTTAAAAGTACGCGAAACATATTGCACCTACATATTGCATACTTCTTTATAATTACTACATTCTTTAAAATTAAATTTCATTTTGTGCAACAAATAGCCTCCATCTATTATATCGACGTCTGTCTTGTTCAGTAAATTATCATCGATATTTTAAAACTATCATATAAAGCAGACTTGGTGGGTTTTTTTTTCATTCCAGTATTCGTGAAAAAGGACATTGGGTACGGTGCAATTTAAAATTTAAAATAGTCTGATATATTTTATTTGATACTTTTTTGACGAAATTCTTCAATTGCATAAAAAAAATACATATTTCAATAAGAGTAAAATCGCCCTGAGACAATATTTTAAATTAAATATTGACCGATCGGTTTGGTCTAGTGGTTAGGGCGCTGGCTTCTAAACCAAGAGGTTCAGGGTTTGATTCCCGGTAAGGTCATTTGTTCATCATTCAAGTTATCCCCATCTCCACCTCATTACCTACGCACAAGCTTCGGCTTATGTAGGCATCATCCTCTTCAAAAAAACAAAAACAAGATAATTCACATGCAATACACACAAAATACAAAAAAATACAGGATACTCTAAGTTTTAAATGTAGCCTATTCCAACAATCTTCGACATACAAGAATGTGACACCCACCACATTATAGGGAATTTTGTGAGCTACAACTTTTAGTTGAAACATTTTTTGGTAAAATACTTCGTTTTTAAGTTATACGCGAAAAATCGTTTTTTTCACCCTTTCAACCCCCCCCCCCGTAAAAATTTAAGTGGCAGACTCATTGGTTTTGTATAACTTATGGTTCAACGACCACATGTACAAAAAACTAGCTTTTATCTAATTTTTTCCTTTGAAGTCAAATTTTTTGACTATTTTTCCTGGGCTAAAAGTGGTCGACTTTTCTGGTGGTGTACAACTGTTGAAATGAAAAAGGAGTGACCAATAGAAAACAAGTCAACCTCTCAGAGACGAATTCGACCGCGAACCGTTTCTTCTCGAACTTACATATATAAGTACTAGTCCGGCTGAGGTGGAAAATCATTCCACCTTGAGACATCTAGGAGGAATCTATCTAAGGATGGTAGAAAAACATCTGCCAAAAAGGGTGTCGTCTTTTTACTTTAGAGAATGGAATTTTCATTTTAAATGCGTGAAAACCTAAGTAAATAAACATGGTGCGAGGCTAAAAATAATGCGAGTTGTGTGTGTGTATGAAGATTTATGCGAGTTATGAAGTGTGTGAATTATGCGAGTGAAGTTGTGAGAGATAACAAGCCGTCTAGCAGGAAGAGATTTGGGAGACCTAAGAAGAGATGTCGTGAAAGGTTGTAGGAAATTGATGGTATTAGCATAAGAGAAATCATCTATAAGAGAAATGAAGAAAAGACAAAGAAATATGTTCAGTACATATAAGGTAGTAGCATATAAGTATTTGTTATTATATGTACGGGCGCGCGAGCTAATGCAGGGTTTACGGCGACAAATGTGTTTGCGGTAGTAGCAAAATGCGGGGGAACACGTCGCAGACTGATAAGCCTTGTGCGCGCGTGTGTGGCAGTGAAATATCTTTGTGTATTACGGTTGTAATGTAACACGAATATATATGGAGTGAGAACATTATCGTGAATTATGACGCCAATAAGCACGGTGCGGTGTGTTACAAGCGCGCGCGCGCACACACACACACACACGCACACATCCAATATGTGTCTGTAATGACGGTGACCAAACAGTGGAACATTTGTTATATGAGTGCAATATGTTGAATGAAGAAAGACGGTTTTCAAAAATAGTGTAATAAGGAGTGGTGGACGATGGCCTCCAAGTAGAAGTGAGTTGACTTCAAAATATGTTAGACAGTTTATTAAATATGTTAATAACACTGATTTTGATTCTTTGTAGTGTTTATTGTTATTGTGCTTGTCTATCTATTTTGAATCATTGTATGCGTTTATTATTACGAATTAACTTACATATTGGTTGAACAGCTTCATCATGCATACGTATATACATACAGTTTTAACATGTTAATAATGTAGTACTAATTCATTGTATCATTGTAATTGATTGATTTTTATTTTTCTTGTTTATTTTGAATCTTTGTAATTGTTGTTTTGTTGTTGTAATAATGGAGTTGTCTTTATATGTATTGAGAATTAGCTTGTAATAAGTTTATATATCATGTAGTATTGCTTTATTTGTAATGGAGCATGTTGATAAAATAAAGGTATTAAAAAAAAACACACACACAAAGTAGTTTCAAGCGTCTCTGTCCTGGCCGTAGTATAACCAACTCCGTAATGAATTTTTTGTTAGTCATCATCATCATCATCATCATCATCATCATCATCGCGACTCCAAGGACTAGGCCTTAGACCTGTTCCGGAACCCATCTCCTCCTCGGTCTACCGACGTCTCTCTTCCAGTCTCTCTCTCAACCAAGGCAGCCAAAGGTAGACGGATATCAGGCGTGCGGTTCAAGTGTTCACACCGTCTCCTTCAATCTTCTAGTTTACATGTCTTAGTACAAATTTCATTTTGTGCTTTCTCTTGATATTTACAAAATACTCCCACATAGTACCGCATAAATGCTAACACTTTTAAAGTTTCCGAATTACGTCATTGTTTTATAAGTATATAACTTATACAGAGTGTCCCGTGAAGAATGGGACATACTTCAGGAATTAATTCTACAGGCTAAACTAAAGGAGACATTTCATATAAACGCTTCGTTTTCGATTTATGACGAGTGAAAATTTTCACCTTGATTTCCGCTCCAAGGCTACAATTCAGCCCTACTGAAATTCTTGGAACTTAAATTAAAATTATTTATTGATTTCTTCACACAGTAGTTTCAAACGTCTTTGTCCTGACCGTAGCATAACCGACTCTGTAATGAATTTTTCGTTAGTCATCATCATCACCACTCCAAGAACTAGGCCTTAGACCTGTTCCGGAACCCATCTCCTCCTCGGTCTACCGACATCTTCCCAGTAGGATGATAACCCAAGGCAGCCACAGGTAGACGTATATCAGGCATGCGATTCAAGTGTTCAGACCATCTCCTTCTGTGGTCTTGAATCTTCTGGTGCAATGATACAATGTATAAAAAATCGCGTCTAATATCCTCGTTCCTTCTCCGATCCAAGAGAGAACAACCTTGCGTCCCTCTTAGAAATTTCATTTCGGCTGCCTGAATCCTCTGAACGTCTCTCTTACCAAGAGTCCATGTCTCATTAGCATACAGGAATGTGGGGGCAGTCACAGTTTTATAAAATTTCATTCGGGTATCCTTCCGTGTTTTATTTTTCAGGTACTTATCAATCGTTCCACAGATGCGTCTAAAGTTTGTTAGCTTATTGTCTCAATCAATCCCAATTTATCCCAATTTTTTGTTAGTTTGCGTGTAAAAAAGAGATGATGTGATCTTAAAGATGTGATGTGACAATTCACTTTGCGACCAGTGGCGGATTATCCATAACGCTAGGGTATGGTGCAGCACCGGCCATCAGGACCTCAGCTTTCAGAGGGGGCACCATCCAGCCCTAAATCACATAAACGTTTTGAAGATGACAAATGTAAAAAAAAAACAAATGTCCTCAATCCAAAATCATAAAAAGATGTGTGCACACTTTCGACGATCTTCTAACAGAATTGAAGCACTTTGAGCTACGACTAGAACTGCAAGAAAGAGTTTTTTTTCTTCAAATCGTTCAAATGAAGATAACAGATTACACGATACTACAGTTTATCTGCTCAAAGTATTAAACTGGATTATTGATTGTAAAATGATTAATGTATTTCCGAATGTATACATTGCTTATCGTCTGCTTTTGACGAGTCCAATAGCTAACTGCGAATCAGAAAAATCATTTTCTGTATTAAAACCCATTAAAGATAATATGTTGAGTTCAACTATAGGAGATGAGATATTATCTTCGTTAGCAAGGTTGAATATTGAAAGCGAGATACTTGAATCGCTCGATTTAGAAGAAATTATACAAACTTCGTCAAATGCAAAAGTCAAGAAAAAATGGATCGGTTAGTATTTTTCTTAGCTTAAGTACTACTAAGCTCATTGTAGTCAAATTTAGTAAATATTTGTTGTAATTTGAGAGTTTAATAAAATAATTGTTAACTTAAGAAATTTATTATTTATTATTTGGTGTTCTGCCCTAAGGCAGGTCTTCAAATGGTAAGAACTCTCCAAGCTGTCCTTCGCATGCCAGTATTTTCGTTTCTTCGTAACACTCTCTGATTTTAATGCCATCTATTAACTTCATTCTTCTACACCTTCTTCTTTTTTCTCCTTCTATGACACCCTCCATGGCAGTTGTAAGCAAGCAATCTTTTCTTAAACAGTGACTTAACCAATTCCTTTTCATATTCTCGATTACCTTCAGGATTCTTCTTTTCTCTTCCCCTATTCTTCTTAAAACTTCATCATTCCTTACTTTATCAACCCACCTCAATTTCTCCACTGCTCGCCAAACCCACATCTCAAATGCTTCTAATCTTTCCTCAACCTCCTTCCTCAGTGTTATTACTAATACGAGTTGTACCCGTTTACGCCCAGCGGTGAACGCCAAATATAATAATATACTACGCTTAGCGTTCTGGAGCGCCAAATATAAAGATATTTTATGCTGCTTATTTTATTAGCATAAGTTGATTGACATATTTTAATTTATTTGCATTTATTTTAATTATTTATGTCTCGCATGTTTTGTGGTGCCAAATATAACGATTTGAATTATACCACAAAAGTTGCAGCGTCAAATAACTTTAACTTAGATTGCCCGACGTCGTGTGCGTCTTATATAATAATACAAATACTGTTTTGATATATCTCAGGGTAAAATTCAATAAAATGTATTCTTCATTACTCTCTATTAGTTAATTTATTAACTAAACATCATTATATCATATTTCCTGTTACACTTAATTCTTGCTATAAATATTAATAAATAGATACAATTAACAAATAGCACATTTAACAAAGTTAATACTTCTTCAATCTTTACGAATTTACTTATTACTATACTTCATTGTTTTTTTTATTAGTCATTGTTTTTTGTTTATTTATTGATCAACTTAAGTTTAGTATAAAATTTATATATAAACGGATTCATTTAACTCAAACGATTGTGAAATCTGATATAGATATTTTATGAATATTAGATTCTCTACGATTTCTCTAATGGTTCAATATGACCTTACTTAAGATCAAGTCTCTAAATTATTACTTTAAATTAATTTCTTTCGTGAGTTCTTTTAGTGAACAGACAGTGGGTGTAACATTTAATTAGTACATATAAAATTTACTTGAGGTACGATTATCCAATTCTTGTAGAGGTCACCAGTGTAGAAAGCGATGCTCCTTAATCAGCATTGGAGTTTTTTTTGAAGATTAGTCATCTGATGAATCTCGAGTGGCACTTTTCACAACGCGTGTTCGGATCGGCTTTATTTCGAGTCTAAATTATTATTGCGATAACTTCAGTTATTCACTGACATTTTGTAACAGTGTCATTAAATCTGCTCGTGGTATTGTTAAAGACGTATATTACACTCGGTTTATGTTGTTAACCGATACATTTGTCGGTGATTTACTGATATTTGTTCATGACTAATTATTGTACAACATTCTTAGCATTTGAGTACCGCCGTTATATCACGTATCACTACCGTTTACTATTATATGATCCGTTAACTCGAAAGCTAGGTTCGCAAATGTCATACAGTTCATATCATAGCGATATTTTTCTAAGTCGTTTTTACGAACTCCGTAACACTTTCGTTCCGTCTCTTACTTCCGAAACTCTCGAAAATTTAATAAAGACTCCTCTTTCGCGTCTCTGTCGCTTGCCTATATCAAACATGAGGATTTTCCCCACTAGACTTCTGGTTTTCGGCGATGCCATTTCCTAATTGGTTCCTTTCTGTACAACCTACCCCAGACACCACCTACATTTTCCAGAGTAAGTTCTGATAGGCCTACCGCTTTCCCCCCAAACTCCTCTCCTGGATACTTTACCCTTCGGTCAACGGCAATTCCGAATACTGTAGTAATAAATCTAGTTGTCGTATTTCTTATTCTTCACAAAGGACAACCGTTCGATTTCTCTTCCAACATCTGCCTGTCCAATTAGTTGCGCCTATGGTATTATCTTTTATTGTATAAAGGCCTCGCCAACTCTCTCCGTAAGTATTTCCTTTTTTTTGTGTGGTTCTTAACAAAACCCATCCTTTTAGTTCCTTCGTTCCTCGGGTACGATTTCTTTCCTGGTATTTGAGTATTGTTTAGGCGTATCCTCTGTTTACGCGTCTCAGTCAAGGAACACCCTTCATTGTCTTCTGTCTGTTGTTGTCGTGTTGTGTAACCTTCCATCCTTTGTCCGGACGAAACATTTCTCATTTGATGAGTTTATTCACTCCCTCGTGCCTTTCATCGGATTGTAAACTATTAACCACTAGCGTCATTTCCAGAGATACCCATCACAATAACCTTGTCCATCTAACATGTGGCCACTCGTTACACTAGATTTATGGCGTGTCAATTAGGCTTGCGTAGGCGACAGCGGATGCCTTCACCTTTTTTTTTGTTCGCCACCCCTACAACTAACTCATACATCACTTGCCACAACGTCCAAATGACATTTAACTTAACTAAAAGAAAATTTATTTCATTCTATATATATTTATATTTTTTATTTTATTTATTTATTTTTTTGAAATTAGGCATTATAGTGTCCATATGAAGAAACGCTCCACACATAACATTTGGCCAACCTTTTTCTTAAATTCTTATTAATTTTGCCACTCAGCAGTCTTTTCTTCCCATTAAATGCCTCTTTCGCTATAGCAATTCTTGCTCTAATTTAACGAGTGCAGGACATCTCTTCACTTATCGAGATGGAGTCGCCACATCCCTATGTCACTTTAGAAATTGTGTATGCCATTTATAAGTGTAAATAATGGATAAAAGTTTGAATTTTGAATCGGGGGGGGGGCACCAGTCTGATGGCAGCATAGAGCACTACACGCTTCAGTTTGTAACGTTATTTATCGAATGATTATGTCATTCTTTTAGTCCGTTATGGGCACTTTACTATCCACCAATTAGAGCAAACGACTGTCAATACACTCTGAAGTGCAACTGCTTTACTAAGCTCTATCTCTATGTGAGGTGATTCAGAACGTAGTGGATAGGGAAGAACAGCAAAACTTTGTAGACACATAGTTGATTGTGTAGAACCGAAGTTCAATAGAGTTCACACAATTGTTACAACACGATTCAGTTGCGCGCATTGTTATAGTCACATACAATCAGTAGTTTGTTTGGAATTGAACAGTTTGAACAATTGTAGTTACTGCTAAACAAATATATAACTGTATGCAAATGACTTTGTGCGGGAATTATTACTGTTGTCTGCTGTTGTTGTTTTCATTATTATTGCTATTATTGTTTCCGTCGAAACTTGGTCACCCAGACAAAAAGTTTCAAAAAATGTACAAATGTAAGCGTTGAAAAAATTAAATTCTAATATCCATGAAGGAATATAGCTTGTGAGCATCACCTTGAACATTTTAAAGATTGGGAATGAATTGGAACGTATTCTGTTATGTTATTTATATTACAATAACGTCCGAAACGTGGATTTTAATTGGAAATACAAAAAATATTAAATATAGTTATAGAAAACGCAATCTCTGCGAAGGGCTGGTAACTGTTCCAGAGCTGTAGTTTTTCCTAGCTCTTGTTGGCAGTATTAGACTCGGTCTAATATTATGTCGAGTGTCATTATGTAGTAGGAATTTTCTATCATCGTCCTTATCCAAATGTTCCTGCCATAGATTTATATCTTCCGAGTTGACCAAGTTTATTGTAGGCCCACACTCTCCCACCGAACGCGTAACAATGATTTTATTATGCTTCAATGCGATGGTATTGCTGCGACAAAGCCATATCCTATACTAAAAACTTTCCCTGTTTATTCTACAGATAAGATATTTTTGATATCGAGATATCCGTTTGTTTCTTATGCCAGATTTCTCGTATTTTCAAGACGTTCCTTCACCATACTCGTCACATCAAGATTATTTTGAGTAGACATTCTTTTTCTATGTACACGCTTCCTATGTACAGCGATTATTTTTCATTATTATTAAGTACAAACCCTATTGATTGTAAATCGGCTAGGCTAAAAGTTCAGGAACACTTCATAATTAATTAATAAAATTCTCATTTGTCAGTCGTGTTACTATGAAGATGGCAAGACAAGATTGCTTCACAGCTTTAGATAGGATTTAAGAATTTATTTTAGGAGTTTGGTTAAAAAAAACATCTCTCTGAATTCTTTATTTAGTTTCAAAATGATATTGCGAAAGTTGAGCCGTATTGTTTGTGTAGAACAGACTCTCGCAATTGTCTGTCTTTAAATTAAACGTTTGTAAGTGTGCGCACGTGCGTAGATTATTAAACCTTAGATTCACTTCTGTATTAAGGAAAATGTTTCATTGGAATTTATTAAAGTGGTGTAACTTCTTTTCCTTATGTTTTTTGTTAATAAATAAAACGTTGTCTAAAACTTTAGTTTTGTCTCAACGGTACTTTAAAGCGCGTTGTTGTGTAGGAAAGCGTTAGTGTGGGTGTAGTTTTTAATAAACCGTGTTCAATAAAAGATGATACCAACAAAACTAAAGCAGTATTGTGTGGTGCGTCTGAACTGCGTAAACCATAGACAGCTGGATGCTCTACCGTTAGATTTTGAAGGAAGATATCGTCGGTTCATTTCTCTTTTGTAATTCATTATCTTCGCGGAATTGATACAAATTTATGGTTTTAGTACTTAAGGCTTTTACGGCCGGCGTCAACAGTGTTAGAAACAAGCTGACTAATCCTCCGGGCGATTAGGCCGTGGTCCACTCCTGGTGTTACTAATCCTCCGGGCGATTAGGCCGTGGTCCACTCCTGGTGTTACTAATCCTCCGGGCGATTAGGCCGTGGTCCACTCCTGGTGTTACTAATCCTCCGGGCGATTAGGCCGTGGTCCACTCCTGGTGTTACTAATCCTCCGGGCGATTAGGCCGTGGTCCACTCCTGGTGTTACTAATCCTCCGGGCGATTAGGCCGTGGTCCACTCCTGGTGTTACTAATCCTCCGGGCGATTAGGCCGTGGTCCACTCCTGGTGTTACTAACCCTCCGGGCGATTAGGCCGTGGTCCACTCCTGGTGTTACTAATCCTCCGGGCGATTAGGCCGTGGTCCACTCCTGGTGTTACTAATCCTCCGGGCGATTAGGCCGTGGTCCACTCCTGGTGTTACTAATCCTCCGGGCGATTAGCCGTGGTCCACTCCTGGTGTTTCTAATCATCCGGGCGATTAGGCCGTGGTCCACTCCTGGTGGTTACTAATCCTCCGGACGATTAGGCCGTGGTCCACTCCTGGTGTTACTAATCCTCCGGGCGATTAGGCCGTGGTCCACTCCTGGTGTTACTAACCCTCCGGGCGATTAGGCCGTGGTCCACTCCTGGTGTTACTAATCCTCCGGGCGATTAGGCCATGGTCCACTCCTGGTGTTACTAATCCTCCGGGCGATTAGGCCGTGGTCCACTCCTGGTGTTACTAATCCTCCGGGCGATTAGGCCGTGGTCCACTCCTGGTGTTACTAACAGACGTTTCGGCCTCTCCTTCGGAGGCCATTGTCAGAATCTTTTGCCACAGTACTGTGGTTAACTGGCGAAGACCCGCGAATCGTTTGCACGCTGAAGATGGCCTACAGTGGAGAAGCCTAAGCAGACCAGGACCTAATAGCCCGGAGATTAGTCAGTTTGTTTCTAACACTGTTATGGTTGTATTTAAGTATTTAATCTAATCTATTTAAGTATTAATTAGAGGTTGGTTGTAGGTGAAATATTATAAATTTTATAACCTCTGCATACTAAAAAATGTGATCGCTGAGACAAGACTTATGGTCATAATAATGAAAGTAAGTAGACTCCTCAAATGGGTTGGCCATGCTATGAGAAAAGACTACGCAAACCGTCTAGAAATACATTGGTGGGAGGCTTTTGGTTAGCGCAAGCGAGGAAGATGGAACACAAGACTCTTAGATAATACAGAAGAGGACCTACGAACTATTGGAGTGAGAGGGTGTCGGCGGCAAGCAATGGATGGAGACGATTGGAGGAATGTCCCGAAATAGGCTATGGCCCACCAAGGGCTGTGACGCCGTAATGATGACGATGAGAAAAGACTGTATTCTGAGTTTGTAAGACCTCTGTATTTGTCCATGATCTGTAAATTTTGCAATTCTGTATTCAGAAAATTCTGTAAACCTGTAAATTTATTTAGTGGTATTATTTACTATATTATTTAGCGATATATTAGTATTAAGCTTATTTATTTACTACGTAAGAAGTAGGGGTTTCACTGTGATGGCGATGGACAAGATTGGTGTTGAAAGCCCGGGCTCACGTAGTGTTGAAGCAGAAGAAGAAGAAGAAGAAGAAGATGAAGAAGAAGAAGAAGAAGAAGAAGAAGAAGAAGAAGAGGAAGAGGAAGAAGAAGAAGAGGAAGAGGAAGAGGAAGAGGAAGAGGAAGAGGAAGAGGAAGAGGAAGAAGAAGAAGAAGAAGAAGAAGAAGAAGAAGAAGAAGAAGAAGAAGAAGAAGAAGAAGAAGAAGAAGAAGAAGAAGAAGGTGATGATATAGACAGCGTTGTCTATAATTAGGCCTATATATTGTGAATATTGATCCTAGTCATTTTGTTCAGGTCGTTGTAAGTTTAGGAGTAGAGGAAAAAAGCAATAAAGTGATTTACAGTCGAATAACTAAATTCTGTAAATCTGTAAATTACAACCTAGAATATTTAGTGTCAGTCGTTACAGTTAGACAGTTACATGTTTTTATTGAAATTGTTTATCTTTATTCGACTGCTCAAAAATCCGGTTGCAATTTCTGTTGTTTTTTCCTAATTATTTTCAGAATATTCATCTCATTAGACGTTTAAAGCGTAATGGTTTTTGAAAATTTATTAGTGTTTTATTTAGTGGGTTGCGATTGGTTTATTTTCACTACCTACGACACCTGGGAAATATGCAATATACTCTGTAAAGGGCTTCGTGCTATGTAAAGTTAGTGAAGGATTGCACAGTTTACCAACAAAACGTCTTAGAACACATCTGAATTGAAGTTGATACGAAATCAAGTTTGCAGTGGCATCTAGGAGAAGTGGTGTTACGTCTAACGTCTGTATTAAATCTCTGTTGAAGTTTAGACCCGTGACAAACTTCAGAACGCAAGTTTTCTCTACTTGTATATTGCTCACTCTTAAGCCGACTTGTGTAGTATAAATAGAAATTGAAATGAATGCAGTATAAACTTGTCGTCATGACATACTGTATGAGAAGCAACGATGTGTGAAATTTCTATACAGCTTACGTTTATACTTTATACATAAAGTATATGCATTGCATAGTGACGCAGTTTATAGTACAGTTTATATGGGTGGGGGTGGGGGTGGGGTGCAGTTCATAGTGATGAAAAACTTCAAACGCACGTTCAGTCCCGTCATCCCCCACATACACCCATTATCCCACTCGCACATATGATCTTCTTCTTCGTCTCCTCCACGTGAAGTTATAGGCTTACAGCGTGTTCCGCCTTCACTGAAGCCATTCTACCTATATATCGTCTTCTCAGAGGTCTCTCTTATTACTTGTTTAGGTAGTCGCATATCTTCCATTAAATCGATATGCTCCTCTATTATATTTGTTTGTATTTCCATTATTCTGCTGCCCGTAGAATATACATTTATCTCGGTTCTTATATCTTCATTTCGTATTTGATCTCTAAGGGTACAACCTTTGGTTTTTCTCAAGAACTTCATTTCGTTTGTTTGTATTCTTCGCTCATCATTTCTCGCCATCGTTCAAGTTTCACTTTCCAAAGTTAAAACAGGAGTTGCCATTACTTTATAGAATTTGACCTTGACGTCTTTCCTAGGCTTATTTCTGTGTGTCACACCACATATCATTTAAAATATATTTATTTTTATATCAATGTCGTTGTTGTCATACTCATAAGTTACATCGCACCCTAGAAAACTGAAATGAGATATCTGTTCTATAGACTCATTGTTTATAATTATCTTGGAACGTATCGGATTCTTTTCTCTAAAGGCTACAGCTTTTGTTTTCTGGGTTGATATTCTAAGACTATATTCTTTGCATATTTGACTCAAATGGAAAACGACTTTCTGAGGATCGTTTTCTGTTTTTTTCATAATAACCTGTTGTTTCCGCAAACAGTAATGTGTTGATACATGACTGGATGGTGTAAATTTAATTTCGGGGTTTATTTCTTCCTTCCGTTGTCTAACAACATTCTCTCTCTCTCTCTCTCTCTGTCTCTATATATATATATATATATGTGAATATTGTAATGAGACTAGTACGAGCGTCTCGTTATTTTCACACAATGTAAGCCTATTCGTTGCTATGAACGGGTATGTTCCCCTGTCTTTACTCTCTTAGGTCGTTTTAATTTACTTAATTATTTAAATATCTGATATATTTGGAGTTGTGGGATATAGTGATTTAATTAACTAATATTAACTTATCTCTCTAAAAAATATCAGTGTTAGTGTACTTGAAACTTAAATAATTAATGTGTTATTCTGTAATTTCGTTCAACCCTATTATACCTTGAAGAGAATTATGTATAATTTTGTATTTTTACGCTCTCTCTTTGGTGTCGGGGAATTCCGCTATAAGCGCTGTAGTACCGGAGCAACGAAACTTAGAGGTTATTTCACTGTTTATGTTAACCAATTATTCTATACTTAGTCAGTTACTTTTTTATTCCCAACTCATTAAATCATACTCCAAATGACAAGATTTTGCAACTATACAAAGGTTCTTTATTTGTTTACTTATTCAACATTGAATAAGATATGTTCTAACTGGCATACACATAGGCTATAGATTGCGTGAATCGATTATTGATCAGTCCGATACTTTATTTAGATTCGGTTATATAATGTGTTTTAATTTGTAATTAACTTAATTCAGGACAAGTTTCATCAACAGTTCAGTGCTAAACAGTTATATTTAATCTGTGCGGGAGTGTTTTTGTTTCCGAGTGCTGTGCGGTCTGTGTCGTGTTCAATTGTGCCTGTGGATAGTTTTCAGTGTCTGGTGATCCCTCAATCCTAGACCTGCGTAGACGTTCATTTCGGCTTGTCCGAAATGGCGTCGAATACGCCCCCGAATCCTCTGCCGGCGCCGCTTGTTTCCTTAATGGAAACTTGCTCAACCGGCTTCCGTTCAACTCCACTTCCTCACGACAGTGAAAGTGATTGTGAAAGTGACAATAGTGCGGTCGATATGTGCAGTGTTGGGTCGGGGGACGGACAGTTCTCGCTTGTGGAGGGCAAATCTGCCAAACGCAAGCGAAAACTGGCCCAAACTCCGCCGCCCGCCTCAGCTGCAGATCTGCCGTCTAATCATGGTAACAGCGGCACTCAGCGCGTGCAACGTGAGTATCCAGCTACTACCCAAACTGTGTCTTCCCCATGAATTCCTCCCATTGTAATTCCTGATAATAGGAATTATTCTGAACTTTTACGTTCCATATCCCGAGCTCTCCCTTCGGTCAAGGTCGAGGCGAGGTGCCAAGGCGCCTCGCTAATGCTGGCGACCGCTACGATCCCAGACTTCCGCTCTGTTCAGTCATTCCTGACAGAGCGTAAGATTTCTTTTCATACTTTTGCCCTCCCGTCAGAGCGAGAAATCAAGGTCGTTCTGTCGGGAATTCCTTCCTTCACAGATACTGATGCCATCAGGCAGAAACTTGTTGCGCTCGGCTATGCGCCGACCGCGGTAAGCGTCTTGCATGTTGGCAAAGGTGATGACCGCCGACCTGTTAACAGCTTTCTTGTAAAATTACTGAAAGTAGGCCCTTTCGAGGAGATTTACACTCTCCAGAATCTTCTGCACCTACGGGTGCAAGTCCGAACATTTGACCCGCGGCCCGGCCCCTCGCAGTGTTTCAACTGCCAGAGGTTCGGCCACAGCAGTCTTTTCTGTCATCAGCCCCCGCGTTGTGTGCGTTGTGCTGAGCCTCATCGTGGCTGTGATAAGCCTCCGACGGGGTACACAGCTAAATGCTGCAACTGCGACGGAGCCCACCCGGCTAATTACCGAGGCTGCCCTAACTTTATCGCCGCCATGAAACCGCAGCGACCTCCTGTGCGCCCTGGCGCGCAGGCAGGCCGTGTAGCTGGTCCTGGCCCTAACCGGCGAGCGGCTTTCCCGCCTCTCACTGGTTCATCTGCCAAGGTCCCGGCAGCAACTCCGGTTGCTTCCGGTGCCGCTGTCTCGCCTGCAGTCGTCACTTCGGCGCCGCCTGCAGCGGCCTCAACCCCGGCGCCTACCGGAGCGCCCGCACCTTCCTACGCGGCCATGGCCGCTAAATCAGTCCCGCCTCCAGTCCGTTCGGGCAAATCCAAGCGCTCTCGTCGTCGCCGGAACTCCGCCGGCCGACCTACATCATCACATGTTCCACCTGTACCCTCTCCGCGGGCTCGACCCGCCCCCAGTCATCGTCCTCAACTTCCCAGCGAGCAGTCTACTACTCAGTCCGACCGCCCAGCGCTATCTGCTAACCCTGTCGAGGCCAGTCAGGCTTGTCCTCCTGAATCCCGGGACTCTTCTCGGGCTTCGGCGGATCCCCTGACTGCCTGGGCAGATAATCTTGTTGCGTCTATCAGGACTGCTCGTGACACCACCACCGTGCTTGCCCTGGTCTTCCAATCATTAGCTGCCCTCTTTCCTCTACTTCCCCTAAATGGCTAATAGCCTGAGGATCGTTGCGTGGAACGCCTTCGGGCTACTCCCCAGGCGATCTGAACTGATGACTTTCGTGACGGAGTATGATGTTGATATCATACTTCTTTCCGAGACTCATCTGGCTATTACCACTCGTTTTCGCTTCCTGCCTATGCCTGTTATAGTCAGGATCGTCCCCTACGGCCTCGCTGTCCCCCCTCGGGGGGCACAGCTGTATTAGTCCACAGGCGGATATCCCACAGGCTTTTGCCTCCTCTAGATACATCTATTATTGAAGGCTGCGCGGTGGCGGTGGACGCCGGTGGATCGGAGCTGCGTGTTGTTTCTTCGTACCTCCGGCCTAGCCGGCGAACTCCGCCACCGCCCGAGGAGTGGGACGCCCTCCTCGACCACCCCCTCTCAACCATTGTAGCCGGCGACTTAAACGCCAAACACCCTTCATGGAACAGCCGCGTTGTCAACGCCTATGGAAATTCTCCCTTCCGGTTCGTCTCTGGCGACCCGGCACTTAATGTCATCGGCCCTGAAGACCCTACCTACTTCCCCTTTCACGGCCATCGGCCGGACGTTCTTGACATAGTAGTTGTCAAGAACGTTGCCCGCAACATCGAGGTCTCGTCTGTGTCGGACCTTTCGTCCGATCACAATCCCCTTGTTATAACTGTTCGAGAGCTGTCGGCGTCACCCCGACTTCCCGCTCAGATTGTTAGGAGAGTCAACTGGCGATCCTATCATGACGAGCTCTCTCGAAGGTTACCATCTCTCCCGGCGGACCCAATCGTCACTCGTGACGATCTGGATCTCCGCGCCACAAATCTCCAGGAATTGGTCCAAGGTGTCATGGATCGACACTCCTACGCACTCGAGGTGAATCATCGCAAATCGGCCTTACCTGCGGAAGTACTCCACGCCATCTGGCTACGGCGCCAGCTCCGCCGCAGATGGCAAAGAACCCGTGACCCAGTCGTTAAGCGACGATTTCAACAACAGTCCCTTTACGTTCAGCAGCTACTGCGGGACGTAAACTCTGATCGATGGGACTCATACCTTGAGTCTCTTGAAGTCGACCACGCCTCCGTCTGGAGAGCGGTGAGTAGACTGACCCGCGAGAAGAGAACTCGCAACCCACTGGAAACCCCGAACGGGGTTGTGTCTTCATCAGAAGGCAAGGCTGAGGTCTTCGCCGACTGCATGGAGTCGCAATTTACCGTTCATCGAGGCGTTTCGGACCCTGCCCACTCGGCAGAAGTCCGGGACTTCCTATCTGGTTATTTTTCTCGCCCTCCCGCTGGCCCAGACCTCCCGTTCGACAGAGACGAACTCTCTGTCGACTAAACCGCCGTCGCGCCCCCGGTCCTGACCGGATCGGGGCCGCTGCATTACAATATCTCCCGGCCTCAGGCGTTGACCTCGTTCTCGAGCTGTTCAACTCTTGTCTCCGGCTACAGTACTTTCCCCGCCTGTGGAAAAATGCCAACATCGTTATGGTTCCTAAACCCCGCAAGCCGCGCATGCTTCCTGAAAGCTATCGGCCAATATCTCTCTTGCCAGTTATCTCGAAGGTGTTCGAGCGGCTCCTGCTGGCCCGCATCTCGCCGTTGTTGGATAATTTTATCCGCAACGAACAGTTCGGGTTTCGCAGAGAGCACTCGACCACGCTTCAACTAAGTTTGAACAATTGTAGTTACTGCTAAACAAATATATAACTGTATGCAAATGACTTTGTACGGGAATTATTACTGTTGTCTGCTGTTGTTGTTTACATTATTATTGCTATTATTCTTTCCGTCGAAACTTGGTCACCCAAACAAAAAGTTTCAAAAAATGTAAAAATGTAAGCTTTGAAAAAAATAAATTCTAATATCCATGAAGGAATATAGCTTGTGAGCATCACCTTGAACATTTTAAAGATTGGGAATGAATTGGAACGTATTCTGTTATGTTATTTATATTACAATAACGTCCGAAACGTGGATTTAATTGGAAATACAAAAATAAAATATTAGTTATAGAAAACGCAATCTCTGCGAAGGTCTGGTAACTGTTCCAGAGCTGTAGTTTTCCTAGCTCTTGTGGCAATATTAGACTCGGTCTAATATTATGTCGAGTGTCATTGTGTAATAGGAATTTTCTATCATCGTCCGTATCCAAATGTTCCTGTCATAGATTTATATCTTCCGAGTTGACCAAGTTTATTGTAGGCCCACAGTCTCCCATCGAACGCGAAACAATGATTTTATTATGCTTCAATGCGATGGTATTGCTGCCACAAAGCCATATCCTATACTAAAGACTTTCCCTGTTTATTCTACAGATAAGATATTTTTGATATCGAGATGTCCGTTTGTTTCTCATGCCAGATTTCTCGTATTTTCACCATACTCGCCACATCAAGGTTATTTTGAGTAGACATTCTTTTTCCATGTACACGCTTCCTACGTACAGCGATTATTTTTCATTATTATTAAGTATAAACCCTATTGATTGTAAATCAGCTAGGCTAAAAGTTCAGGAACACTTCATAATTAATTAATAAAATTCTCATTTGTCAGTCGTGTTACTATGAAGATGGCTAGACAAGATTGCTTCACAGCTTTAGATAGGATTTAAGAATTTATTTTAGGAGTTTGGTTAAAAAAAACACCTCTCTGAATTCTTTATCTAGTTTCAAAATGATATTGCGAAAGTTGAGCCGTATTGTTTGTGTAGAACAGACTCTCGCAATTGTCTGTCTTTAAATTAAACGTTTGTAAGTGTGCGCACGTGCGTAGATTATTAAACCTTAGATTCACTTCTGTATTAAGGAAAACGTTTCAGTGGAATTTGTTAAAGTGGTGTAACTTCTTTTCCTTATGTTTTTTATTAATAAATAAAACGTTGTCTAAAACTTTAGTTTTGTCTCAACGGTACTTTAAAGCGCGTTGTTGTGTAGGAAAGCGTTAGTGTGGGTGTAGTTTTTAATAAACCGTGTTCAATAAAAGATGATACCAACAAAACTAAAGCAGTATTGTGTGGTGCGTCTGAACTGCGTAAACCATAGACAGCTGGATGCTCTACCGTTAGATTTTGAAGGAAGATATCGTCGGTTCATTTCTCTTTTGTAATTCATTATCTTCGCGGAATTGATACAAATTTATGGTTTTAGTACTTAAGGCTTTTACGGCCGGCGTCAACAGTGTTAGAAACAAGCTGACTAATCCTCCGGGCGATTAGGCCGTGGTCCACTCCTGGTGTTACTAATCCTCCGGGCGATTAGGCCGCGGTCCACTCCTGGTGTTACTAATCCTCCGGGCGATTAGGCCGTGGTTCACTCCTGGTGTTACTAATCCTCCGGGCGATTAGGCCGTGGTCCACTCCTGGTGTTACTAATCCTCCGGGCGATTAGGCCGTGGTCCACTCCTGGTGTTACTAATCCTCCGCGCGATTAGGCCGTGGTCCACTCCTGGTGTTACTAATCCTCCGGGCGATTAGGCCGTGGTCCATTCCTGGTGTTACTAATCCTCCGGGCGATTAGGCCGTGGTCCACTCCTGGTGTTACTAACAGACGTTTCGGCCTCTCCTTCGGAGGCCATTGTCAGAATCTTTTGCCACAGTACTGTGGTTAACTGGCGAAGACCCGCGAATCGTTTGCACGCTGAAGATCACCTACAGTGGAGAAGCCGAAGTAGACCAGGACCTAATAGCCCGGAGATTAGTCAGTTTGTTTCTAACACTGTTATGGTTGTATTTAAGTATTTAATCTAATCTATTTAAGTATTAATTAGAGGTTGGTTGTAGGTGAAATATTATAAATTTTATAACCTCTGCATACTAAAAAATGTGATCGCTGAGACAAGACTTATGGTCATAATAATGAAAGTAAGTAGACTCCTCAAATGGGTTGGCCATGCTATGAGAAAAGACGACGCAAACCGTCTAGAAATACATTGGTGGGAGGCTTTTGGTTAGCACAAGCGAGGAAGATGGAACACAAGACTCTTAGATAATACAGAAGAGGACCTACGAACTATTGGAGTGAGAGGGTGTCGGCGGCAAGCAATGGATGGAGACGATTGGAGGAATGTCTCGAAATAGGCTATGGCCCACCAAGGGCTGTGACGCCGTAATGATGACGATGAGAAAAGACTATATTCTGAGTTTGTTAGACTCTGTATTTGTCCGTGGTCTGTAAATTTTGCAATTCTGTATTCAGAAAATTCTGTAAACCTGTAAATTTATTTACTGGTATTATTTACTATATTATTTAGCGATATATTAGTATTAAGCGTATTTATTTACTACGTAAGAAGTAGGGGTTACACTGTGATAGCTATGGATAGGAGACACTGGAGAAGACTGGTGTTGAAAGCCCGGGTTCACGTTGGGCTCACGTAGTGTTGAAGAAGAAGAAGAAGAAAAAGAAGAGGAAGAGGAAGAGGAAGAGGAAGAGGAAGAGGAAGAGGAAGAGGAAGAGGAAGAGGAAGAGGAAGAGGAAGAGGAAGAAGAAGAAGAAGAAGAAGAAGAAGAAGAAGAAGAAGAAGAAGAAGAAGAAGAAGAAGAAGAAGAAGAAGAAGAAGAAGAAGAAGAAGATGATATAGACAGCGTTGTCTATAATTAGGCCTATATATTATGAATATTGATCCTAGTCATTTTGTTCAGGTCGTTGTAAGTTGTAAGTAGAGGAAAAAAGCAATAAAGTGATTGCAGTCGAATAACTAAATTCTGTAAATCTGTAAATTACAACCAAGAATATTTAGTGTCAGTCGTTACAGTTAGACAGTTACATGTTTTTATTAAAATTGTTTATCTTCATTCGACTGCTCAAAAATGCGGTTGCAATTTCTGTTGTTTTTTCCTAATTATTTTCAGAATATTCATCCCATTAGAGGTTTAAAGCGTAATGCTTTTTGAAAATTTATTTGTGTTTTATTTAGTGGGTTGCGATTGGTTTATTTTCACTACCTAAGACACCTGGGAAATATGCAATATATTCTGTAAAGGGCTTCGTGCTATGTAAAGTTAGTGAAGGATTGCACAGTTTACCAACAAAACGTCTTAGAACACATCTGAATTGAAGTTGATACGAAATCAAGTTTGCAGTGGCATCTAGGAGAAGTGGTGTTACGTCTAACGTCTGTATTAAATCTCTGTTGAAGTTTAGACCCGTGACAAACTTCAGAACGCTAGTTTTCTCTACTTGTATATTGCTCACTCTTAAGCCGACTTGTGTAGTATAAATACAAATTGAAATGAATGCAGTATAAACTTGTCGTCATGACATACTGTATGAGAAGCAACGATGTGTGAAATTTCTATACAGCTTACGTTTATACTTTATACATAAAGTATATGCATTGCATAGTGACGCAGTTTATAGTACAGTTTATATTTGTGCAGTTCATAGTGATGAAAAACTTCAAACGCAGGTTCAGTCCCGTCATCCCCCACATACACCCATTATCCCACTCGCACATATGATCTTCTTATTCGTCTCCTCCACGTGAAGTTATAGACTTACAGCCTGTTCCGCCTTCACTGAAGCCATTCTACCTATATATCGTCTTCTCAGAGGTCTCTCTTATTACTTGTTTAGGTAGTCGCATATCTTCCATTAAATCGATATGCTCCTTCCATTATATTTGTTTGTACTTCCATTATTCTGCAGCTCGTAGAATATACATTTATCTCGGTTCTTATATCTTCATTTCGTATTTAATCTCTAAGGGTACAACCTTTGGTTTTTTGCAAGAACTTCATTTCGTTTGTTTCTATTCTTCGCTCATAATTTCTCGCCATCGTTCAAGTTTCACTTTCAAAAGTTAAAACAAGAGTTGCCATTACTTTATAGAACTTGACCTTGACGTCTTTCCTAGTCTTATTTCTGTGTGTCATACCACATATCATTTAAAATATATTTATTTTTATATCAATGTCGTTGTTGTCATACTCATAAGTTACATCGCACCCTAGAAAATTGAAATGAGATACCTGTTCTATAGACTCATTGTTTATAATTATCTTGGAACGTATCGGATTCTTTTCTCTAAAGGCTACAACTTTTGTTTTCTGGGTTGATATTCTAAGATTATGTTCTTTGCATATTTGACTCAAATGGAAAACGACTATCTGAGGATCTTTTTTTTTTTTTTTTTTTTCTATAACCTGTTGTTCTGTTGTTTCCGCAAAAAGTAATGTGTTGATACATGACTGGATGGTGTAAATTTAATTTTGGGGTTTATTTCTTCCTTCCATTGTCTAACAACATTCTCTCTCTCTCTCTCTCTATATATATATATATATTGTTACATGCAACTTTTTCCATGCCCTTTTAACATAAATATATTTTGATTATATTAATAAAAAAGTACCAAGAAACATAAGATTTTTAAGAAATCAGTAATGAAAGACTTGATTGAATATGGTTTATTTTAATTGTTTAATGTATGTTAACGAAGACTGTGATAGTTGTGTCTATTATAGTTAAAATGATGTCAATGATGATAAGTAAGAAGGACAATGTTAATGAACTTACTTATGGAATTTTGTTTTATTTGTGTAGACTGTAAATTTATAAATACAGTCAGTTAAGGGGAATTATAATATATTACTAATAGTTGTTAGTAATTAGTTTGGGTCACATTAATTAATATTATATATGATAGTGTTAACAACACTAATGTTTTTCTTAACAAGAAAGTACCAAAATAATAGTCATAGACTTTTGTAAAACTAGGCATATGGAGCTTAGACAGTTAAGTTATATGAATAAGAATTTCTATTAAAATAATAATGAAACAATGTCAGGTTATGTTAAAGGATTACTAAATGTGTCAAATAAATTTAAGAAAGTGAAAAGTACAAAAAGAAATAATAATAAATAAGTTTGGAACAAATAGAATAGAAAGTGTAAATTAATAACTCCAGAAATATAGAACAGAATATAGTCAAAAGTGGTGTCAAAATGATCAGTGTTTCATTAGAAGATCAAAGAAACCAATAAAGTGAAAATTAAAGCTCTTATAAAAAAGGTATATCCTTTTAATGAAAATGACATATAAAATAGGAAAAGTTTGTTTATGTTATTACTATGATGTCACCAGGGTGACATAAAAATTTTACATTGGAAACCAAGGAGATAGCTGATATAGGCCTTAGCAACTAATATGTTAATAAAATAAAATGGAATTGTATTATTGGATCTGAATGAAGAAAGGTGAAATTAAACACCACATAGTGACAAAATTAAATTATGAGACTTTTTACATCAGTGCATCTAAATAAAACCATTAAATAATTACTATTTCTTTTATGAATTTGCTAACTGCTATAATTTTTTATTGTTCGACTAAGCTTTTCGTCATTACTGACATCTTCAGGTCTTAAACAACCTAATGACGAAACCATTCCCTGTTAAGCCTAGACTATAGGTTTCAAAGACATTGATTACACTTTTCATAAAAACCATTTTTGAACTTCCACTGAGAACAATATTAATGAATAGTATTACCATAAGCATAAAAAACCATTGATGTATAGTGTTACTATAATCTAAAGCGAATTAAGTCTAAAAAACATTTTACTAACATAACCTAAACACTGAACTTTGTTACACTATTTATATAATCCTGTTAAGGCACATTGTAACTATTTCTAATCACATGTATTTTGGTACTTTCCCTATAAAAACTGTTGTTTATATCGTAGCCAAAAGGACCTAACTTAACACATTATATTTGTATTTTATTCACTAAATATAAAAATGTTAATTGTTTATGCCCTGAGGTATAAGAGTTACTATTGCTACTGCTGCCACTCTGAGCATATTAAAATGCAGCTGGCCAAACTTTGTTAAGAATTATATTTGACTTTTAAAACAATTTAAAGAATAAATAAAGGATTTGAGTTTAATAGATACAAAATAAAGGTTTATTCGTGTCTTTATTTCATGAATACAAAATGGGTATGATATACTAAACAAGATGTCTGGTACTGTGAATTGACTTGAGTAATTAGATTAAGTTGGCAACAATCCTCAGTTGAAAGTCATGGCAGATTTTTCAAATCTGTTTTGCTGAGCATAAGTTATCACAATCATTGCTGAAAGAACAGATTAAAAGAGATTTAATTACAGCTGATAAAGAAACCATATAATATTTTTTTTTAATACAAATTTATAATTGATATTTTATAAATAAATTTTATTTGCAACCTGTGATTGCAAATTGGCGCTCAACAAACATTCCCCTGAACAGATACTCATCCTTATAAACAAATAATAAAGTATACACAAATAACAACCAAGTTAAACAAGGTATAATTCAGATAATTAACCCGTAGATTAGATACTGGATGTTACAATATATATATATATATATATATATTCAAAAACTGTTTGCTACAGTCCGTTTCCTAATGTATATGTTATATATAATTTTTATAATGAATTTACCTCAAGATATTTCTTTCCTTATTAGGAACATGTTTCGAGATCCCTTGTGTTCTCATCCTCAGCCTTCGTGATCTTGCGTCTGGTGAAGTATTTGTGTGTTGGCTGGATGCTATTTTGGTTTCTTGTTGGTTTCTGGTATTTTAAAGTGGTAATATTGTGTGTATTATTATTAGTGACATGAATTCCCAGCCATAACCAACATGACACTAATAAAACATAGCACACAAAAGCACCATAATGAACATTTTAAATAAAATGTGGGAAAATTTAAAAATACAGTACAAACATAAAACACAAAACAAACTAATACCTTAACAAATACAAATCAATACATAACATGACACAATTTTCAAAGCACTCAACATCGGAAACACACAAAATACTAATACATACACCACAATCACACACAATAATACCACTTTAAAATACCAGAAACCAACACAAAATACTTCACCAGACGCAAGATCACGAAGGCTGAGGATGAGAACACAGAGGCTCTCGAAACATGTTCCTAATAAGGAAAGAAATATCTTGAGGTAAATTCATTATAAAAATTAAATATTATATGTGTGTGTGTGTGTGTATATATATATATATATATTGTAGCATGACAGATAATCCACTAATAATTAATTAAATTAAGATCATAAAAATAATTAAATTACATATACTCAAAGAATGTCAAATGAAATTCAATTACACTTCAAAGGAAAACACCACTATAAAAGAAAAACAATAATTAAATAATAAAAATGCAACCATAAAGTCAAAGAAAATAAATGAAAGGAAACTCATATTGAAAAATCAGGAGATTACCCAGGAGATTAGGAGCAGGTGATAAAAATAATACCCCAAACACAAGAAGAAACAAGAAGAGGAAGATTAGTATCAGGTGATAAACAAGATATCACGAAATCAAGAAAGAAGAGTAAAGTTAGTATCAGATGATAAAGAAGATACTCCAAACCCAAGAAGGAAGAAGAAATTTAAAAGCAGATAATAAAGAAGATACTCCGAACCAACCATCGGACAAAATAACACTGAGTACCTTGGTTTGCCCTAGAATGAACACAAGAAGGAAGACGAGAAGAAAGGAAGAAATAGAATGGAAGAACCACAATAAAAACCTATTATTAACTACCATTAACCCCAAACCAAATGATACCATTAAAGAAAGTATAACACCCCAAAAACTTATGAAATTGTAAATAACTATAGACAAAAGTATTGAGTAGTATGATAAGAAGTGCACCAACTAAAGTTATTATATGGTAAAAAAAATAAACAAATCTTCACAGTCCATGATGACTAAAGGTCTGGTCTGAGAATAATAAAACTCAAATATAAGTCAGAACCAACAGTGAATGTGTACCAGTGGAAGTGTTTTTTAATGTAATAAACTTCAAGTTGTAGTGTATCCATAACTTAAACAATGTGCTATAAAATAGCTTTAATATTTTATAATTAAC
The DNA here is from genome assembly GCA_034769895.1 of Magicicada septendecula. Classification (NCBI taxonomy): domain Eukaryota; kingdom Metazoa; phylum Arthropoda; class Insecta; order Hemiptera; family Cicadidae; genus Magicicada; species Magicicada septendecula. Next base: position 64,263,429 of record CM068367.1, on the reverse strand, counting down.
AAGTAATGAAATATTAAAATGGAAAATATTTCCACTATTTCATTAAATAAGGTCACTTTATTATCTCAAGACATTCATAGAAATGCCAATAATAAAGAAAGTATGTGAGGGAAATATTTACTGTACAAGGGGATGTTAGATAATAATAGTATAATCAGAAAGGACTGGTAATAGTTTAAGTTTTAATAGAGTTAAGAAGTTTAAATGGCTGATATTGTTCAAAGCCATGAACTCCATTTTTTTAAAAGAGTTCCAATAGCATAAGGTTTATATTTAGAGTAAGATGTATTAGTTATATAACAGCATACATTCAAATTAAAATGTTTAAGTATGGATGCTATATTAATTTATAAAATGTGTTAAGTGTATGTTCAAAACAGTTTAAGCAAACATGTCTAACTTTAAAGACTGCTGATTAATGTTAAATATTATTTTTTGTAACAGTAGCATGAATTAGATGCTACACATATCAATAATTATGTAAACATTTTTATTTCATGTCATGTTAAATTTTAAGAGTCAGAGGAGGAGTAGAATTGAATTTATTTGAAAAAACCATATATGTAAAAAACTAAACTCTAGGCCAAATAATGAATTCACAAAAATTAATATAAACCAGTTAATTCACCAATGAACCATGTAAACTAACAAGATTTATGTAAGGTAGGTCAATTAACAACTACGGTAAATGATCCTATGATTTAGAAGAGTAATATTGAAAAATATCTTAAATTATTGAAAATTTTCGAAATGTAATAATTAAATATTTCAGAGGAGAAATAGTAAATTAATAAATTATCACTAAAAGACAGTTCAAATGTTAAATTTATAAGGAATTAAGGACAGGAAAAGGATTTGTGACCATTTGAAATTTATTATAATTATATTAATAACACTTAAAATGGCAGTAATGGTGTACAAGAACGAAACAGGTTTTTTGGGCCTAGATTTCCAAAAAGACAGAAATTTGGTAATTTTAACAAAAATCTCAACAAATATGGACTATGACATATCAAATTAAACAGAATGAGATAAATAAACCAATTATATGGTTAATAGTTCATGAAAGCGAACAATAAACTAAAAATATTCCATATATAATGTACCTTGGAATTATGTACATGGGAAGTGAAAATTATTTTAACAATACTTTTCCAATATTAACTTGGCAAGATATTTCCTAAGATGAAGGAAGTAAGTTAGTTCTTTGTTAACATTCAAACGGAACGGTCGATGCTAAATCGCGTTCTAAAACCGAATAACGGAGTGTAATGGGTAAAGCCTAAAATCAGTGAAAAACGGGAGTTACATAAATTAACACTTTTCGATTTAAAAACTATGAAATACTCTACGACAACGGTGAAAACGAACAATACACCACATAATACAAGTGATTTAAACGATTAAAATTACCTAATATTAATATTTCACTATACAACATATTAACGATTCTTAGCCACGAACAGACATAAAGTGAACACCTCTAACAGAAAACAATTAACACCAGTGAACACTGAACACTCATCCAGGATACCTCAAACAACATAATAGACAGTATACACGATTACGGAGATCCATAAAACAGTTACAAAGGTGAATTTATTGTGAGATTTTCCAGCGACCATATATACGTTAACTTCATCAATTCAGCCAGCCGCCATGATGGATCCATGATGCACTGCAACCTTCCAGACTGATTTCATAGAAGCAGCATTGGTTTGAGAATTCAAATATATTAAACAGTATATATTATTCACAATTTGTTAATTATTAATTATTAAGATTATTTTTTGTATATGTTATACTTTCTTGGCCTGCCCTTCTCTGACTATATAAAATAATCGTTGAAAGAACCTTTTTTAATACTTATATGAAAATTAACCTGTAATCACAAATCGATATATCCCTGTGACCGAGTCGAACAATTGCTCTACATCGATTTACATCGATTTTTATAAATTATTGTTAATAAATCAATTTATTTCAACTATTTGGATTGTAAAATTATTTCACATTTTAATTTAAGGGTTTAATTAACTACAAGACTTCCTGGAAGACGTGAAATATTAACTAAAAGTGAGATACTGGAGCAGCGCTGAAAATCATTAATCGACTGCTGAAAGGAGATAATCTGATTAACTCCAGATTTTGTTAAGATCTACCAGAAGTGTAAATTAAACCAAAATAACCTCACAGAATTTTGAATTTTTAAACAAAACACAAAACTAGGATTAATTCTAAATTTTAACCATAACAAACAAACATAAAATTTTTTTTTTGGAAAACATTTTTTTTTTAAATAAAATTTTTGTTTTCTTTGAACCATACACAAGGAAATTATAATTATTTGTAACCCGTTAACAGGTCTAGTTACAAATTGGCGCTCGCAACAGTGGGGCTGAACATAGTCGAACAGCGGCTTGTTACCAATTGACACTCCCCACAGCGGAGCGTAACGTTGAAGAGCAAATAGGTTTTACCGAACCTAACACAATTTATTTGAACAGTTACAATATATATATATATAAAAGTCTTACAAGAAACGTCTCACACGAGGAGCATATATATAATGCAACAGTAAAATAATATAGGGTACTGTGCATTGCACAAAGTAATTAAAATAATTAATTGAAATAAATAAATAATACATATTGCTAATAATAATCGTTCAGCTCGCAATCTGAACGACCAAACTTTCATGTTGGAACAGGTGGATCACGCCAGCTGCTCTGTCTGTGTGTACACACGTATGTTACATGTGTGCGTGAGACCTGTCTATTCCTGAAAAGCGCCACCCTTAAGGAACGCTATTAATTATAGGAATTTATTTAATTTGTAAATATTGTGTGCATAGTAGCACAAAACCAAATACACCAAAATATGTATAAAAGTGAGACGAATAAGTGTATAAAAAATAGTGTAAAAAGGATAAAAAGTGTAATTAGAGGAAAATAAAAATAAATAGAACTTATGTTAATTAAGATAAAGAAAAACGGTTTGTACATGGTGAACACATAAAAATTACCGACAGAATGAATATCGGGTAATTTGCAAAAGACTTCGCAAATCGCGAAGACGAGCGAATTAAGTGTGACAAGAATCGTGTGGGGGAAGTTACGCCTTCGACAACCTCTGACATGAAAAATATTGTCGAAACATGATTTTAGCGCCCTGGGTATAAATACAGGAGACGCGCTAACATCATTCTCTTTCTCGATCAAGTCGCAGCCGGGTAACACTAATTACATAGTGTTATTATTATTACGATTACACCCATCATCATATATAACACGAAGAATTTAAATCGTTATAGTGTTGTAATATATTTGTATGTGTGTGTGTGTGTGTGTGTGTGTATAAAACAAAGTTATTTTTAGACACTTACTTTTGCACATATGCTCTTACTCATTTGTGCGGACTTACCCACGTCTCGAAGGTATATTCTTCTTCTGCAGTATTTACCTTGATGTTCCCCGGCTGGGTCGAAGGCTTTGGTCGTTGATTGAGTGTGGATAAGCACGTGAATATCGTTATATAATTTTAATACAAGTAAAGAGTACAGAGGATTTAGTACTGGTTGTGAAATTAGAACGACTGTGTTAATAAAATCATATTCATTTGATTTATTATTTAAAAATTTCAAATTATCATATTAATTATTATTTTGTGTGGGTTAATTATTATTTGAACCCTTATATTCGATATGAATATAATGTAATTATAATGTGTTTAAAACTTATCTCTTATTTTCTAAGACATATTATATACAAACATAAAACATATATGACCTGAAATATTCACACAGACATATTTAATACATAACACATATATTTATATAATACGTGATTCACACGTCTGGAATTGACTATTTATCTTGTCTTTGCAAGTGTGGGTTTTATTATATACCACTTAATAAAATATTAATTAATTAAACAATTATTGAAATTACTAATAGAGAACTTTTTATTACTTTTATTAATTATCTTATTACTGTCTCAATTAATTAAAAATCATCAATTTAAATAACTCTCATACTTGAGTTTAATTCTCTACAATAATATAAAATATAATATAAATATGGTTCTATTATTGACCATTTATTTATGAGCTTAATAAATTTAACTTATCTGCTCTGTTCAATTATTCTTTGAACGTATTTATTGCTCGTTCTGGAAAATAAAAATATACTAGTGTTTTTGTAAACTTGTATATGGAATCTAGAGCTTCTTTCGATAGACCTCAGGGTCATTTATAATATTAAATAAGTGTATGACTTCACCTGCATTTTTCTGCAACCATTTAACTTTGTCGTTACCGTCATCTGGACTCTCGAGTTTGTTGATCCTCTTCGGTATCACCTTTTCTGTCTCTGCGTCGTTGAAATTCCTCTCTCCGTCTACTGGATGCTGAGTTCAGACGTGGACCTCTCGTCGTGATGATGTACAGCTGGATGTAGATGCATGTGGCTGTCCCTGCGTCCTCTCGTATTCTGCTCTGGTTCCTCTCCTCTTCTTATCATGTCCCTCGTTGATGTCAAGAAGTTCTATGCTACTTCTTCAAGTTCATCGTGGTTACAACTTCTCGTAGATTGAGATATTATAGTCTTTTAAAATAACTCGTTTTTCATTAATAATCGCACCGACGTACTGCCGGTTCCATCTCACTTCAAGTTATGTAATAGTGTTGAAAAACATTACTAGACTTTGTAAAATTCGCGGTTGCCAGATGCGTGGATTTCACGTAGTTTATCTGATTCATCTGAGAAAGAGTGTGTCGCTCGCTGGGGTTTTATACTGCTGCCTCCGTCCCATTCCTGTTGGAAACTGTTTGGACAAAATGGAACAGGTCCGCGCGTCGATTTAATTGTTAATTTCAACCTACGCGTCTTTCTATGAAGCGCACACTTTTTTGTAAATATTATTTCACAAATCGTTAGGTATATTATTAAACTTTGTTTATGCAAATTATGCATATTAAGGTGTGTAAATTATGGCAGTTATGGCAAAATTTCACACGGTGGCTGAACGGTTCCCACGATCATTGACCAATTTGTCTTTAATGATAGCGCCAGGCGCTAGCTATGTTATTACATATGTCGCTGATTCGTGTGACATCTGGTTTTCGTTCAGTATTTAAACAACTGTGTAAAATCTTCCACCCTCGTTTGCATAATTCAACCTGTCTGTCGTTTACACAAGTACACTAGCACACACACGCAGACTGATACACAAGCGGCGGCGTGTCGCTATGACGTCACCTTTGCCAGTTGGTGCGTGTCGATTTAAAAACCATTTAAGCTTTTAATTCCATATGCAGGTTCACTTACAGTATTTATTTATTTTAAAATTAAATACTACGTTTATTTCTTATATTATCTCTTATGCCTAATGCTTAATTATTACATTATTTTATTATTTACATCTTATATATCTCATACGTGCGTTCGTATGTTATCATACCTCAGTCAGGGGTTGATACATATACTTATGCTAAACGTATCGTTGCAATATATATATATATATATATATATATATATAACGTTTTTATGTTATTCAATTTGTTTCTTCTGCAAGTAGTGTAATTTCATATTTTCTTTTAACACCTGACGCACGTTTCACTGAAAAATATCTGTATCATCAGAGGTTTGTAAGTAAATTATTACAAAATACGAAATGATAGGTATAAAAGAAAATACGAAATTACACTACTTGCAGAAGAAACAAATTGAATAACATCAAAACGTTATATAATTGCTGCAAGAAACTTTGAGTTACGTATATAGAAAATATATATATATATATATATATATATATATATATATATATATATATTATAACTACACTACTATGCGTTATTGTAATGTAATGTTGTGTGTGAGTACCCACCTGCTGTCTGATCTTGCAGATTCTTCCGACTAGGGCGTGTGGATTTTGGATTTGAAGTTCGCAAGCTAGTAATCTCAAATTATTACAACAACACACATAATGGGTTACTTTAAAGGGGGAGAGTTTTGTGAGACTGGTAGGCTTTATCGTACAACAATAAAACACTGTTATATGGGGTAATAAAACGTTGTTTATTACACCAACAACACACAAGAATAGAATGGTTATAATGTTATGAATTTTCTTATAGTCTATACAATGAATCGATGTTTTTCGATTGTCTAATAGTTGAAAGAAACTGAACTCGTTCTTTGCGAGTTAATTGCAATTTAAATTTGACTTTATTAATTGATTTGAATTTAATTAAATTTATTTAATTAATTTGAATCTAAGTGTTCATGAAACAACCTATAAAACTCTAAAATTAATTTGAATAATTAGTTAAAATAAATTAGACGTGACAGTCTAGTTCACGTTATTTCATTTCTAGTGATTCTACTTCTGATCTACTGCAGTATGATCTAAGATTAGATTGTCAGTTAAGATTGGTATAGCGCTTTTTATACTACTTCTATTTCTTAACTATAACTTACTAAAACCTTAAACTGCTATACAGGTTATCACAACGAATTTACTTTTTAATTACTAGAGTCTTTGCTTTTTGTTTGGCACCTGAATTATTTGAATTACAATGTTTTAATTGAAAAATAGAAAATTTGATCTGAAAAATAAATAAATAGATTTTGCTTTCCTGTTACTGAAGAGGATGTCGTTCCGATTTGTCCCTCGTCGATTCGAGTCCTTGGTTAGAGAAAGTAATCTGCTTAGAACTGCTGGATTCGGTCGTGGAGTTCAAAATTCGGCAACACTCTGCTTCCCTGCTGTTTGTGAATATTTTAACGTCTGCTGTTGTCTGCTGGAACTGCTTCCTGTTCTCCGTCGATTTGCACGTTGCACGTCAGTGTGTGTGTGTGTGTGCTTCGTTCGGCGGTCGCTCTGCTCGTCAGCTGTTAACCAATGATTTAGACGGCCTCTCTGCTGTATTCTTGAAGTCTGGTCTTGAAGTCGGGTGGATCTCTTGCGTGCTTATGACTATCTGGTAGTACACAATAAGCTTGGTTGATGTCTTGAAGAGTATCTCGCCTTTACGCAACAATTACGAGCTATACAGACGATCTGTAGTTAGTGTGTTCGTAATTGCGTGTGTGTTGACCACGTAGAGTCTTCTTGTTGATCTTCACCGCTTTGGCTACTAGACGATCGAAGGACTACGTCTTAACTTCGTGAGTACTGACAGAAGAGTGAATTTTTCCACCAGAAAACATCGCACTGGCCGGGGCTGCATGAAATGATTTCATTGGTCGAAACACTCTCCCTACCACATAAAATTTAGAATTCCCTTAGTCCGTGAGAATGAAGTCTGGTTCCCACAGACGGAGAATAGAATTATTATCTAATAATTAATTATCCGGCGGAACCAGTTTGTCGCTAAGGATATCCTGTACTTATTTAATTTTGCAATAACTTGGTTGCAAATCAAGTTGTGTGAAATCTAAAATATACAATCTGTCACAAATTATTATCTTTACAATATACTAAAATCTCTTTACTGTAACTCTATTTTAACAGAAGTTATTTAATTATTTTAATTAACTCTTACATTTGTTAATTATATTGCACCAAATTTGCACACGTCATTATTAATATCTCGGCAAACATTTTGGCTATGTTGGATTTCGCCTTTATTTATTAGTTTCCGAGATATTAATAATTAACAGTTTGGGTGTGGTCGCTTCCTTGTACAGCGAACTGCTTACATAACGACCACGTGTGCGTTGCTTTACACAGCATTATTTTCAATGCTCTACATTCAAATGGAGTTTTAACTGTTAATTTTTATTTAAATATGGTTTCAGCATGCGGTAAACATATAACCCCAAATAGTTAATATTTGGTTCCGTTATATATTCCCACACCCGCTTTAAAAAAATAATGAATGTAATAATTACAGTTATTTTTTTTTTCTTAATCATTACACACATATTCTGTAATCATTATTCTTACTAGCTATACATTGTATTACTTATTCTGAAGACACGTACACAAGTGTTAATGTTATTGCATTATATACAATTTAACTCTAAATACATGTATTAAAATGTTATATTTGCAACTTATTGCGTATAATGTTTTTCAAACGAGTAGTAGCCTTTATTTGTATACAATGCCACGCGTACAAAGAATTTTGGTGACAGTATTTAAAACGTTATGGCCGGGCGCGCGGCTAATTGCTTGACCTAGTTTCATATGTGGGTCAGGTAGTCGTTATCGCGTGACGTAACTGTTTCCTGCCGCTGTTCTCGCTCACTCTATACGCTTATTATTTATCGCGCTAGGAAAACATTATTATTAGTACACAAGTTATCTATAATTATTATTAATAATATTATAAAACACAAATTACTTATTTTAATTTTAATTATTATAATACAATTATTATTAACTCTATATACTATTTATCTTTTTAAAGTCTTTTTATTTCGTCGCGACGCGCTTTGGAACGCCATGCTACTCAAAGTATTTTCTCAAAGAGCTCGCATGGAATTTACCGATCGTTTTCGTTCGGTCCAGAGTCGTAACGATGAACGTGTGAGGTGCGAGTTGTTGAGCCAACAGATAGGGTCCATTATATAAACGAAAGAACTTTGCAGCCACATTTATGTCTCGTCGGCCTACAGGATTCGCCTTGAGCAGTACTTTTTCACCTACTATAAAGTTCGTTAGTTTATGCGTCGTATTAAATTTGTCTGCCCTTTTTCGCCCTTTTTCAACTATTCTTTCCCTCACAAGTTGATTTTTACATTGCACCGGCAGAGGTAGATTATAAGTCTTTGGCTTACTTAAATAATTATCCCAAAACCTCTCTGGCGTGGTTCCAGAGTCTAATTCTGCTGGTGTGTATTCCGTGGTATCATGATAACTCTCATTTATTGCCTTTTCGAAGAACGGTAAGAACTCGGGCCATTTACTTTGTTCCTTATAGCAATAGATACGGAACATTTTACCGATTTCCCGATTCACCCTTTCGGCAAGGTTTCCCTGTGGTCGTCGTATCGAGGTTAGGACTGCTTTGATACCGTTACGTTCCAGGGTGGCTGCCCAGTGTTTGTTTTGGAACTGCTTTCCCTGGTCACTAAGTACGTTCCTTATTGGTCCATGTTGTGGGATATACTTATTAAGTATAATATTTAAAACGGACTTTGTGGTGGGCCTAGGGATCGCATAAAGGCTAACTTTTTTGGTAAACACATCGACGCAAACTACCATGTGTTTTAGATTTCTGGTAGCCTTGGGTAATGGTCCCAGAAAGTCGATGGCGATCATCTGTCCCTTACCTTCCGTTATCACATTGGCCATGGGCACGTACGTATGTACGTTTGGTGCTTTCGCTGTCTGGCATGGATAACATGTTTTTAGCAATTTCTTTACCCTACGGTACATGTTGGTAATTGTAAAATCCTCCTGCAATATTTTGACACATTTTACAGGAGATGCGTGCGCCATTTTTATATGTAAAGATTGTGTTATACACGCAAGCATCGCTGGAGACAATACCACTTTCCATTCGCCCTGTAACAATTTATACAATATATTGTCTTGTATAAGATAGTGAGGATTTGGGTGAGCTGCTAACATTAGCTTTTTAGCAAGGAGTGCGAGGTTATCGTCCTGCTCGCGTCCTAAGTTCTGTAGCATATTAGTAGCTTCAGGCGCGACAGTGTATTGCATGTTTAACACTCTCAACTCGTCGTCAGCTGCTTCATATACTTCCTCCTTTTCTACGGGCGGATATCTACTTAGAGTGTCTGCGGTGGTATTCTCTGATCCTTTGCAATATTTAATCGTGAATGAGTACTCCTGAATAGCTAACACCCATCGTGTTAGTCGGGAATTTGCTAATCGACATTTTAATATAAACGATAACGCCTGATTATCAGTGTGGACCTCGAAATGGGTACCGTATAGGTAGTGTCTGAATTTTCTGAGTGCGTTTATTATGGCGAGTATTTCTTTCTCGGAAGTACAATAGTGCAACTCAGCGCCTTTGAGCGTCCTATTGGCGTATGCTACAACATGAAGACTACCTTGTTCGTCTTCTTGATGCAACACGGCGCCGATAGCGTACTCGCTAGCGTCAGTGTACATTACATACTTCCTACCCTGCTGTGGATGGAACAATTGTAAATTAGATTGGAACAGGCCTTTAACCCTCTCAAACGCATCGTTCTGTTCAGAACCCCATTTCCACTTTATATTTTTGCGTACCAGCTGTAGCAACGGGACTGTATATTCTGCGTATTTGCTGGTAAATTTCCTGTAATATCCCGTGAGTCCAAGGAATGCTCGCAGTGCTTTGAGGTTCTTGGGCACCGGGAATTCCATAATACTCCTGAGCTTCTCTGGGTCCGTACTGATACCTGTAGCTGAGATTATATGTCCCAGGAACTTCATTTGGGACTTTACAAACTCACACTTGTGTAGCTTGAGCTTGATGTTGGCTAACCTCAGCTTCTGGAAGACGCTCCTAAGATGCTCGAAGTGTTCCTCCAAAGTGCGGGATATCACGAGGATGTCATCCACGAATATTACCGTGTATGGGTCTACCTCAGGTCCTAGAGCTCTCTCGAGGCATCTTACAATCGCAGCGAGACTCGTGCTAAGGCCAAAAGGTACCACCTTATGTTGATAGCATTTGTTATTAAATATGAATGCTGTATACTTACGATCTTGCTCACACAGCGGGACCTGCCAGAAGCTTGCTGTTAAATCTAACTTCGTGAGGTACCTGGCTCCTTCACATTTAATGAAGAGGTCCTCCGCTGTCGGTGCGCAGTCAAACTCTTTCTCTACGAGACTGTTTAAGTTCCTCATATCCAGGCAGAGTCGAATCTCTCCAGTCTTCTTGCGGACGACCAGCAGTGGGTTGAGGAAGCTGCTATTAGATCTTTCAATAATATCTTCATCCAACATCCGCTGTATCTCCTGCTGGACCTCGGCCTGGTATTTTATAGGGACCTGGTAGATTCTCCTTATGAACTTCTCTGGCTCTGTGAGATGGATTCTGTGTTCATACACTGACGAGATTGAATGTTCTTCACTGAAGATATCGCTGAATTCTTCTTGCAGCGACGACAATCTCCGTTCAGTTCGGGAATCTAAGGTGGTCTCCCCCTCTTCACATTCTTTATAGTGAATTACTTGTTTTGGTGGCCGTGTGATTTTAATTGGGTCACCATGATTTTGTGTGTGTGTCGGTGTGTTCAATTTAAAAGTGTAACGAACATTGTCTATGGTGCATTTTAATAAGTGTTCACTGGTGTTAATTTCCGCCCGTATTTGTTCCAATACATCTACCCCCAATAACATATCACATATTAAATTGTTTATAGCCACTACACACACTTCAAATTGCACTTCGTCTAGCATGATAGTTAGATAGTATTGAGTGTCAATTTTTTCTTTTGTATCGGTAGCGGTTCGTATATAAAATTGATTGATTGGGAGTGATGGGGCCGTACGAAAATATTTTTTATTGGTACGCAGGAACCTTTCACTGACGCCGGATACAACACTACCGGTATCCAACAGAATTCTCGTGGGAACGCTATTGACAAAGGCGTGTAACACCGGACACGCCGCGCTCACGGGCCTTTGTCGCGTGGGACCGGGTTCTAGCAACGGATCCCTGACATCCGGTGGGAACACATTATTAACGGGCACACAAGTTACATAATTAAAAGTACACATTTCACACAATATATAATCCTTATAATTAACATGCTTATATTTACACAATTTTGCCGAATTTATAGCGCGTCCTTGCTGGATGCGCATTTTGGCACGTTTTTTGTAGCTTGGTAACTTTTCGATTTATTGTTCGAATTTTTATTGCCGTGGGAGTCGCTGTCTTTTTCAGTTGTATCAGCTTTGGCTAATTCGACCGTTTGAATCGCTCTAATTTGTGCTCCATCGTTACCCTTACCCTGCCCCTTTGGTCTACCAAAATTTTGTTTTCCCTTGTACTCAAAGGTTTTATTTGGCTGTTTTGACGGTGTTTGGGGTGGAGTAGAACTGGTACTCGGTTTTTGATCCGTTTGCTGATGGTACTGTAGTCGCGTATTCTGCCCTTCATTATTTCGGCGAAAATCGGGATTATAACGCCACCCACCAAAATCAAAAACCGTCTCACTTTGGGACACTAGAATGAGGAGTTCGTCTACCGTGCGAATACCCTGGGTAAATACAGCTACTCTAATGTTATGATTAAAATGGTAGGCAAGCTTGGTGACTATGTCAATCTCCGCAAATGCTGGGGTTAAATGCTTCGCGCGTTCGACCTGCTGGATTATATAATTTTCGGCGGTAATATTCATTTTCTTGTCAAAACGGCCATATTCCAGTTCATTGCGCAGAAGTCGTTGGGTATGCGAGTTCCAGTACCGGCTTTCAAATTTTTGTTTGAACTCCGCGTATGTGGACACTCTATCGCGTACAATGTTATACCACTTACGCGCCGAATCACGCATCGCGTTAACCACCCACTGTATTTTGTCTTGATCTTCTAGTCGGGAACCTACTCTAGCCATTTCACTCTCACACGCTAATAAAAATTCAATGGGGTTTTCGTTATTTTCCCCCGTAAAATACACGCGATTTTTCTCATCGACAGGACCTTGTACCAAAATATTTGGAGCAGACCTCCTTCGTACCTCCTGTCGTACTTTCAAAATCTCGTCGCTTAACGTTTGTAAAACACTCTCTTTATTAGAGTCAATGTTAGATCGCGTCTCTACAATTGAAGCGTCTAATTTATCTACTCGTCGTTGCGTTTCGGTCACGTCCGCGTGAATTTTTACCTCTAGGGATTCCACCTTTTTGGAAACCTCTAGTGTTTGTTTCTCGCAGCGGGTTATGTGGTCTTTGAACCGGCCCTCCATACGTGTTACTTGTTCAATAAACGATTTTTGCATAGTGGTCTCAAAAACCTTAAACCTTTCATTGATTTTAGTATCGACCGTATTTACTCTTTCAGCGATTTCCGCGACTTTCACAGTTAGCTCTTTATTACTCTCACCGATTTCAACGACTTTAGCGGTTAACTCGTGTACGCTTTCGTCTATTTTCTCGGTGGTTTGTTTATTGCTTTGCTTAATCTCGGCGTTTATGTCAGCGTTACTTTGATCTAATTTTTCGGTTAGACTAACTCTTTGCGCTTCGATATTAGATTTTAATTCTGCTATACTGAGCTCAGCTTTGGCTGCACTCTGTTCAAATTTTGCGTTTATATTTTCCGTTAAATCGCGTTTCAAATCCGCGTTCGCTTGTTCCGCTTTAGCTGCGTTTTGTTTCATTTCTTGTAATAACTGTTTAAGCATTTTATCAGTTTCCATTTTAAATAGACAACAATGTCAAATATACACAATTTAAAATACACAGAACAGTTTCAAATACACACAATTTAAAATACACAGAACAGTTTCAAATACACACAATAACTTTACTGTTGTACAAACACCAGTCACAAAACTCTTTGGGGATTATTTAGTTGGACGCCAGCTGTTTTACTAATTAAAACAGCAAAGTTTGTTTTAAAGTGAAAATTAAATTTAAATTGAATTTAATTAAGTTTCTCGAGCCCCACGAGATTGGAGCGCCATTTATAACTCTACTACTAATGTGGCGTTTCAATCTCGTTGTGATTTAATTAATTTAATTGAATCGTGCCCCACGTTCCGGGCAAGCCATTTATAACTCTTGTTCGGAACGTGAATTCAATTTGATGTACGTTTGCCGGGCCCCACGTTGGGCGCCATTTATAACTACACTACTATGCGTTATTGTAATGTAATGTTGTGTGTGAGTACCCACCTGCTGTCTGATCTTGCAGATTCTTCCGACTAGGGCGTGTGGATTTTGGATTTGAAGTTCGCAAGCTAGTAATCTCAAATTATTACAACAACACACATAATGGGTTACTTTAAAGGGGGAGAGTTTTGTGAGACTGGTAGGCTTTATCGTACAACAATAAAACACTGTTATATGGGGTAATAAAACGTTGTTTATTACACCAACAACACACAAGAATAGAATGGTTATAATGTTATGAATTTTCTTATAGTCTATACAATGAATCGATGTTTTTCGATTGTCTAATAGTTGAAAGAAACTGAACTCGTTCTTTGCGAGTTAATTGCAATTTAAATTTGACTTTATTAATTGATTTGAATTTAATTAAATTTATTTAATTAATTTGAATCTAAGTGTTCATGAAACAACCTATAAAACTCTAAAATTAATTTGAATAATTAGTTAAAATAAATTAGACGTGACAGTCTAGTTCACGTTATTTCATTTCTAGTGATTCTACTTCTGATCTACTGCAGTATGATCTAAGATTAGATTGTCAGTTAAGATTGGTATAGCGCTTTTTATACTACTTCTATTTCTTAACTATAACTTACTAAAACCTTAAACTGCTATACAGGTTATCACAACGAATTTACTTTTTAATTACTAGAGTCTTTGCTTTTTGTTTGGCACCTGAATTATTTGAATTACAATGTTTTAATTGAAAAATAGAAAATTTGATCTGAAAAATAAATAAATAGATTTTGCTTTCCTGTTACTGAAGAGGATGTCGTTCCGATTTGTCCCTCGTCGATTCGAGTCCTTGGTTAGAGAAAGTAATCTGCTTAGAACTGCTGGATTCGGTCGTGGAGTTCAAAATTCGGCAACACTCTGCTTCCCTGCTGTTTGTGAATATTTTAACGTCTGCTGTTGTCTGCTGGAACTGCTTCCTGTTCTCCGTCGATTTGCACGTTGCACGTCAGTGTGTGTGTGTGTGTGCTTCGTTCGGCGGTCGCTCTGCTCGTCAGCTGTTAACCAATGATTTAGACGGCCTCTCTGCTGTATTCTTGAAGTCTGGTCTTGAAGTCGGGTGGATCTCTTGCGTGCTTATGACTATCTGGTAGTACACAATAAGCTTGGTTGATGTCTTGAAGAGTATCTCGCCTTTACGCAACAATTACGAGCTATACAGACGATCTGTAGTTAGTGTGTTCGTAATTGCGTGTGTGTTGACCACGTAGAGTCTTCTTGTTGATCTTCACCGCTTTGGCTACTAGACGATCGAAGGACTACGTCTTAACTTCGTGAGTACTGACAGAAGAGTGAATTTTTCCACCAGAAAACATCGCACTGGCCGGGGCTGCATGAAATGATTTCATTGGTCGAAACACTCTCCCTACCACATAAAATTTAGAATTCCCTTAGTCCGTGAGAATGAAGTCTGGTTCCCACAGACGGAGAATAGAATTATTATCTAATAATTAATTATCCGGCGGAACCAGTTTGTCGCTAAGGATATCCTGTACTTATTTAATTTTGCAATAACTTGGTTGCAAATCAAGTTGTGTGAAATCTAAAATATACAATCTGTCACAAATTATTATCTTTACAATATACTAAAATCTCTTTACTGTAACTCTATTTTAACAGAAGTTATTTAATTATTTTAATTAACTCTTACATTTGTTAATTATATTGCATCAAATTTGCAGAACACATTTCCTTAGGCATTTCCGATTCGACTGGTGCCTTGTATTAGATAATCCCCTTTCTATTTACATTTCTCTATGTGTGTGTAAGCGCGCGCGCCTCTGTACACTGTTGGCAGAGTGGGGAGCAAAACGTGACAGACAGAAATAATATGAGGTCAAAGTCTTTTTCATTAAACATTTGTAGCTAAACAAGAGTGTCAATTTTCTTAAGGTATAAAGGTACACAGCTTTGTCTGATATTCTAGTCGTATGCCTAGTTATTTACTAATAAGTATCATAGCTTTATTCATGAAAATGAGGATGATTTACAAAGAGCTATGTTTCAATTACAAGAAGTGGCAAGTACTCACAGACAATTTCAGTAAGGAAGACCAAAACCATGGCCTTTAAAGGTAAATATCCAGTGAGGACTAAGATTACTACAACATTAAGAATACTACAAGTGAGCTGTTTCAGATATCTCGGCTGTGCAGAAAGCTATGAATCTGAATATGATATAAGAGAGAAGGTAAATAAATTTAGGATATTTGTGGTACGATTCATAGAAATCTTAGAAATAAAACAAGACACAGCAAAAGGATTAAATTTTATAAGACAATTGCAATACCCACGTTGATTTATGCGAGTGAGGCGTGGATCATGACAAATAAGGAAAGCGGCAAGATTCAGAGTGCTGAAATGCAGTTTCTTAGAAATACTTTAAATTATCATTGCAAGATAGAATAAGGAATGAAGATATCAGAGCAGTACTCGAAGTAAAGGACATAAATGAAATTACAGAAGACAATTTACAGAAGACAATGTTGGGATCATCTGCAAAGGATGACAGAGGATCGATTGCCGAAAGGGGCAGTGAACTACAAAGTCTTTGATAGAAGAGACGTAGGTCGGCCGAGGATGAGACGGGTGCCGGAACAGGTTTATATAACGTAATCCTTGAAGAGATGAAGAAGACAATGGTGGGATCATCTGCAATGGATGACAGATGATCGATTGCCGAAAGGGGCAGTGAACTATTAAACCATTGGTAGAAGAGACGTGGGTCGTTCGAGGATGACATGGATGCCGGAACAGGTTTATATAACCTAATCCTTGAATAAGAGAAGAAGAAGAAGAAACAATACCATAAATATAATTTTAATATGCGCACAGTCTGTAATCATCGATCGCTAATGTTGAGAAATATGCGCAGAATATTTTAGAACTTAGGACAATCCAATAAAATACATGTTGCAGCATAAAAACTGATAATCGAACGTCGACTCTTTTTCGACGCCAAATACATTCGGAGGTATAAAAAAAAGGAGACGGCACGGAAAGAGATTTTTTGTTTATTTTTAGAAAGAAGGCTGAGAAGCATATGTGTACCAGATACTCCATTCCATAATTGGTTTATATTATGTTTCGATTTGTCTTTGTATAAAATTTAGTCTATTGTCACCTCACGTAGACGAGTCATAATACCATGGTAACGGGAGAAACCATGCTATGTAGGCAGATTCAGTCTCATATAAATACCACAGCAGCAAATTTCATTTGCGTTGGTTTGTTCTCTCTAGAGTGTTTGACGACAGCAACAACGTTCAGCAGCAGTATTGTCCCCAAATGGAACATTAAACTTTCCCTCCAGTAATTGCTTTATTAGTTGACAGTAGTTGCTACGTTGTTGGATGCAATATGAGAGCAACTCCCCCCCCCCCCCGCCGCCGTGAACTGTTAACTGCTCTACCGTTTACACAGGAAATACTGTTGGATGTTTCAGTACTTTTGTTGACAGTGGCGTGGCTTGGGTACATAACAGCTGTAGCCGCTTGAGTTAGATATAAATTAAATCGAATTTTTCCTAGTATCAAATATTCCGCTAAAGTTGCCTCGGGAAATACTTCAGCGAAATATTAATGTGAATGCATTGCTTTATGCAGATGACAAGGTAATGATACAGAAAACAGAAGACCAGTTACAGCGGGCGATATTTACGTTCAATGGCATCATACAAGACTATGGGCTACAGATCTCTGCTACAAAATCCAAAACGGTGGCATTTCAGCGCAGGTATCCTATAAGAACTAAGATAGTCGTGAATAATCAGATTTTAGATGAGGTTAGTAATTTTAATTACAGGGTTTTAATGTCTCATATGGGACTGATATTGATTGGGATAGTAAGCTAACAAAATTTAGACGCATCGGTGGAACGACTCATAGGTACCTGAAAAAAAAACACGAAACATACCCGAATACCCGGAACACGGAAGGAGACCCGAATGAAATTGTATAAAACTGGCTGACCCCACATTGCTGTATGCTAGTGAGGCATGGACTCTTGGTAAAAGGGACGTGCAGAGCATTCAGGAAGCCGAAATGAAATTTCTAAGAGGGATGCAAGGTTGTTCTCTCTTGGATCGGAGAAGGAACGAGGATATAAGACGGGATTTAAACATTGTATCATTGCACCAGAAGATCGAAGACCACAGAAGAAAATGGTGTGAACACTTGAATCGCATGCCTGAAATCCGTCTATCTGTGGCTGTCTTGGGTTATCACCCTACTGGGAAGAGAGATGTCGGTAGACCGAGGGTTCCGGAACAGGTCTAAGGCCTAGTCCTTGCAGTGGTGATGATGATCAAATATTCCTTCTAGTATTCTATTTAGAGCCAAAATATATTTTTTTAAAGTGTATTTTCTATCTTTCGCTGGCAGAAGAAGAGACTCCCGGTTCAACAGGATCAGACTCCGTTATACTTACACAGAATAAATTACGATACAAATAATCGAATTAAAAATAATACGGAAAACCAGAGAAACACACAACTAAAAGAACAAAATAGAAATTGGTGCCCAGTAACTGGTTCCGAAACGAACAAGCTGCTAACTGAGGATTGTGCAGTTTTATACAGCGGCAACACATTGGACGGACGAATGTGTTCCCTCCTCTCTTGTCATAACAGTAACAACTACTACGAGGTCAATGACCATACGCAGTAAAACGTTGCCAATGTCTGGGCAGGCAACGCAACATTAAAATGACGGTGCAAGTGTCCACCAGTTCCAAAGCAACGATATGCTTTTCTTTAAGATTCCCTACTACTCTCGTTTGCATTTCAAATTATTCAATAAGTAAAGTATTTATTATGTGATATCATTAATTTTCTTTCATTTCCTGTACTGTTGCCAATGGCAACAGCGGTTACATGGATGCCACGCCACTGGTTGATTAAGAAACAATATATTCACAATTTTTCCAAGACTTTTAGCTAAAAATGAAAAGAATTTTTATTGTGGCAGAGAGCCGAAATTTCAATCTTATTCGGAAGGATTAAGTATTATTTAATTTTGGATATATATATATATATTTTACTTCTATACAGAATGTTTCTCAGGAAGGAGCAAATCAGTCTTTCCTTTGACAGAACAACCGCTTTCAACCATCATCATCATTTAGCGATTTTGTTATGGTTGTCACCACTTCTCGCATCCCAGCTTCCATCGACGCCGATCCAAGCGGTCCTTGCGTGACACTTCTTGCACTCATGGCGTATTCAACATTTTTTCTCCAGGTATGTATGGGCCTTCTTTTTCTTTCTGTGGGGTGCTGTCCATTCACATACTTTCTTTCGCCATATCTCCCTTGACACGCGCTTTAGTGGTCCGAAACAATTTTAACATTGGATCTAAACAAATGATTAAATCAATCCATTTGACATTCAGAACCACTGGATTGAAATCACATCTGCTACATCAAAAATCGGTCTTCGTCTGTAACCATAGTAAAAGGCCTGATACGGTGCTATTGTAAGGGCTTGTTATTGTCCAGGAATTATTCCATCGGCGGGGTTACTGATGATTAACGACGATAAAGGGATTAGAGGATAGAGGGATTTGGAAATATCTTGTTATTAAGTTGTCACGAGACAGATATTTGAATGTGCCGTTGTTTGTTGACGACTTGCTCTGATTTGAAAAAAAAAAAATCAGACTACCTGCTATAGAATCTGATTTATAAAAATGTGTTTTTAAGCTTCATCAGATTCGCAAACAATGCAATATGAAAATGTCCACTATAAAAACAACGGTAATGGCATTTCGAGGCAAGGAAACAATAAGAACAAAAGAAATAATTAATGATCGAATGTTAGAACAATTGAGCCCCATTTTAATTATTTGGGAAATGATATTCGCTATAATAGGAATTACGATATTGATGTACGTTAGGTAAATTCCATACGATCTGTGGAACAATCACTGTACGTTTAGAAATAAGTTACGTCGAAATGCAAAAATTACAGTTCTATAAATTTATGGCAGTCCCTGCACTGTCCTCTGGGTGTGAATTGTGTACAACAAACAAGAAACAAGACAGTAAAATACATGCCTCGGAAATGGCGTTCTTAAGACGAGTTAAAAGGTGTTGTAAACTTGACCGTATAAAGAATGAGGCCATAAGAGAAAAGTTACAAGTTTTTAACTTGAATGAAAATCTAAAACATTACAAACGACGGTGGAAAGATCACTTAGAAAGACCCTAGACTGGCCAAACAAGTCTGAAAATACAAACCTATAGGAGCAGGTGTGTGGGTACATCCAGGAAGCGATGGCTGGACGATGTTTGAAGGCGGAACAGGCAGCACCTTGCCTATGCCGGGTTGTGAAAAAGCAGATGACGATGAGAGGGACTGATGAGAGTATAGGATTTTCCAGTTACACAATACTGTTCATGTTACACGATGGCCGCTAGCGAACTGGTACTGCTTGGCTGCAGATTTTTCTTATATAAGCCCCCTGCCGCCTTACCCAATTGGGAGGGGACTGTAAATCAGTAACCCCAACTTTGCTGTCATTATTACTTATAAAACATTTGATTTATCTTAGAACGTTAACGGTATTTGATTAGGAACGACAGATAAGGTACTAACCTTTTTTCCTCTCTAGACAAACAGCTGACTATTTATAAATTGCAGGAAATCATTGCAGTTTATCTTACTGTTACTTTATGCTTCTCCATTGTCGGAATCATTATGTTCCATTTCATTTCATTATAAATATTCACGGGTTTTGCCTCACAGTACCATATGCAATGTGTACCACATTGTACACAATCCTGACGGCGTCCTGCTAAAGTTCCCTTTAATCTACATTGTAAGCAAACTACCCTCCACATTGAAAAAGCACCATTGTGCATTATTCTGTAATTTGGAAGTAAAGTAAAGTAATAAAGACAATTTTATTTATTAAAAAAATATTCATTACAAGGGTTCATTCATAGAAAAATATTAAACACATAGAATTCGTAAACGGTAAAATTGTACTCTTTGTCGCTTTTGGCTATATCAGTTTGTTGCCACATCGACGTTACATTTTTATCTAATAATAGCGGGCGACGGCGGCGCGGCAAATCACCTTTTGAAACGGTGCCAGAATAAACTGTCGTACACAGACCGAGAGTATTCATGGGACTGGAACTAATATTTTTCCAATTTTCGTTTTTTACTTCTTGTCGCGCATCGTGTCTGATTGTAATACCTAATAATATTGAAAGAGAGAGAGAGAGAGAGAGAGAGAGAGAGAGAGAGAGAGACACGCAGTAGTTAAAGTGTTTTCTATTTGTGCCTTCAAGTAAAAACTTAAGATAGCAAAAGGGAAAGAAGAACGCAAAAGAAGAAGAAACAGGAAACAAGAAAGATAGTGATAAGGATGACATCGCAGAAGAAGATGATCATGATTATCATGATCAATAAAAGGAAATGTTAGTACACTGTAATTAATAACAATAGAATATTTGTACATGAATGGGATTTCCTGTGTTTGATATACAATATTTCGAGGGATACAGAGTCGGGCTTAGCCGGAAGTGTGGAAAAACGTTGAGTATCTGTGGGACGAGTCAAACAACTTGAAAAAATAAACAGACATAACAATGTTGTACACCACTATAAAACAAAATTTTCCGATTATAGCGCTTTGAAAATGGGAATATTCCGATTTATTTTGAAAAATATAGCGCTTTAAAACTTCACACCTCATCATCAAATCGGAAATATCTAATTTTTTCTGTAGTGGTGTGCAACAGTGTTATTTCTGTTTGTGATTATAAATACTAACAAAACTTTATTAATTAAATAAAAAATAAAGTTAGATCAGAAGCCTTATAAATTAAATCTTATAAGTTTATAGCGGTGCCTACTCTGCTTTACGGTGCAGAGTCATGGATTCTGCGAAAGGTGGGTGTAAATAAAATCACCGCGGCAGAGATGAGGTTTTTAAGAATGGTCAAAGGATGCTCACGATTAGATATGCTTCGCAATGAGGATATACGGAATGAGCTTAAGGCGTCCCCATTGTTTGAAAACTTTGGTGAATATAAAAATGGATGGAGGGGACCTGTTCTACGCATGGAAAAGGACTCTTTACCAAAGGCCGTTTATTTTTATGGTTTATAGGATAGTCGTAATGTAGGAAGGCCCAGCAAAAACGACGGTCTGATTGTTAATTCAACTTAAAATATTTGTAATAATAACAATTTAAATTGACAATGCATTAAGACTTCTGAAACCGGAATAGGTGGTTATACTTACTCCAGGATGAAGAAAGAAGAAGAAGAAGAAGAAGAAGAAGAAGAAGAAGAAGAAGAAGAAGAAGAAGAAGAAGAAGAAGAAGAAGAAGAAGAAGAAGAAGAAGAAGAAGAAGAAGAAGAAGAAGAAGAGTTAGCCCTACTGAGTAATACCTGGTGATATTGTAGAGTGCGGATCAAATGATTGTTGCTGATTAGTGGAAAGTGATTATTGTCTTATAATTAGTGCGGAACTCTAATAGTTGACATTATTATTGCGTGTGAACAATTGTAACAAGAATTATTGTACGAGTTTGACTTCAAATTGTTATCTGTGACTAATGAAAGCTGGTAATTAGTTACTTCATTGGTGTCTGTATTTTGTTTCCACTGTACTATACGACGATCCGTGAGACCGTCGTAACAATATGATATCACCCTGGAAGGTTATAGCAAGTAATAAGTACAGGTGATGGAAGACATGAGAAGGATGTATTGTAATTTAACACTCACTGGATACACGTTGTGACGGAGAAATTGAAGAACAGAGGTCGTTACAAGTTCTCCTATCAAGAGTTGTAAACAGAAAATTACAAGACGTCTTATTTACAAACCTCGAACCCGTAGTGAAAACTTATTTAACTGAACACCATGCCCGGGAGCCAAGAGTTAATAAACTCAATAACGTGGACGAGGCGCTGCTAACTTGATAACGTCGCCGTTGTCCTCTCTCTGTCACACATAATACAGACAAAGCCAACCAGTGACATACCGCAATGCTCTGCAGCTTTCGCAGACCATTTGTGACCATGGTAGTTTTATTAGTATCCATATTTCATATCACTCAATATCCATACGTTAGTGTTACAAAGAGGTTATTTTTCCGTTCAATGTTGGACACTTTTTTTATTGGGTCCTTCAGTCTTTCGATTGGTTTGTACCCTCCCCGCACATAGCCGTGGTGCGTGTGTTATACGGAATCTCTCACAGGTACATGGGACAGTTTAACGCAGGATCCGAACGGCATAGTTGGGGAGGGTTTATACTAGGCAGAATACCTCTCGCTGGTGTGCCATCGCCTTGCGAGGGGGAACGGTCGTATCTAAATCAGATGGCTCCGGCCATCGAACTTTAGTTGGATCTTTAGTTTAAAGTGAGAATTTTGTGGAAGATCCATCATTATTTATTGAAAATCAGTTACAACTTTTAACGTCAGAAATTTCAGTCGTGTGGTGTTTAAAATAACAAAATAAATTATAAAAAATCGATGTACGTCTACTATAAGTTACATATAAAGACGTGATACTGTAAACAGTTTATGTAAAGATATGTTTATTGTGAAGACATATTGTGTGTGTGCGCGCGTGCGTGTGTATTGTTATATGTAGGGACACGTTATGTACAAGACATTTTCCATGTAGATTATTAGGCCTATATGGGACCTAATATTACATAGGATGACTTCAGAGACATTTTATATACAAAAACGTGTTTAGGCTATGTGTAGACATGTTAACATAGATGGATGGCCATCGTCAGACGGCGGCTTCAGTTTGTAGCTTCTTAAAAGTTACTCTTTGTTTCAGTGGCTCAGTAGTGGTTTCTATCAGTGCCTTTTTTTTTACACGAACAGGCCAGCCGTGGACCACGCGAATAAGTTATCATTTCCATTTCTTCTCTTACCAGAAGGCCCTCATTCGCATACTGTGCGCCGCCTTCCTCTCCACTGTCCATCCCTTTCTCGTCTTCTTCTCGCCGCAGAGAACCTCAAGATTTTGAATCTATCAATGTTTATGTAACATTCTTACTATTTTTCAGACAACCTAGGGTACTAGAAGTCGCCGCGTACCTCTGCACTGGTTGTAAAACCAGGAAAAGGTTATTTTATGATACTGTTCGCTGACACGTCTATTGTAATGTAGGCTTGTGGTTTCTCCAACGATTATAAACGTATGTGGCTACCTCCAGTGCAGTGGCCTGAGAGACATTTTCATGCAGGCAGATATTTTCGTGTAGAGTATGCTCACAACCGCTAATAGTAAGAGAGAAATGTTGATACTGGTATTTAGACAACAATTGCTTCACTTACTAAAAGCGGACAGTGAGGCCTTGTCGTTTTCTTATGTCTGTTTAAAAACCTATCTATGTATTAAATCTGTTTTTATCTATTTTTATTTTTTTTAATATTATTTATTTTTAGATTTTTCTAATTTACTTCCTTCTATCTAAACTTATTAACTACAAATTACTATATATTCAATTTAAACATTGCGGGTAAAAATAATGAATAGCCGCTAAAAAATCATTAAACAATTCTTCTGCAGAAAAAAACATATTTTTCCAAATATATTCAATTAAGTACGTTTGATATGTACTTACAGACATTCTACCGACTCTTCTGCATATCACGCTTAATTTTGGACCAGTGGCTCTCGATCGTTCGGGTGTGAACAGCAGAGTTGCGAGGACATACAAAATTAAGCGAATGGTTCACAGACAAATGAGTATACCCATATTGTACCCGCGCCACATATCTGTAACTATGGTAGTCCCTGGTTCTAGGCTACATTATCTAAAGTTACACTATGTAGGTATTTGCATCGCGTTTATCCACCACCTTTAGGAAGCACTTCTTTGTTTTCCTGCAAATTCCCCCAAGTACCCACCGAGTTTTGGTTAATCGGCTCCTGTTGTACTTCCTTCTACCGAACGCACTTCCATCTATTTCAATAATATCTCCTGGCCCGCAAAATTTTCAGCTGTTCTCCATCAGTCAGAGAGTAAGGATCTCCCTGAACTCGTTCATCAACTTTCGCGTAGTTTTTCTGTTTATGTCGACCTCCCTTGAAATGACTGAAACTGGATATTTTAAAATCCAAGCGACTAATACACACAATATAGATAAGGGAGGTGAATACCCGCTATTCCGAAAAAAGTGTTATCACGTATGTTTTTTGTAGCTCTGCAGTTCCGTCTACCACATCTAAAGGTGAAGTTTCTTTGTCCTTTCACATTTATTAACATATTACCTTCACATTTTACACATTGTACTGAATCCGGAAGAAGATGGCAATCACGAACACATTTTCTAAAACCTTTTTTTTTTCAATGAAAACTCGAAAATTATTAACACTTTTGAACTCCATTTCAGTAAGGAACGGATTTGCACAACACTAACCAACGAATGCACTACAAATGTCTCTAAAACCGCTAGAAGTAGCCACGTACATTTATAACTGTCGGAAACCTCAGCAAAGCCTATAACAATAGACATGTCAGTGACAAATGCTGACAGCGGGTCACTTTAAAACCTTTTCCTGGTTTTACAACCGGGGCAAGTATGCGGCGACTTCTAGTACCCTCAACCCGTCTGGAATTGCAGATTTACATTTGGGACTACTATAACTATGCAGTTAACTATAACTACTATATAGTACTACAGACTATCGCAAATGTAAATCTGCAATTCCAGTTATATCCCCGTAAAAAGTCGGCATTGGAGCGATTATTATCAGATCGCGTTGTCGTCTGTCTTGCAACAAATTTAGGATTGAACGAGCACCTCACTTCAAACTACCCTGCGTATTCCTTTTTATTCTTTGTACGAAATTCTTGCTTGTTATTATCAATAGATTATATTCTTCGGTATCCCCTTTTCTCTCTTCTCTTATTGTACTGTATTTCAAGTAATTCGATTTCTTCTTAACGTACGTCCTAAACAGTTGGCTTCGCTTTCCTTAAAACATTTAAATACATTTCTCATTTATCTTTCCAATCACTATATCGTTTTATCAAACCCGTCCAGCCTATATTCTGCACTCTCCTTCAG
Organism: Magicicada septendecula; assembly: GCA_034769895.1. Taxonomy (NCBI): domain Eukaryota; kingdom Metazoa; phylum Arthropoda; class Insecta; order Hemiptera; family Cicadidae; genus Magicicada; species Magicicada septendecula. The sequence continues at coordinate 64,237,549 of CM068367.1, read as the reverse complement.
ATTGACGTCTCAACATTTTTCCTCACAACTTACCCCTCTGCATCCCACGATCCATGTCCGTGTTGTATATAGTGCCACGCATGAAACACGGTTTTTAATAAACTACGCTTTAAAGAAACATCAAGTCTGTAAACAACTTTTTCTTCTTGCTGAAAGCCATTTTTGTCATTTCCTTACTAGTTTTTATTTCTTTAATACATCCACCATCATTCATTATTATGTTGCCCAAGTATTAAAACTCTCCACGTCTTTGAAGTTTTGGTCCTTAATTATAATGGCACATTCAGTATTTACTCCCACCGAGGAAGAGGCACATCACCTTGAAACGTTTGGGGAAGTGAAAACGAATAGTAAGTTCATACGTGAAAGTTTATATATATTAATAAATTTAATAAAGTGAACGAAGAGGATGAATCAACAAGATAATTAATTATAATGTTTAAACAGTTAACTTCCTAGATACTCCTATTACTGCAATTTTCTCAATACTTACGTTTAGCTGATAACGTTTTCTTCTTCTTCTTCTTCTTCTTCTTCTTCTTCTTCTTCTTCTTCTTCTTCTTCTTCTTCTTCTTCTTCTTCTTCTTCTTCTTCTTCTTCTTCTTCTTCTTCTTCTTCTTCTTCTTCTTCTTCTTCTATCAGGGACTAAGTTCTGGTCTGGTCTCAGAGGAATATACGTCCATTTCACCAACGCTTCCTAGATCTTCTTGTCCAACAGGCTTGTACTGCCAAACTTCCTTAGGCAACCTGCCGTCTGGCGCCTCTCTGTTCGTTTTCTGCTCTTTACATGCACAACTCTTTACGAATGTCTTCACTGTAGAGTCTATCTATTCGTGTGGAACGTTTAACAGATCGCAAGAAAAGAATCTCGTCTCAGATGTTTTTTTTTCGCCGAAATCCAAGTTTGAGGACCATACACTGGCACGTTCCTTACCTTATAAAATTTTAGTCTAGTCTCTTTCCTTCTTTACTCGATAACGCTTAACTAATTGTGTCACATGTTGACTGAAACTTAGCCAACTTATGATTAAAATCATAATCCATATCATAAGTTAAGTGACACAGCCAACATAGCGGAAATGTGCCACCTGCTCTACACTCTTATTATCGGATACAATGTTAGTTCGTAAGGGGTATTTGCTAATAAATTCCACCCTCTTTGTCTTCTGCACAGAGATTTTTAAGTTGTAATTGGAATATTCTTGCTGTAACTGTAACATCGATCTATGGAACTCGCATTCATTGTTTTGAACAATTACTTGATCAAACAGCATTGTATTCATGTGTATTTTATTATTTTATTTCCAGATCCACTCTCTTATTATGTCATTAATATAGGTGTTAAATAACGCTTTTCTTCTTTGGCTAATTTATCTAATAAGTTCTGAAGTTTTATTTCATTTCTTGTCAGCATTACAGTATCATTTGTGTACCTCAATATTTCCGCATAATATCCTCGTAGTACTAGTCCTAAGGTGCCATTAAGAGTTATTCTATTAGTTTTCACTGTATACATTGAATATTAATGGGGAAGTGTTATACTTGCCTAACTTCTCCGGTTCTTAAACCATTTACATCTATCCTGACTTTTGGTTGAATTAAACGTTTCTTATCACTCTTCTTTCTTGACGCACCTTACATTAATGCTTATTTTTATAACAAAAATCTTTAAATTCATCATCATCTGCAAGGATGAAACCCAGGATGTTTGTTCCGGTTTCACACATGCAAAGTATAGAGCTGGTCCCTACAGCGCTTCCTCGGACTTCCCACACCTCTCCATCTCTTCGGCTTATAGTTCCATAGTTGTTTGGAGATGCGGCTGTCATTCATTCGGCAAAGATCTTTCCACCAATTCAGCCGGTACTGGGCAATCCTGTCGACTATACTCATAATATTCAGTTCCTGCTGTATATCTGTGTTTCTTCTGTGATCATGGAGAGTATACCCTGCCTCGTGCCTGAGAAATTTCATTTCAGCCGCTTGGATACGACTGACCTGGCCTTTCGTTAAAGTCCAATTCTCAGACCCATAAAGGAGTGTAGGAAGGGCCATGACCTTGTAGAATTTTAGGCGTTTTTCTTTACTTGCTGACTTAAAAGTTCGCCTGATGGTCCCGCACATAAGGTTGAACTTGTGCAACTTATTCACAACGTCGTTGCTTGCATTATAAGACACACTGTAGGCCAGGTATTAAAAATTGCTGACTTGTTCCAGGACAGTACCATCTATAACAATTTTTGCCCGTACAAAAATCTATAAATTGATTATACAAAATTTGACTTTCAAATTTTATTTGGAGAAGTGACGGATAAAAATATAGTTGCCGCGGGCGTGTCTCAAAACATTACGTTTTTATTATGACGTAGAATTTTGCAGTCTCTGTGTGAATCAAGAGTAAATACAATTTGCGCTAGACAATGAAGTACCCGTGTTATTGAATTAGAAGTGACGTGCTCGGCGGTGTTGCCTACACTGCAGGCGCTGTCCGTGTCAGTTTATCTCGTTTAACTGTCGTTTATAAATTCTCCGTGCTTTTAGAGACGACGGATTTTTGTATTTATTATTTAATTTCTCTTAACGTAATTTATCTGTCGTTTTAAAACGCAGTTTATGTCTCTCCTAGTAAAAATCTATTTTCACATTGTGATATTTCTGGTCACTGGTCGTACGCGAACAGTTTATCAATCGTGTTGGGCAATTCTCCAATTCTTATATTATTGCACAGCACGATCTTTGTGGTCACAAGTTGTGATATTTATGGGGAGACTCTTGTTGCACGATTGGTGTTAGTTTTGTGAGGGAGCACTTCTCAATATCCCCTTGAACAGTAGGCCTATTACGCTTTTTCTTGTAGTTTCTAGGATATATATAAGAAAATTACTTCCAACGGGAGAATGGCAAATCGTCAAATCAAATACGGAATAGTTCATTACCACAAACGGCTTAGGCAGCGTAGTGGTCTTCCCTTATACTTTTTAATTTATACAAATTGCAATGCACAGGGGGGTCGCATAGAATAAGTAGTCGGTGGTTATATCGTATATTAGAATGATTCGGATTTATTAATGATTTTTTTTAAATTACACTAATAATTTAAAACTGTTTCTAACAAAAAAATAAACTAATTAACTATCTCTGTTGACCTTTTTTACAATTTAAAAATAATTTTCTCTGATATTTTCATACATAAATATTCTTTTTATATGGTTCTTTTATCTTTAAATTTATAAATGTTTTTTAATAAAGTTAATAACAAATAATTTCACTTCCCTTTACGATGGGCGATGAGATGTCAATGATCCTTGGAATACAGATGTGGTTGTTCCTTCTGGATATTGCTCAGGATACTGTTGCGATCTTGTCCTGTTTCCGGCGTTTAGGGTCGTTATCGGGTTGGGTACTTAATTCTGTTTAATTATAGGACAAACTCAGCTTCTATTATCTATCTGCGCTGAAAAAAGTTCCGTTTGCTAAGAGCTGTGATTGCGACTCGAGCAATCGAGTGTCCTTGACACAACAATAAATTATTTAACACAACTCGGTAGTGAAAACACACAGCAAATAAAGCCCCGAGGGAGAAACCGGAGCCGCGTTCAAATAATTTTTGTTTTTTATTTTGCGTTATGTGCATTGAAACAAAAATACATGTCATCCGTAAAGGAAAAACTATTCTTTTGCCCGTAGGCTGAGTGTTGGAGGGATTGCAGGGAGGGGTGAGAGCGGAGGACAGCTCTGATGCTCCCTGTTGGTAGTGACCTACATTGGATAGCGTTTTGTACGCACTACTATCGACAATGTTTTTGAGCCCATTGTTGTGATTCCGTTGTGACTTTTAACAATTAAATAGGATATCTTATGACAGTCACCAGTTCTTTACGTTGTTTCTTTACGGCCCTATAAAGTGTTTCTTTACGGTTGTATATTGTTGGAGTACGGCGATTCTCGTATTGCCTTCGTGAAGTTGTAGCAACTGAAAGTCCGGGAGTTTCCATTGTCACAGACAGGATCAAGACAGATGTGCCTACTTACTGAAGAAGGACTACCACAGTAGTAGACAAAATGTCTGGCCGAAGAAGAAACAACTTATAAACCGGGAAACCGAAAGACAAAAGTAAGCCTGTGTAGTTAAAACTAGTATATTCTGGGCTGTTGGACAACGATCGATTGCTTGTGCTCTCTCGTCTAAACATTTCGTTCATACTCCGGAAGCCATCTTCTGTAGGAAAAGAAAAAATAAAAAAAAACGTTCGTAAGGATGACAGGCCGAACGCACCCTGACAGGCAATTTGCTTACTCCACAACTGTGAATGGGTTCGGCCTGTCATCCTTACGAACGTTTTTTTTTTCGTATCGGCCATCTAAGGACCACATGCCAATTTCAATTCTGTACTCTTTGTTCTTTCCTTTTTTCCAATATTCTTTCATCTTCTCACTGTGTCTCTTCTTCCTGTCTTCAGTCCACTTTGAACCTGCGTTTTTCTCTCCTACCCTGGACTCCCTCCATTTTTAGCACTTTTGCCCGAAAAACTTCTCCTTCAATTGCTTCTTCTGCATGTACATTATTTTGTTCTAAATCCTTTTGGACTTCTTTAATCCAACTTGATGTTGACTTCTTCTCCCACAGATATTTGAAAATTTGCTTTAAATTTTCCATTCTATATAAATGTCTAAAAAATAATAGTCTTCTTTTTCTCATTGTTTCTGTTTTAGTCTCTATACTTTGATATATTTCAACATTACCTCTTAATTTCCAACCTTCTGAAGTTTTCCGTTGACCTAATATTTTCTTAATAATTCGTCTTTCCAATATTTCTAGTTTGTCTAAATTATAATTCAATGCTAGACATTCACTTGCATATAGCCATTCTGGCTTCACTACTGTACTGTAATGCCTTATTTTCGCATTTTTAGATATGCGCTTTTTGTTGTAAATATCTTTAGTTATACCATATGTCCTTTCCATCTTAAGAATCCTTTCTTCTATAGCAGATTTTCCCAAGCCATTTTCTTGAATTATCTCTCCTAGATACTTAAATTTTCGAACCCTCTCTGGTCGACCAATATCTGTTACCAGGAATTTTGGCGCGTTTTTAATGTTTGTGAGAAATTTGTTTTTCTGCAGAAATTCTTAAGCCTGTTCTACTGGCTATGTCATCTAAAAAATTAACTTGTGTTACTGTTCCTTCTTCCGAACACGATTGGTGATATTTTGCATTCCTTTAATTTTTCATTCCAAATTCTCACTACTTTCTCTATGACACAGTTAAAAAGAATTGGGGAAAAACAATCACCCTGTCTTACACTTGTATTTATTTTGAATGGTTGAGATAGTTGAGATGGTTGAGATGGTTGAGATTTTGAACGTTTTTTTATTTTATACAATTTTCCGGGCTGATAGGCCGTGGTCTACCCTGTTCATGTTTATCACCAGACGCTTCGTCCACACCGATGACACATCTTCAGTGGCGCATATTAGTTCGCGGATGATTGTAATCTGTTGTAACGTATTGCCACGTTACAAATCCAGGGAACCCATCTTAACTGACACTTGCCAATTACATGGGCTGCCTACGTTGTAACGAACTGTTATTAAACTCAAATTAATAGAACAAATTACATAAGATAATTATAAGGAAACAAGGGAAGGTATTTCACTGATTTATGCACTCATTTTCATGTGTAACAAGATGACTTCTCTTTATTAACAACTGATACTCAAAGATCCCATGACATCATTAATTAGATTAAAATATTTAAATGCTTTTCATAAAAACTTAGGGATCAAACTGATTATGTATTCTATTACCTCGGATCCGAGTTTACTTTAAGTATATTTATAGCAAAGACTTCTAAGTATTTTGAGTTCATCTAGACGCTTGCAAGACTTCTTTTACCATTTGAAGAATGGTATTATTACTTAAAGTGATTATAAATTACATTTACATTTAAGGCGTTACAACGTATGATATTGAATCTTACAGTAAACTCTTAGCTTGTCTCATTTTAATTTTTAAACAAAATTTATAGTCTTTGAAAAGTCTCTTTTTAATGTGAGTTGTGTATCAAATATGATTAACTCTCGATAGGCAAGCTATCGAGTCACCTTTACAATTGGTCGTAGTAACCTCGTCCTGGGGTGTCTCTCTTGGGAATTCTTGAAGTCGGCGTCATCATCTGGGTCGTGTCTTCGGCAAGTACTAGATAGGATGTTCACTGCGGAGATTGAAGTTTCTTTTGTGAAAGTAGGTGTAGATCCACGGAGGTCCTCGTCAGCGTCTTATGCATCGTATACGTGTATTTATGAAGTTTATGCAGATCACATCTTCATGTGTAAGGTTGTACTTGTATTTACCTCTTGAGGGGAGACGTCATCTTGCTTACTACTTGTTAAGCTTTTGTTGTACTTATTACATTTTTCTTCTTAACACATCTTTATATCATTCACACATTACACAACGCAACGCCACGTTTAGCAGTGGTAGCTAACATTCTAAAATTAAATTAAAAACAAATGCATTTTCGTGGAGCTCTCGCTCATACGTCTGTACGGTCTGACGGCAGCCTAGTGACTCTCTACTAGATTCGACTGGCACATAACAACGGAGAGGGGCAAGTACTCTGCGACAATATAGTTCCTATTTTTATTTAAATTGACATTCTTATTACCAAAAACAATACATTAATTATACATATTGTAACGGTACATAACCCGGTCCCAATAAAGTAAATCATGAGAATAAAAGTCAGAAATGGGTAGAACTAAAGCTCGCTCAAAATTTAAATATATCACTCCACATAATAAACAATTCGAGTGGTATATAGTGCGAAGTGAGTTCTAGTGTACCCATTGAGGTGAAAAACCAAAGTGAAACTAATGTATTACTAAACTGTGCTGTATGTTTTGGATAGGATAAAACTATGGAAGTAGTATGTAATAATACTAATTGATTTTTGTGATTTTATTTATTTATTGTAATTTATATTGTATGAACCACAATTTGTTATACCCAAGTTAATATTATATTGTTTCAAATAATTATGTTAGATTGTAAGAAAACCCAGGGTTAATTTTAAAAGACATAAAAATTTTAACTACCAAAGATAATATAAAATTAAAATAATCCTAGGAAGGAAAGGACAACAGGAAGTAGTACCGGGTATGAACACTATTCGATACTAAATAAATAATATATAAATTTATTTAATGATAATAAAATGATAAAATATTTATATACAAGATCATAAAAAAATTAACCAAAACATATTATGTGAATTAAATTAGTAAATAAACCGGAATGGAAGGGAATTATTTTTCCATAAATAAAAATATAAATTTATAATAATCACAAACTGCCTACATAATAAAAATACTATGTGTTACTAAGAGTGATGGAAAATAACAAGTATTGTTAATAAGATAAAAATTTTGAACTGAACCAGAGTTGTTGAAGAATCGATGCGACAAAAATTATAAAAAATAACCTTTTTTGGACGTTGGAGGAGGCGAAATTCACGCAAGAGTAATAAACAAAGTGAATACTAACTAATCATACCTGAAGAATCCAAATTAAATGGTGATATACTTTAAAAACCAGTGGATGAAAACAGTCTGAGGATCCAATATAGTTCGGCCTACTTCTAGTAGACAATCAGAAAATATTCGAAATGAAAAGGAAATAATAACGCAAGACGTACCTCATCACAGAATAAAACTTCAATCCAGTAAGGACAACACGGAGCGAGGTAATATAAACATTTTTCGTAATAAATCCCGAAGAAAACTCGTTTTTTAATAGTGAAATAGAACATAAAAATATTCATTTTATCATATGTTTCTTTCAAAAGTAAACAAATACATGCTGCTCTCTTACGGCAATTCCGGAAACTACGTAACATGTGAAAAATTAAACAAAATTATTTATTAAATTTTGATATTTGTAAAGCGTAGCAATTAGCCATTTCTGACACTCTCATAACACAAAGAATTCACCCTGAACCCTGGGGAATTAATAAGGATTATGTAATAACTGATGTATTTTATTATAGCGTAATATTGGTTAAATAACAACATATATGTTTTGTTCTTTAGACAGATCTATGTTTACTCGGTAAAGGCGAGATGATGTTATCTTTTTAAAAAGATTAATTGTGATACCTATACTTTGGTGGCTGGAGACAAAAGTCAATAATCAATAAAGCAATATTATTGAAAATTAATATTGAATTATAACGTGTTATAATTTATTGTAGTGGGTAGTTAATGAAAATTTCAGCACAACATACAGAAGGAATCGTCACAACAGAGTGGCAATAATGATACTTACTCTCTCTTCTGCATAAGGCTGAACAAATTACCTCCTTGACCCCAAATCACACACTATCGATTTCTTTTAGATTGAGTAAAACAAGATAAACAAAATCCTTTATTTTTACCGTTTAAAACGTCAGTTAGTATAATTCAAAAGTGACGCATACTGCGTGAGGCATATAATAACACTTCCATAACACCTCACGAAAAAAGCGGTACGTTACAAATTTGGCGAACCCAACATTTGGGGCTTGACTAAAGATGTACGTTTCGCTAAAGTGCCTCACGAAAAAAGCGGTACGTTACAGAATTGACGCGTACAACGTGGGGCAGGATATAACTATACTATACCTCAAAGCAGAACGTTACAATATATAAGTTAAGTGAATTATTTTAACTACTACTCGTGCCTTCAAATTTCTAATTACAAACATTATGATTTTTATATCTTCCTAAGTTACAGACGACTCGATAAACACGTTGAGTCCGGAACTAACAGGTCACCGCATGATGACTAGCAAAGGGTTAATTGTGATATTAATAACATTTTTACAATTCGACTTTTTATTAGTGCTTCTGTTGATTTTCAATCACTTCTCATTCTCATTCTGATTTAATACAGGGGCTTTATGTTTAATAGTGCGATTTAAAAATACTTAATCGCTCGCAAATTTAATTTTTATTTATTTAAGATTACAATTTCCATTAAATCGTCACATACTCCACCGCTTAAATTTCACGTTACGGGTGTTTTGTGCGTCTAACGCACAATTGGGGACTTGGAGTATGTTTGGTGTCAGTGTGTGGAATTTCTCTCACATAGTTATTGGCAAGCGTTATATCCACTTGTTTCTTCTCCACAACACAATATACTTTTATATTTTCTTATCAACTACTTTTTTATTTTTTTATTTATTTACATACTATTCATACTTAATATCTACATTTTAAAACACAAAACTCTTTCTTATCTCTATCACTTAAATCTACTACCGGTTTTTTCTTTGGGTTTTGTTACTCTCTCCGTAGAGTAATTTTCTAAATCTTTTGCTATTTCGCATTCAGTTTAGTTGTCATTGAGTACTCATTTACTTATCTTTCGCAGAACTGGATCTCAGGTTGATCAGGCCTCATTTCCAAACTCTACGTCTAACATTTAGCACGGTTTCAGAAGTATGATATACTTCACTACCTAGTATTACCCTTTTCTATTTTTGGTTATACTATTCCTTCTCTTCTTCTTATACAATTTTATCTGCGAAATATGTGTTCTCCGCACATATTTTCGAGTCGCAGGTTCGTACAGGGCTACTGTAACTGGAGTTAGGTACTTCTGGATTTGGTAAGGACCACACCATCGGTATGATAGTTTAGAGGTAGTCTTATCAATTGCACTACTAGTCGGGTGAGTCTTATACATTACTAAGTCACCTACTTGGTACCTAATTGAATTGTTATGAATACCTTTCTCGTGGTATTTTCTGGATTTCTCTAAGTTCGCTCTTAAATTAGAGCGGGCTTTATTCCATATTTGCTTTATCTGCTTATCCGTTATTTGCGGGGTAGCAGGTCGTGTATTTTCCATTTAGTGGACAAGGGGTGGTTTGGTTGGTATTTGTACAGTAACTCAAACGGGGTCGACTTGTGACCTTCGTGATAAGCTGAATTAAAGGCGTATTGAATCCAGGATAGGTTTTGGTCCCACGACGTATGATCGTTCGCATGATAGGCGATTAACGCAGATTTGAGGTTTCGTAGATACCTTTCAGCAATATTGCCTTGCGGTCGATACTCTGTAGTGGTTATATGGTCTATTCCTAACTTGAAACACATATTCTTAAATTCTTTCGCTTTAAACTGTGGTCCATTATCTGATACTATACGTACAGGTGTACCGTAGTCTTTAAATAATCTTTCCTGTAATATTTTTACAGTCGTCGACGCTAATGCTCGTCGCATGGGATACATCCAAACAAATTTGGTGAACGAATCTACACAGATGAGTAACATAGTATTACCTGATTTGGATCGTGGATAAGGACCTGAAAAGTCTAGATAAAGTTTATAAAAAGGGGTCTTAGGGATTTCCGAAATCAATTGGCTTACCTGATTATTTCTGGCCGGTTTACTGAGAGCACATAATTTACATTTCTTTACGAAACTGGCTATTTCGCTGTTCATATTGTTCCAATGACATTCCTTTCGAACACGATGTATTGTCTTATTGATTCCCATATGGACTCCTATGGTAGATGAATGGAAGTACTCCATCAGCATGGGCTTAATCACATCAGGGGCTATTATTCTTAGTTCCTTTCCGCTTCTTATTTTATGGCATAGTACATTTTTACTCAATACGTATTTCTCGGATTTAATACCTTGCGCAAGTTGTTCTATAATAGGCTTCAGTAAGGGGTCTTGTTGTTGATACAAGGCAATGTTTGTAAAGGCAAGGGGGAACTCAGTAATTACGGCGTTAGCAAGTGCTATTTCCGGATTCTCCTTGCTTTCGGGAGTTTTAGTGGGCGACTGGAACATACGGGACAGGGTATCAGCGACTACGTTTTGTGTACCTTTAATATGCTGCACTCTGAATTTGTAGCAGTTTAACTTCAATACCCATCTTCCAATACGTCCTAACTGTTTAGGATGATTCAGTAACCAAGATAATGCTTGATTATCAGTTTCCAAAAGGAATTCTTTATGTTCTAGGAAGGGTTTAAACTTCTCGAATGCAAAAACAATGGCTAAACATTCCAATTCATATGCGGAATATTTTCTTTCTTGGTCGCTCAAGGTTCGCGATGCATAACTAATAGGTAGTCTACTGTTTTCTATCTCTTGATATATGACTGCACCTAACGCTACACTGGAACTGTCGGTCTTCACTACGAAAGGTTTCGTGAAATCGGCTAGTTGCAAAACTGGGGGAGATAGTATGATACTTTCTTTAAGTTGCTCAAACGCATTTTGATGTAGTGAGCTCCATTCAAACTTCGCTCCCTTCTTTCTTAAGGAATTTAGGGATGCTGCTATTTCGGCAAGATGGGGAATATATTTGTGGAAATAATTTACCATTCCCAAAAATCGGGCTATACCTTTTGCATCTCGTGGGGGTGAAAATTCTCTAATAGCGCGGGTTCGTTCGGGGTCAATGCTTACTTTTCCATTCGCTTTCACGATGTGACCTAAGAATGAAAACTGTGGGACGGCAAAATTTACCTTCTTTGGGTTAACAGTTAATCCTGCTCTTCGTAACCGAGATAACACTTCGCGTAGGTGTTTAAGATGTTGCTCCATTGATTCGCTATATATAACGATGTCGTCCAAATAGTGATACACATATTTAAATTTAATATCGTGAAATATCCTTTCTAACAATCTACTACATACGGAACTTCCTTGAGATATTCCAAAGGGTACTCTAGTAAATTGGTACAAGTTAAAAGGAACGGCAAAAGCGGTTAGACGTTTTGATTCTTCCGAAAGGGGTATTTGGTGAAAAGCTTGATTCAGATCCATTACCGTAAAGACCATAGCTTTCGTGAAGTAATGGAAAGCACTATGGATGTCTGGAAGAGGAATAGATTCAAATTCTATTCTTTTGTTTAATTGCCTGTAGTCCACAACTAGTCTGTGTTTATCGTGACCTTTCGGTACTAAAAAGGAGGGTGATGAATATGGGGACGTAGAGGGTTCAATGACTCCTTGCTCCAACAACTTGTTGATATGGTTTCTCATCACTTCCATCTTGGGAGGCGACAACTTGTACGGAGGTAGGCGTATTACTTTCTGATCGCTCAGATTCATTTTATATTCTATTAGTTTAGTGAGTCCTAGTTTAGGTGTAAGAGCTGAGGAAAATTCTTTTATTAATTTCAGTATTCTCATTCTATCTCTACTTTCTAGATGAGATAAATCAGACTCTTGGTGTATTACATGTGCAGTAGATGAACAATTTTTTTTCTGTTTCTCATTATTACAATCAAATCTATATTTCCGTGTACGGTCGAATCGAAAATAATATTTTGCTCATAGATGTCAAGAATCATACCCGTTTTACTAATAAAGTCTGCTCCTAATATTAAGTCGGGTCCTAATTCATTACATACTAACATTGTAAAAATCCAGGTTAGGTTCTTGATTTTAACCTTAACGGTAATGCTCAGTTTTATTATTATATTTCGTTTATTGGCGGTAGCACACTTTATATTCACCGGTTGACTCCGTTTTACTAGATGGTGTTTCGCTAATTTGTCTGCTAACTCTTGACTGATTAAGGTTCTGCTAGATCCCGAATCAATTAATGCGATTGTGGAGGTAACGCCTAAGTCAACTCGTATTAAGGGTAATAGACTTTTAGTCCAGTTACATTTATGTATCGCGTTACATTTTTCAAGAAATTGTCTCACGTAGGGATCTATTTCCTTAGAACTTCTTTTCCTTCCACTTTGGTTATAAAATATATATTTTTTTTTATACGTTTCTTTAGGTTCACCAGATTTCGAGTTGCTGCGGAAGACACAGGATTTCGGGTCTCCCTGCCTTACATGTTTTTTTGGATCTGAGTGTTTACGTTCCAATGGCTTGCTCTTGCAGTCTTTTCTTATGTGTCCATATTTGCCGCAATTATAACAGATGGGTTTATTGCGAGGAGGGTACTTTGTTTCCTCTTTAGATGGTGTTACACTTAACTTACCAGATTTGCACACGTTGTGAGGTCTATTGAATACTTGCCTTTCATGCAGGGTTGTTACACCGGGCGCTAGGGCTCGCAATTCATTTCTATTTGTTTCTGCGGATTTCATCGTATGTCTATTTTGATCGGATTACCATACATTTGACGAATGGATACTGCATTGTTCTAGATCTGCAATTGTGTTTGGTCTATTTATCAAAGCTAAACGAGATCTTTCCTCTGGTGACAATCCTATTAAAATGGTGTCGACCATCTGTGTCTCATTCCAATCTACACGTAGTAGTCGAGATGACTCCCTGATATCGGAGATGTAATTAGCTAATCTCTCGTGATTTCCTTGTACTCGGAGTACGGTCTTTCTTTTAATTTCTTCATAAATTCCGGTTGGAATAAAGTACTTTATTATCGAGCTATGTAGGTCTTCTACTGGAAGTGTAGAGCTTAATGCTTCTCTCACACGATTCTTTAACGGGGGTTTACATTTCGGTAGCAGAACTTGCAAAATTTGCCAATCATTCAGCTGCTGTAGATCTTTTATCTGCAGGAGATATTTAATGAAATTTAGTAGTTTGGAGACATTTAATCCATCGGTGTAAGGGATTTCAGTTAAAATTTTCTCCACAGGATGAGTAATTTTTCCGTATAGGTCAGCGTTATGGTTCAAGGTTGGCATTCCTTTAGGAGAACGATATGATGCATTCGGGGTGGTCAATTCGTGAGTTCCGGGGCGAATCTGGAAACGATCGGGAGGAGGGGCATTTAAATCTCTATCTGTATTTTGCTCTTGGTTAGCTTGCATTTGCGATACGGCGGGTGAGTTCCGATCAGTGTTAGGCGGAGGTAGATCAGTAGTAGGGGATTGTACTGGGGAGATGTGTAATTTCTTTAAGGACTTCTCTATTTCATCCATCCGGAACGAGTCGGATCTTCTTCTTAAGTCATTAATAATAGTGGGTAAGCGACGTAAAGCTTCGTCAGCTAGGTTTTGCACTTCAGGAGGTATTTCCGTAAGATTAGGCCAGATTAACAAATTTTTCATTCGCCGGGTTAAATGCTCTATTCTCTGGGTAGTCCGCAAAATTATCGCCGGAGATTTCTCGTCTTGGAGGGTTTGAGACAATAAGGTTAGCTCACTATACTTGGCATTACAAATTTCTCTCTCGATCTCATAATCGAGTTCGCTTAGGTTGCTTAATTGCGCGGGTGTATCAAATCCACATTCGCGTATTGATCTACGCAATTCCGCGACTGTTACATTCGCATGGGGTAGTCCACGCAAAAGAGCTTCGTAAGACAGCTCGTCCTTTAATAACAAATCCGGATTAAATTGGGCCATTAAAACGTACTTGAAACTTATTCTACAACACTACACACTAATTACATAGATAAGATGAATTCTTGGGTAAATCATTTGCATAATTCAGAAAAGAATAATTTCTCTTCTAAGGGAGAGACAGAAATTCCACACACACATATTTCAAAGTTAAATCGCCGATCAGCTGTTTGCTGGAATGTAGGCCACCCTCTTTTATTTAGTAAACAAAGGCAGGGTAAGTGTGTGCGTGAGAATGCGGGGTTTACGATCACGTATTGTTCTCTACACAATGCCACAGACTAACTTCCTTGACAGGTCTTAACTGGAGAAGCCAGCTCGGACGCATGGGGTGAATCTCATTCAACAAAGCACGCCTTCAACTTACACGTGTATTACGGTTATAACAGTCTGACTTTATTAATTCTCGTACTTTCCCCAATTAAATTAATTATTTATTTTGGTAACAAATTTAAGTTACCAAATTCTTTCCACGTAATTAACCGGGTCTACTTTACACAGGAGCATTATTATTATTATTTCTTTTTTTTTATTACTTTTACCGTGACGACAGACATACACTAACATATACTATGCAGGCATATTCAAGAAACAACAGGTCTTGGATTGTCATAATATAAACCTGTTAAAGACTGAGCAGATCACCAAGCACTACAATTCATGTACATACTTGCATTTGGCTTCATACAATGATATTTCAAGTTATACTGACTATCATTTGCGTATCTTAAAACAAATTCATTTTATGAAAATTAAAGTTACATCAAATACATTCCCTGAGTGCATAGATCAGATAACTGAGTGCCAAACGTTATCTACTTTACTACATAACAATTACTTTAATTAGCAGGGTGACGTATCTCTGTTAATGTCACGATGCTTACAACCTTTTTACTAATTAAGCAGAGTGGCGCAATTTTGTAACGTATTGCCACGTTACAAATCCAGGGAACCCATCTTAACTGACACTTGCCAATTACATGGGCTGCCTACGTTGTAACGAACTGTTATTAAACTCAAATTAATAGAACAAATTACATAAGATAATTATAAGGAAACAAGGGAAGGTATTTCACTGATTTATGCACTCATTTTCATGTGTAACAAGATGACTTCTCTTTATTAACAACTGATACTCAAAGATCCCATGACATCATTAATTAGATTAAAATATTTAAATGCTTTTCATAAAAACTTAGGGATCAAACTGATTATGTATTCTATTACCTCGGATCCGAGTTTACTTTAAGTATATTTATAGCAAAGACTTCTAAGTATTTTGAGTTCATCTACACGCTTGCAAGACTTCTTTTACCATTTGAAGAATGGTATTATTACTTAAAGTGACTATAAATTACATTTGCATTTAAGGCGTTACAACGTATGATATTGAATCTTACAGTAAACTCTTAGCTTGTCTCATTTTAATTTTTAAACAAAATTTATAGTCTTTGAAAAGTCTCTTTTTAATGTGAGTTGTGTATCAAATATGATTAACTCTCGATAGGCAAGCTATCGAGTCACCTTTACAATTGGTCGTAGTAACCTCGTCCTGGGGTGTCTCTCTTGGGAATTCTTGAAGTCGGCGTCATCATCTGGGTCGTGTCTTCGGCAAGTACTAGATAGGATGTTCACTGCGGAGATTGAAGTTTCTTTTGTGAAAGTAGGTGTAGATCCACGGAGGTCCTCGTCAGCGTCTTATGCATCGTATACGTGTATTTATGAAGTTTATGCAGATCACATCTTCATGTGTAAGGTTGTACTTGTATTTACCTCTTGAGGGGAGACGTCATCTTGCTTACTACTTGTTAAGCTTTTGTTGTACTTATTACATTTTTCTTCTTAACACATCTTTATATCATTCACACATTACACAACGCTCGCCACGTTTAGCAGTGGTAGCTAACATTCTAAAATTAAATTAAAAACAAATGCATTTTCGTGGAGCTCTCGCTCATACGTCTGTACGGTCTGACGGCAGCCTCGTGACTCTCTACTAGATTCGACTGGCACATAACAACGGAGAGGGGCAAGTACTCCGCGACAATATAGTTCCTATTTTTATTTAAATTGACATTCTTATTACCAAAAACAATACATTAATTGTACATATATAAGTTAAGTAAATTATTTTAACTACTACTCGTGCCTTCAAATTTCTAATTACAAACATTATGATTTTTATATCTTCCTAAGTTACAGACGACTCGATAAACTCGTTGAGTCCGGAACTAACAGGTCACCGCATGATGACTAGCAAAGGGTTAATTGTGATATTAATAACATTTTTACAATTCGACTTTTTATTAGTGCTTCTGTTGATTTTCAATCACTTCTCATTCTCATTCTGATTTAATACAGGGGCTTTAGGTTTAATAGTGCGATTTAAAAATACTTAATCGCTCGCAAATTTAATTTTTATTTATTTAAGATTACAATTTCCATTAAATCGTCACACTGTGTTCCCGCCCGATTGTTTGTATTCGTTCGCGGGTGTTGTGATCTGTATTCTCGCGCCACTGAAGATGTCCGTCGTCGGCGTGGACGAAACGTTTGGTGATAAACATAAAACAACCAAGACGACGGCCTGTCAGCCCGGAAAATTGTGATAATGTAAACACCGGCCATGAGCCAACGTTTGTTTTCTATTTCTTGTTTTTCTCCAGAAGATGGCCTCCAGAGATGTGGCCGAAACGCTTAAACGCTTGAACATAAGCAATCAACCACGGCCCAACAGCCCGGAATATAATATTTTTAACAACATTGACTCCGGCCGAGATAGCCTTCGAAACAAAAAGCCTCTGAAGCGGTAGTAGAAATACTACAATTTGTGACGACAAAGGAATTTGAAATACAGTCAAATTGTACGTATTTGTAGCTAAAAAAAAATCGTTATAATATTCTGTGCTCAACTTGCTTTGATTGGGTGCGCCGTATCAAGTGGGGCCATTATTCCGACTCTCGACAATAATGACAATAATTTGTAACAGATATAAATTACAGGCCAGTCGTATTCAAGCGGACGAAATGAGCTTTCTCAGGCACGTGCCAGGATGTACTCTTCAAGATCACAAAAGGAATGTCTGTGTACGACAGGAACTGAATATTATGAATACACTTGACAGGATTGCCGGATATCGGCTAAAGTGGCTGGAAAATTTTGACCGAATGTATCATTGCCGCGTCCCCAAACAACTACGGAATCACAAGGGTACGGTTGGTTACACGGACGTTTCTCATACGTGCACGGACGGAAGTGTAGTCACACAGGCAATCGGGCAGGCTTTATAATCGGACGGCATCGTTAGGACGTCTCGGACGCGCGTCTCTACAGCTCTGGTGTGTGTGTGTGTGTGTGTGTGTGTGTATAAAGGTTAAAACGCAACTGCACAGAAACGTCCTGTTTAGATTAAAGAAAACATTGGTTATCAGTAGTAAATAAATCTTTATTTAGAAAATTGTTTACATGACATAATTTTTTATGAAAATGTTAACACACCATGGAGACCAAAATTAATTACCATAGTAACAAGTAAATAAACAAATGCTATTTTAGCGGCATCTTTGAACAGTCCGTGTGACCACCCTCGTGTGTGTTAAAAACGCAGCAGAGTTGACGACCCGTGCGTTTTTTTTCACGTCCGTGTGACCAGTTTCATTGCCGCCTGTGTCTTAAATCCAATGCGTTCCCAACCGCACGCAAACGGTGTGACCGTACCGTAAGCCTTGAGGACGGAGAGGGGTGGGGCGTCGGAAGAAGCGTTGTAGTGACCTTATATCTTCTTGGGACCGGAACAAACCATTTTTGGTTAACCGTTGCTGAAGATGATGATGATGATATAAGTTAAACGCTTTCCTCTGTTTCACAATAACTCTGATCAACTAACCGGCTGGTCTGCACGAGGTTGCGAAAGGTCCGTCTGCACCTTCACGTGGTGTTTCTTGAAATAATAAATGCATTTCGTCCAAAATAGTGA
Source organism: Magicicada septendecula (assembly GCA_034769895.1). Lineage (NCBI taxonomy): Eukaryota > Metazoa > Arthropoda > Insecta > Hemiptera > Cicadidae > Magicicada > Magicicada septendecula. The sequence continues at coordinate 64,219,229 of CM068367.1, read as the reverse complement.
ACGAGTTGTGTTCAGTTCAGGGATATCACTAATGTATTTTTTCTTGAATCGAGTAAACTACCCCCCCCCCCCCACCGTGCCTACGCTTCTTCCATATGGTGAGCCTGACAGACATACATACTGCTGTATAATCAATCAATCAATCAATGTCCATTAGAGTAGTGTAATGGAACTCACTACAGTATTTAGTGTAGAAGGCTGTGGAGACGGAATGCCAACACATTTTGCGGTAATTCTCTACCTCGTCACCTCGTTCCCGCGACCCCTCACTGTTTACATCCTTTTCAGTTAATCTCTCTCTTTCTCTTTCTCTCCCTCTCTTTTCTGTTTGTGTCCGTACGTAGTTTCCGTTGCCGTCAATAAAATATGCGGTTTTAATGGTTGTTGTGTATTTTGTTTCAAAACCGGTAGAAGTTTGTGGTATTTGCCACTCTATGTTACATTTAGAAAAATACGAACGTTTTCATTATTTAACATTTCACGTACGGTTTGTGACAAAGACACTATCCAGCAACAGATCTCACGGATTTAAATAAGGACTTAAAATAAATAATGACACACACACACACACACACACACACACACACACACCGCTAGCGCACGTGTGCTGGTGTGTGTATTTGCGATGTATTTGGATTTGTGTATTGAACAACATTTGAAGCTGATAAATGTTCATAAACTTAAATTTGTTTTTCGCATCCTATCTTCCAAACTTTCCAATCTTTCCAATCACCAACCTTCAGATTTCTCTGTGCCACTGCATTCCTTATACCTTTCCATGTAAGTCTATCGCGGCCTCCCTCTTTATCTTCCTGCAGGAAGCGTCCATTCTAGTAATTTCTTTGGCCATCTATTATTGCCCACACGACACACATGGCGTACCATCTTAATCTTTTTGTATCAATTGTGCCATTTGTAATTAATTATAAAACCAATTATATTGTTAAAAACTTTTCATCATAAGTCACATTTCTTCGAGTTGATTCCGAGTGGATGTTTTGAAAGAAAAATAAGGTTTCACGATCTCCATAGTCTTCCCAGATGGAGTTCCAATTGAATATCCGCTTCGGCCGTCGATCACTCCCCATTCTCACCACACGACCAAAACACTACAACATTGTTTTGTATAGAAGAAGAAGAAGAAGAAGAAGAAGAAGAAGATGAGGAGAAGGAGGAAGAAAAAGAAGAAGAAGAAGGAGAAGAAGAAGAAAAGAAGAAGAAGAAGAAGAAGAAAAAGAAGAGGAAGAAGAGAAGGAAGAGGAGGAAGAAAAGGAGGAGGAGGAAGAAGAAAAAGAGAAGAAGAAGAAGAAGAAGAAGAAGAAGAAGAAGAAGAAGAAGAAAGAAAGAAATGGTGATGATGGTGTCGTTGTCTTTTCTCAGTACGAGCTACTGTGCTCTCTCCCTCAATTTCAAAACAGTGGTGATTACAAAAACAGAAGGAAAGCAGCGACAGCTGTTGAGACAATCTTCAGATGTATACGAATCGTAACTTTAATCACAGTACAATACCCGTTTGGTTTTAGAACACAGTCTGTGTAACTTCAATCACATTAGACTCAATTATACTTTACACAAAGTCTACACGTGTTGTGCTGCATGCGACAAATGTGTTGTTTACTGACAACGGTAAAATATTCATAACCATTAAGGCCGTCCGTTGCTAAACCGATTTGTATTCAGTGTATGTATGTCCGCGGTCCCATGGCAGTCGTTGAGCTTTTCACGATGGCACTGGATTTACATTTTTATTTGTTTACTTTTAATTTATATATCCCTGTTGTGGGTATTGTTTGTTTTAGCAGTTTCGGTATTTATTCAGTGGCAGTTAGATAATACACGGATTGTGCAGTTTTTAGTGTTTACCACTGGGGGCCCAGATATTCGTTTCAATTGTCCAGTTTTTTGTGACAGTTAGCAGTATCCGATTGGCCTTCAAAGGGTTCGCGCCCATACGAACGTGTGTGAGTGCAAAGTGGTACGATTTTAACAATTAACGACCTCATCCGAGTGCATTATATCTGAAGATGGAACATATGTTCCGAAACACGTCGTTTTAATGAAAAACTAAGCCACAACTGATCTCAGGTGATTTATTTATAAATAAGAAAGTGACTTGGATACCAATAACAATATATATGCCAAACAAAAATGAAGTTTCTGTGTCAAGGATTCTCAGGAAACACAGAGCAAAATGAAGATATTCGAATAGAGTCTGGAATGTTTTCAGTTCTCGCTATTTGCGTAGAGAGGATCCCCAAAGTAATTCGTAATTACAGGCCCACGCTGGTTGAAGAAGTGTTGGAATATCAAGTAAGTGGTGGATGTAATTGAGGCTGTATCCGGACATCAGATCTATTGTCCTTGATGGAGAGAAAAAGATGACGTTGTTGCAAGCAGCTGATTGTTTTTTTCTACCTTCCTTAGTAGTAAAAGCGCATTGTGCAGAGTGAGACAGAGGGATCCAAACCACTCAGCGAACTACTTCACGAGCACTCTTGGAAGCTCGATTGTCTGGCCCTTTTTGGCGGACACATCATGTGATACTTCCGCTTTGACTGGCTCTTTTTGGCTGACGCATTACGTGATACTTTCTCTTGGCTCTGTGGGGCATACAGGTCTCGCCTTCGCACGCGCTCCCGAATATAACACTGATCGACCGGCCAAGTCAGTCTGTCACAACTCATTAGTAGTTTGAGTTGGTTTTTTGTACTGCGACCGATCCCACACAATAGCCACAATAAGTGAGTGCCGTACAAGTCGGATTGTAAACAGCGAGCCATCCTATTATACGTTATTCGTTTAATATGCTTTGTAAATATGAAGTTGCCTTATTATGATTGGTGCGAGATTAGCTGCAGGCATCTAACACATCAGGATATAATGAACTACTATTCTGAGAAGAGTACAATCGAAATAAGTTTGGGGGACGATTAATTACAGTCCGTAAACAAGCACCACAAATATTACTATATTCACGGAATACGATGAAATATTCCCATAAGGTGCGCCTCACGTTTATATCATATTCTGTCTTGCAAAGCAACAGAGGAAACGTGTTCCGTACCCTTAGGTAATTATTCCCGTTTCGCTTAGACACGCGATCCTATGTAGTGGCTGGTAATGCCCTCAATTTATTTAACTTTATTTTGTATGACTTTACGTGTTTTCATCCTTTTGTATACCATATGATCACTCCAGTTACAACGCCCGAGGCAAAACTAATTTAGATATTTCTACGACTGTAATATCTCCATGTGTTAACGATAATTCTGTACTACGATATATCTTACTACTTCGTACTTCACATCTTATATCGTAATAATACTGTATTAGCATGTGGTCATGTTAAGGCGTGTTTACTCAAAAGAGTAATCTGGGCCATCAGTTTACTGAATAAAGTAAATTAATCGTCAACAATTCTTCTGCAGAAAAAGAGTTATCATTATAAATCAGTGTACTATACAACACTCATCGACTTTTTCTGAATCCAAAAGCTTTCATGAAATTGCGCACGCTTTCACGGCCAAGTCCTCTACACCGTTTACCTAAACTTTTGGGCTTCACTCCAAAGTTGATACTGTCAGTCGCGATCGGTTGATAGACGTGATGTCTCTATTACGAACTGACGATTCGGCGGTTAGCGTGACAGTCGCCTTTATAAAAGTGGTGACAAATGGAAAGAATTGCTCCAAGAGTGGTAACAAAGGAGCAACACTGGAGGCGAACTTCCCCATACACTCAACTCGCATCTGACTGGCTCGCATAAGACCTATTGGCATTAAACAGCGCTTGAAGTGTGCCAATCAGATTGCCAAGCTGAACTTGTTTGGTGTTCTGTATACATTTGTATTATGTAAGTATAAGTTTTGTGTCGTACTTTTGAAATCGTGCAGTAGGTACCTTTTCTTTACTGATTTTAAAGAAGATGTAGGGGTTTTAATCTATTACAGCCACTACGTTTAAAAAGCACTACCAGAGAGAGAGAGAGAGAGAGAGAGAGAGAGAGAGTGGCTGCAATTGTAGCTCATCTCCCAAGTGGTTAGTACACGTACGGGGAACTGTTTAACTGCACCTTTTACTAAAATAATTTGTGCGCCTCCACACTGATTATTAATTCTGACACTGACGTCAGATGTGAATCACATTAGTACTTCTGTTTCAGACATTACGTCACAACAGTGCTTATCTTTCAGACGTCATGATGGGAGTCCCGGCAGTGCTTCTGTTTCAGACGTCACGATGGGAGTCCCGGCAGGCAGAAGCGCTAGTATTTACTTCAGTTTAATCATATTCTGCATCGTGTATAAAAGTGATACCACGACTTATTATTTAGAACAAACTAGATGGCAGGAGACTGTTAGGACGCAGAAGAATTCTATGGATGACAAACCAGAGAGAATGGTTCCATTGCACATCAATAGACTTCTTCAAGACGGCTGTGCCGAAGGTCCAAATAAGTTTTCGGAAGGTCGACATGATGACTGCCGGGAGATGGTGTCACAAGAAGAAGAAATTACTTTGGATACATAGACGAAGTAGGTCTACAGGAATTTTGCTGAGGCATGGGGCTGACAAATACGTGGATGTTCAGCCGTCGCCTCCATAGTTCTTCCTAACACTATCGTGGTTCCGACCCGCCGCGTCGACCAACATTCCTGTACAGGCGTATCGGGATTCCGTAGCATAAAATAAAAAAACAGAAGTTGAGGAACTATGGCTACATCTGTATTCGACTGTTGGATAGACTTAAGGAAGCAACGTGACACTTATAACATAGGGATATAGTTATGGAAAAAAGAACGGGTTTCGGATTACAGATCTCCACAAGATTGAAGACCAAGGTGATGGCTTTTCATAGAGCAACCCCATATGAGCAACAATTGTTGTAGATGGTGCTGTTCTGGAGCAGGTCAGTAATAGTGTATATCTGGGATGTAATGTAGAGACAACTCTGTTCTGCACAAGTCCAAGGATATATGTGGAACGATCAGGAGAACTCTAAAATTAACGAGGAAAGAAACACGCCTGAAGTTCTGCAAGTTGATGGTTCTCTCCACACTTCTCTATGGGTCTGAAAATTGGACTTTAACAAAGGCCTAGACTTCATATTCAAGCGAACGAAATGAGATTTCTCAGGCACGCGGCAGGATACATTTTTCAAAATCGCAAAAAAATGTCGACGTACGACAGGAGCTGAATATTATAAGCGTTATTAATAGAATTGGCCAGTATCGGCTAAAATTTTTGTAACATCTTAACCGAATGGATGACTGCCGCATCCCCAAACGACTATGGAATTATAAGCCGAAAGGACGGAGAGGTGCGGAACGTCCGAAGAAGCGTCGGCGTGACCAGCTCTGATCTGTCTCCTTCTAATCTGACCAGAACAAACCAATTTTTGTGTAATGCTTGTAAAGATGATGATGATGAAAAAAGAATGGTCACTAAACACCAGCAGACCAGTAGGTAGACGGACAGAGGAGTTAGAAAAGGTGTTTATTGGAGAGGTGACCTTGAGATGCCGGACACAACTAATGAACTAATTACGCCGGATACAAGTATCTTTACAGTAAGACTTATATTTAGTTAACGTGACGGACAAAGCAAAACTAATTTCACGTTGAGTGCGGTCAGTGGCAGACCTTTTCGTTCTATAATTAAAGCGAGTGAAGTACAAAAATATAAACTACTAGTCACGATTAAGCTTTCGCTGATGTCTTGCTGTGGTAAACAGTTCTTCGACTGTTTCTGTGATCCATATTAGCTCGCCCCTTAAAGCGGCATTCACACGGTACCAGTTCTTGTAAGAGTTTAATGGCAGGAGTTCACGTGCTCCGAGAAGCCTCTCGAATTGCTTCGTGCGTGCAGTGTTCACACGTGCAGTAGACTTTAACGAGTCAGTAAGAAAATGGATCCCGCTAGCGAAGGTGTCGATGTGTGCGTGTTAATAGCTGAAAAACTAATAGAGAAGATAAAAGCTGGTACAGAAGACGAAAACGAAGAACAGGTAGAAAAGACTGGTATGGATTAGACCGTGGATTGCTAGACGTAATGAGGAAGGTGCGTCTAGCAATCTGTGCCAAGAGCTGACGTCAGTAGATCCGATGTCTTTCAAAAACTTGTTTTGGTTAGAGAAAGAAGAATTAGATTTTTGCTTAGAGTGGTAGATCTCTCATTAAGAAAGCAAAATACGAACATGAGAGAGACGCCATACACCCAAAAATAAAAATAAAAATTACACAGAGATTTTTTAGGAAAAAACATTTATTTTTTATTTATTTTTTATAAAACAGCTAAACTTCATTACACAAAATTTTGTGATTATATGGAACTAGTTAAGTGTTAAATAAAACATTTATGGTAGTTTCTAAAAAAATGTACAAGTTTTAAGAGCCTTGTGAAAATCTAAAATTATGGTTTCATTCCGGGTGCCAAACACTGAGGACGAATGGAAGATATGATATGATTGTTATATTATGTTCATAACAGTGGACATTTTCCATCATATGCCTGTATGCTTTTTTTACAGCCGTCATCCAGCAAAATATAAACTTGGGCGGGGATATAAAACTCTGCTGCAACACAAATTGTCTTGGCTGTGCACTTATTTGCTGGCTGCGTTTGATGTTCATTTGATCGTTAATGGAGAATTCTTATCTTCTCTACCGTATTTACGGTCTTATCTTCTCGTATCTTCTACGTTTATTTAGTTAGGTTCTTCACACGGCATATATTTAAATCAAATGGTGGAAACACTGAAAGGCCTCGTCCGGAACATGGCACGTAGAAGTTTACCAAGTAAACACGACAAAGTTGGTAAGTCATCAATAGCACAGTTCTTACGCACCGAAACTGTTGACGAATGCAGCTGAACTTTCGCATCATCATTCGCAGTAATTTGTTATCCAATACGCCAACCTATTTAAATTTAATTACATTATTAAACGTATTCTTTACAGGTCTTTTAAAATTAATATGTTTCTGGAATTTTTGCTTTCCCTTTGTGATGCGCTGAAAACTCCGATCGGCAAATTGAACTGCCAAGTTTATACGAAACACTAATCTGCACAATAAACGGATACCGGCACTGTTCTTTAAACGCTGACTGAATGCAACATTTTCGTTTCGGTAGTATTAAAAATTAAATAATTAACTGAAATTAAAGTTGACCCATTTTTTTCACCAACGCAACTGAAATAACACGAATAGCATACGCCAAGATTCAGGGTGATAACATAACCAAAACAACATTACTTCGTTAGACATGCGTGTGCTGAATTTTAGAATATGTGGAAAGTAAAAAAAGTTTACTACCTTTTCAGAAAGGTTCAGTTATGTCGTTGAATTCATTGTTTGGCCTTTATAAACAAATGAAAGTGGTTCATAGTATGACGTACATCTTGATTGCTAGATTAAACGTGCCTAGAAATTTTTTTTTCTCGAATTCGGTTATTAGGCGTCTTTTATAATAATCGTACTTCCTTTGAAGTGCGAAACAGAATTCGTTTCTTGCTTTTAACAGGTAGCACGGAAGTGCGTCTGTGGCTGAAGGTGACAGCATTCACTCTACCGAAGTTATGGGAGGAGAATCAAATGACTCTTATGAGGGCTTCATGCGATTAGTTACCAGTGAACTATGCACAGACATAGTTGTTGAACATACATCAACACCAACTACATCGAATAGTGACACGGACGAAGCAGAATTGTTAAAAACAGAGGATTTGGCCCAGCCTGGAAGTGACAACGATGTTCCTCTGTCTTAAATATGCATGCATCGACGCCTTAAAATATTTGGTTTGGTACGTTCAACGATCTATACTAGTATAGTATAGATCGTTGGGTACGTTGTATTCAAGTGCCGCTTCATTGATGAAAATCTAGGTGTGAGAGGCAAAACATAGTTATAACTGGATATCAATTATATCAATGGGGGGTTACCCATCCGTCAGACGAGTGGTTACAAAAACTGATTCAGTTTGAGATAGTTTTTGGTTCTTTTCACGGACGAACAGTCTCAAAACAAGTTAAAGTTAACTTTTCTTTGGGCGCTTTGCTTAAATCTAAATTTCCAGAAGTGGACTAGAAAGTCATTTGTCTGTACGTCAGGACAAGAACATTTATCAGAATCCGCCATCTGAACGAACAGCTCACACTCAAGTTACTTAAAAAGTATGCAGCAACAAAACTACAGTCTGGGTAGCTTAGCTTCGTCTTCAAAAATTTAAGTCGTCTATGAAGGTATGTATCAACTAAATAACCATTTTCATTTCGTTAACGAATATATTTATGTTTACAACTAAACGTACAAGCTTCACGTGTTAACGTTAAAACATGTGAAAATGTTGGAAATTTTTTATAATACTGATTATAATTATAATAATTGGAAGTTTGTTTCAAATATAGTATAATACATAAAAAATGTTTACACATGGACACGCTTATAATATCGCTAATATCGGTCATACATGATTATGACTTTATCATGTGTACGTAGGTTTATTTCGGTCCTTTAACCGACGATTTAAAAACAAATAATTTTGAAAACTCGATTAGGCCTAATTAGGAATCGAAGTTAAATGTGTCAAACACGAGAACGAAATCGCGTTTTGGCCGAACTGCGCCCGGACAGATAATAAAATCAAGGACAGTCCGGTGCAAACGGTAACGAGAACGAAATCGCGTTTTGGCCGAACTGCGCCCGGACAGATACTAAAATCGAGGACAGTCCGGGGCAAACGGTAGCCCTACTTAATACGTCTATCCTTAGATTATTTGATCTGCTGTACAGTATCTTGGTTTCCTGACATCGTCTCAAGCTGTTGCTCTCCATTTTTTTATTTTTCCACTTCCTTTTTCGTATCATTCGCTCAGATTTTCTATACAGTTTTTATTTATCGAAAATATGTATAAGCCTACAGACGGAAAATATCGGTATGGAGAACCATACATGACTTCCATATTCTAAGATTTATATTTAAAATCATTTTCAGCCAAACAGCCAGGCTGTGTCTTACCTGCCTTTTTATTGCTGTATTAAATGAAAAATATTATATTACATTAAAATGAAAAAATTTTAATTTTATTGCCTGGCAACAAAATTATTTTATTTTTAACAATTACCATTGTTTCAAAACGTTTAAATAAATTTTCAAGTACTTTACTCTTGTTAAAACGTAAAAGGTTGCAGGTAAACTACCCCTTCCCCTTACCGATCTTCACCAAAATCGAAAGTCCTTGAGACCTCTACAATTCAGGGACGTATGCAAAACATTATTTGATTCTGTTTGAATTTGCGGCTGTTATCGTTTGCCATAGAAAATACGCTTGATAAAAAAACGTTGCAGGTAAACTACCCCTTCCCCTTAACCGATCTTCACCAAAAACATTAGGTCTTGAGTACTCTACAAATCAGGGCTGTATGCAAATAATCGTTTGATTCTGTTTGAATTTGCGGCTGTTATCGTTTGCCATAGGAAATACCCTTGTTAAGACATAAAACGTTGCAGGTAAACTACCCCTTTCCCTTAACCGATCTTCACCAAAAACAATAGATCTTGAGAACTCTACAATTCAGGGCTGTGTGCGAAACATTATTTAATTCTGTTTGAATTTGCGGCTGTTATTGTTTGCCAAAAAAAAAAAATTCCCTTGATAAAAAAAAAACCGTTGCAGGTAAACTACCCCTTCCCCTCAACCGATCTTCACCAAAAACAACAGATCGTGAGTACTCTACAAATCAGGGCTGTATGCAAAAAATTATTTAATTCTGTTTGAATTTGCGGCAGTTATCGTTTGCCATAGAAAAAAAATCTATAGACAGACAGACACACACAGAGACACTTTTCGGAAAACGACTTTTTTTCATGTTTTGAGCGTAGTAGAATCAGAATCTGCAATAATCTCGAACACGATTTTTTTTGCCATCACCATACATACTTCCATTCCTTAAGGAATATGGAAGTAAAATATCGGTATGGAGAACCATACATGACTTCCATATTCTAAGATTTATATTTAAAATCATTTTCAGCCAAACAACCAGGGAAGGAATTTTAACAAAAAAATACTTCTTTGTTGCCAATAACGTAGTACACATATAAAAAAAAATTATCCCCTCCCCCTTCAACTATAATTTTGATTTATAGAAAATTACCCCCAGCCCGTTCAACTAGCCTCTTCATTTATAGATATTTCATCTACGTTTCTACAGTGGATTATTAAGATCTTATCAGGATACTTTATCAAAATTAAGTACTTTACTCATGTTACAACAAAAAATGTTTCAGGTAAACTGCCCTTTTCCCGTAACCGATCTTCACCAAAATCAACAGACATTGAGTTCTTTATAGCTCAGGCACATATGTAAAAAATTATTTGATTCTGTTTGAATTTACGGCAGTTATGGTTCGTCATATAAAAAATTACCCATGTTAAAACATAAAACATGAGATTTATAAAACATATCTAAGATTTATATTTAAAATCATTTTTGAAATAAAATATTTTCATAGAACCTACTAACGCTGGGGAAATCTGAGGAGCCAATCAGAGTTGGGCCTACCTGTCACTCTGCTGAATTTGGTGGAAAGCCCTGTCACTGTCGTCAAGTCCCCACCTCAATGAAGAACCCATTGTTTTATAAAAATATATTTAAATTTTGAAAACTGAAAATTCTTTTCTTGTAAATATTTATATTTTATAATCAAAATGACTTTATTTTTGTTACCTGGCAACAAAATTATTTTATTTTCAACAATTACCATTGTTTCAAAAAGTTTAAATAAATTTTCAAGTACTTTACTCTTGTTAAAACGTAAAAGGTTGCAGGTAAACTACCCCTTTCCCTTAACCGATCGTCACCAAAATCGAAAGTCCTTGAGACCTCTACAATTCAGGGATGTATGCAAAAAATTATTTGATTCTGTTTGAATTTGCGGCAGTTATCGTTTGCCATAGAAAAAAAACGTTGCAGGTAAACTACCCCTTCCCCTCAACCGATCTTCACCAACAACAATAGGTCTTGAGTACTCTACAAATCAGGGCTGTATGCAGAAAATTATTTGATTCTGTTTGAACTTGCGGCTGTTATCGTTTGCCATAGAAAATACCCTTGTTAAAAAAATGTTGTAGGTAAACTACCCCTTTCCCTTAACCGATCTTCACCAAAAACAACAGGTCTCGAGAACTCTACAATTCAGGGCTGTATGCGAAAAAGTATTTGATTCTGTTTGAATTTGCGGCTGTTATCGTTTGCCAAAAAAAAAAAATTTCCCTTGATAAAAAAAAACCGTTGCAGGTAAACTACCCCTTTCCCTAAACCGATCTTCACCAAAAACAATAGGTCGCGAGTACTCTACAAATCAGGGCTGTATGCAAAAAATTATTTGATTCTGTTTAAATTTGCGGCAGTTATCGTTTGCCATAGAAAAAAAATCTACAGACAGACACACAGACAGACAGACACACAGACACACACACAGACACTTTTCGGAAAACGACTTTTTTTCATGTTTTGAGTGTAGTAGAATCAGAATCTGCAATTATCTCGAACACGATTTTTTTTGCCATCACCATACTTCCATTCCTTAAGGAATATGGAAGTAAAATATAGATCTCGAAAACAAAAGTTAATAATAGAAAACTACAAACAATGATAAAATTTTTGTTTCCAAAGTAACAACGTATATTGCATGGAAAAATAATTTTTTATTTAGATTTCAAGTGAAGTAAGTAACGAAAGGACTGCTTTTGCGTAATTAACGAATTCTAATACAATTATAATGTTTTAAACTGTTTGTATAGTTGCGTTATCTCTTATAAGAGTATTATCTCTTTTATTGTGTATTTTTTATCTTTCAAAAATGAATAACAATACCGTAATAACGTACATACGACTTAAACTGTTAGAAAAGAGACAAGGCACAGAAAATAAGGGATATTAAGACACAAAACAATGTAGTTTGGAATGCCAGAAACATTTGTAAATTTCTTTCCTTATTCCAACTTCAACAACGTTAAACTTACATTAGTCTTTAGCCTCACTGTCGTAAATACCGTTCATTCTAAATTCTGAGCGACTTCACATCTTAGTACACTATCGATATCTGATCCGCAGCAGCCCCACATAATTGAAACTGTGTTTTGTACAGTGTTCTTTTATGGAAAAGAAAATAATTACAAAAATTTCACTTTTAATAAAAATTGACAGCGATTTTCAAAATCCTTAGAATTTTTCAAAAATTTCCAATTAGTTAAACTAAGTTTGCGTCGTTTGATACTTTATGTATTCATATGTTATGCAATTATAGTAAACTTCAATAGAAGTATATATTTATGTATGCAGTTACTATTTTAATATAAGTTTTGACACGGAGACCTGAATATCAAACGGTTTTATGCCACTCGTAATCCCTTATTTGTAAAAAATGTAATATGATAAATGGATTTAACTGTTATTTTATTACTTTCTGAAATAAATTTGTTCCCGTTACCTTTCAAATTTATTTTAATTTAAAGCGAATTCATACGTGAAATACTTTATATTTTTGTACATAATTAAAATAAAACAAACCTATAACAACTGTATTTACCAGGCTTAACATTTTCTCTGCCATATTCATTGCATTCGACACATGCTTTGTATTTCCAGTTATGTAAAGAAAATTAGTGTTAACAGGAAAGCCAAAAAAATTGTAGATGATTAGTTCTGAATTATTGACTAAACAGTAATTTCTTTTGTTCCAGACAACGCAAACATTTGTCTATCGTATTTAGAATAGTAAAACTGTAATTTACTTTGTTAAATATGTTGACATACATGTGGCTACTCTATTAATAACATATTGGTTTTGTTTATTTTCTTACAGTAAAACATAAAATCTATCAATATTTGAAAAGGAATGGTTACTGTTGAGGAACGGACAGGCTTCACACACACAAACAAAATACACATGTACACAACGCTAGCGACAGGTGGGCCAGATATGCGTGTACATGCATGAATTGTGCGTTCTCTATTTTTTTTAAACAATCCAGCTTGCAATCTGAATCATGTCTATTCCACAGCTTTATTTATTTGTATTAATTATTTGTATCAATAACATATTGGTTTTGTTTATTTTCTTACAGTCTTTGCAGTCTACGAACAAGGGAACAATGGGTTTCTTTAATTCGCTCTGTGCTTGTAAGTTACATCGTTACTTTAACGACATCAATATTAATTTCTGTTTTAATATCTGGGTCCTTTTAATTCGGACTTAGTTCGTGTATTTTTTGTGACATTGTCACGTATTACTTTTAACTCTGTATTAATAGCCTGCAACGTTCTTCCAGATATCAATTCGCCTAATCTTCTAATTTGTTTTGACAGTTTTGAATTTGTATTACTTTATAATTTTGACAATCGAATTTTGATTGCGACCAACGACCGTTGCCTACGTTTTTACAAAACTATAAAGTAACAGAAATCCAAAAATGTCAAAACAAATTAGAAGATTAGGCGAATTGATATCTGGAAGAACGTTGCAGGCTATTAATACAGAGTTAAAAGTAATACGTGACAATGTCACAAAAAATACACGAACTAAGTCCGAATTAAAAGGACCAGAAATAAGAACAGAAATTAATATTGGTGGCGTTAAAGTAACCATTACTCAGCCAAAAAGTGATGCTGCCAAGAAAAAATGAATTGTACATATTTATATTTACAATTGTAATAAAATGTAGTAACTATAAATTATAACTATGTATACTATAATTATAGTATGTAGTACTATAATTGTAACTTGCTATATAACCTGATGATGGTCTGTGACCGAAATCGATAGCTTTAAGAATATATAAAATATTGTATGGTACCTTTAGGCTATATAAAAGAATACAAAAAATAAAAAATTGAATTATAGGTACCATTAATAAAAAACAATAAGTGTAAGTATAAAATACATCACAGTATCATTACTTATCATTTAATCTTAATTAATTATATTTTGCTCTCGGCTTACTCATTGCGATTTCATATTATTTTCTGTAATTCTGAATGTACTGTTATTTTAATTTATTTAATCTTATTTGACTTTCATTCTTTACTATTGCATATGCACTTTACTTTATCAAACAAAAACTTTATCAATTACTCTCATTTATTTTAATTTAAACTCAAATATTTCTCTCTTAGCATTTATGTTTGATTCAACTACTAATTCCTATACATGAGTTACAATCTGCTTTTGCATTTATGTACATTTCTTTATGATTGATTAACTGTTCGAATGTTTTTCATTCTATGTTAATTAGAGTCTTTCAATTGTCTGTAATTAACAAAAATGGTTTTTCATCACCTCATTTGATGCGATACTATCAGTGTGTCCTCCTCGGGTTCTCGGTCTGTGTCCTTCTCGTTCTTCTGGTCCTCTGGTCCTCTTCCAGGATTCCACTGCTAGTGCTGTTTACTAGTTGTCTCGTATCATCTCATGGATCGTACGTGAGTCCATCGAACCTCTTCGCAGGTGCTCTGCTGTTCCGGTTGGACTTCCAGTTCGTCCCGTGACTCTCACTGTAGATTTAAAATAGCGTCGTCGACTGACATAGCCTCTTACGGTAACGGTTGAAAATAGAAGAAGGAACTTTATTAGCGCGACCTGGTATTTATAGGCAGGTCGTGCAAAAGCTCAGGTCTGAACAATTTTCATCTTGTCAGAGTTTGTCGAAGAGTCTTTACCCCCACTCTGGTTCAATTCACTAATTTCGCCTATCTTCGCTAATTACGAAATCTGTTTCACACTACTCGATGCTCAATCGATCGCTAATTTTTATATGTTTTTTATACGTAAATTACACTTCTTTATTGTAATTACAAAAAGAGCTATTCACTTTTTACTTATAGTAATTGCGCTTACTGTCATTTTGTCACGGTCTTTTAACCCTTTGTTCACTTTTATTTTCTACACCCGCTGGTGCCTTTCGTTTTACAATATCGTACATATTTTTCTTATAATTAAAATAAAACATAAAATCTATCAATATTTGAAAAGGAATGGTTACTGTTGAGGAACGGACAGGCTTCACACACACAAACAAAATACACATGTACACAACGCTAGCGACAGGTGGGCCAGATATGCGTGTACATGCATGAATTATGCGTTCTCTATTTTTTTCAAACAATCCAGCTTGCAATCTGAATCATGTCTATTCCACAGCTTTATTTATTTGTATTAATATTTATTTATTTTTGCAATGCACAGTACCGTATCTTTTTGTACTGTCGCAATATATATATATATATATATATATATATATATATATACACACACACACACACACACACATATATATATATATACTTACAAATACTCACTTATAAATCTCTGATGATGCTGATATTTTTCGGTGAAACGTGCGTCAGTGTTAAAACGTCAAAAACGCAATACACTACTTGCAGAAGAAACTATATTGAATAATATCAAAAAAATATTATATATATATATATATACATATATTGTAACGTACCAAATTTGGCAGTTACATAGAGTAACTAATTATTACGTCAAGTGACGGGAGATCACGAAAATATTTCAAAGTACATAAAATAATGTAAACAAAAAGTGTATCTACAAAGATATATTATTGAAAAATTCCAACAAAGAAGAAGGAAGAGTTATATAGCATCATGAAGTACAAAGGAGAAAGAAAATGACAACGAGCCAATATAAAATGTTAGAAACCAGGCCCAATAGATTCCAAACAGTGAGGGGAAACAACAAAAATCATAACCATTAAAATGAAGGAAAGACAACTCAAGAACAACCACAATGATGGTAAAACAACCAATTTATTTATTAATATAAATACTATGGAACAATGACTACCACAAATGGAAATATTGAAGAAGATGACGAGAATAAGTGTACATTGATTATCACAAGTAAAGTACAACCCAGGAGAACACCGATAGTGAACAACAAATAAACAGGAGAAGAAAGGAAGAAGAAGAGCAAAGGAAACATAACATGAAGAATGAAGATAATATATGGACAATACAAGAAATCACCATTCACCAAGTATACAAGGAACTATACTAGTGACCGGAAGAAGTATAACGATTATCAACTATGAAAAAACCAGTGTTTAGCATAATTAAGCAATCACAAACAGTAATAGTGAAAACTTAATGTAAGTGTGAGAACCTGTAACAAGTTAACCATTTTTAACCCAAATAAACCCCACAGACAATACAAGTGAGAAGGCTTATAACAGAGGAAAATGCGTTACCATTATAGTGGAAGAATCAAAGATTAAATAGTTAAAATGCACAGACAATTAGTGTGACCAGTTTAATCAAGATTGTAACCCAAAATAGATAATCATAATACCACCAAGAGAAATGAAAGATAGAACAGTAAAATAATTGTTCATAGGAACTGATAATAAAAGCTTTGTAAACCTTAAAATGAGATATAACTGAATGCCACGGCAAGATAGACTAAAATATAAAGAAAGTCCAGAACAAAATAGTAACAAATAAGCTAGTTTGTTAGGTATCAAATAACCAATGTACCAAAAACTAGGTACAACACAACAAGAAATGTAATACTATTAGATTAAGAATACTTGTGTTGTTGTTTAGAAAAAATAGTGTAAACATGTGTATTACTTAACAATTAAACCATTGTAATAGAATACCATAATGAAATCATAATAGTAGAATCAAATACTGCATAAGAATATGTTGCACATTTGTTACCAGATAACTGATACATAACCTCATAGAAAGTGCACCTACAACATAAAATCATATATATTAATTAAACCAAGCAACTATCAACAATTGTTTCAATCAAAAACTAATTATGAACAGTAATGCAAACTAATAAATAATATTTGTACTGAAATACACAGCAAATAAAGCAGATTAAATATGATAGCATAAAGCCAGAAGAACAGAACCCCAAATGTAACAAGTTAGTTAAGCAAAATACACTATCAAAACTTGTTAAAGGATTACTAAAAATGTTACCAGTAGTTAGAAAAATATCTAATACTACTATGAGAACAGATCACAATTATAATAATAGTAGTTTTATAATCAAATTATTGGAAACTAACTGACTATGATTGTAGAACCAAATGTAAACAAACACTATGTGACAAGTTAGTTAAGCAAAATGCACTATCAAAACTTGTTGAAGGATTACTAAAAATGTTACCAGTAGTTAGAGAGATATCTGATACTACTATGAGAACACATATCAAATGTAATAATAGTAATTTAGTAGTTGATTTATTAGAAACTAACTGACTGTCATTGCAAAACCTGATGTAAACAAACCCAATACTTAGAATTGGAAAGCTTTCAGATAACGAAAGAATGATAAATACATTAAAATAAACAAGGTACTATAGTTGTACACTATTTTAATTTGTAACATTATATACCTTATGTGGTAAAATAAGTGAAAAAGTGATAAATTCAATAAATGAGAACAGAAGGTTGTTTGATAAGACTATTAATATAGGAAAAACAACATTTTTCATAGAACAAAATGTGAACAGATGTAAATAAATGTATATATTATTGTTAGAATGCCAAACAGATGTAATTAGGTAAGAAATAATAGTGTTATAAGCGATTATAAACGATCGAATATGGTCATTGAGGACGCCATTATCAAATATTGTTTGAAGGGCAATTACAACTATTTTCTATGTTAAAACGAAAGAGAAATGGACTCGAGACGTTTAATAATGAGTGATATAGTGTAATTGGAGCAAAATATGGTGAAATAAACTTATTCATATTAAGATTCACCATATGAATTTGTGACATAGTTTAGTGAGTTAATAATGGACGGATTTCATCCTTGTTTAGACTTAAATTAAAGCCGCAAGTGTCCGCAATCTATTGCCACTAACCATTCAACGATACGATGATTAATAAAAAAGTTATAGCAATTATAAACTTTTCAGTCATTTTGTGTATCAACGCTTACGTCACATATAATCTCTAACCCAGACAAAAATTTGTAAAAAATTAAAAGTTTTATTTAACTAAGGTGTTTTGGGGTAGAGAGTTCGACAATTTAAACCAATCAAATGGCTTAAAATAACCAAACGAGCAAGAGACGCTTAGATGAAACAGTCAGTCGTTCCGCATCATTCAACGAGCAAAGTTGACGAAGAAAATTGTTAAGTTTTTATTTAAACAGTGCGCGTCACTTCCATAAGTACGCTACATACATAATCTGTACACTACATAACAATAACGAGTGTCCAGTGCTAAGTGAATTAAAATAATAAACCGGCCAGTGTATAATAAAGGTCGTGTTTTCGTGTTTTGTGTTTAGTAAAAAACAGGGAGTACTCTATTTTTATTATTTAACGAATTGAAATGAAATAATAATTTTCGTTAGTGAACGAAGAATTATTGTTTTGGGACTGCACTAGCCATAAGTACCGAAGTGCATAACCAATGATGAAAATTATCAGAATTGCAAAAATGAATTATATCGCAATCATTAATTTAAAGAATAAATATATTACGATTTTATCGTGATTAAAGAAATCGGTATTAATTTAAATATCGAAAATACGAGCGTAATGAATAGTCGCTCATTTGACTCATTTCGTTTGAACTAACGAATAACGAATTTATTGCGAAAAAATATTCTAATCAACTGATAATTATCCATCAGATGCAATATGAATAAAATGTATGTGTTTATATTAATAAGAATTTAATGAATAATTTAATTATTCAAAATAACTACTTACTTTTGTTAACTAACCTAGAAATAACAACGACAACTTTGTCACAAAATAATGATTCTGTTCTTAAATAATGTCAATCCAATGAAAGCTATCACAAGAGTTTTTTTTATTATATATTTTTTCTCTTGCCAATAAATGATTTTTATAACTAACGAATAAATGATAATAGTAATTTTTAACAGTGCAGCGTAAAGCACGTGTTATTAAACCAACTGCTGTACCCAGTATACTCACCGTACGATAGTACGAAATATATCGGTTTATGGTACCGACTTGTATTTTTAATATTTGTTTGTTTTTTGTAGTAATTCTTTATTAAATATTGTTAACTTAGATAACATCTTGTATCTGGTATCATGCAACTTCCAAGAACACACGAATTTGGTAATGTAACTGAGTAAAGAGGACATAACCTCGTTAACTAAAATTATTGTACCAGACCCCAGTGTTACCAGCCTTGAGGTTAAAAGAGCTCAAGAATTGTTTTTAGTAATTATTATTTCTGTAAGGACATTATTGATTGATTGTTTGTTTTTTAAAAGAGTTAATGGCATTTCAGAATTGTTAATAAATCTCAATTTATTTACCAGTGGAAAGAGTTTTTGATTTTAAAATTAAAATAGTTTAATTTTTATGATACGTTCTATCAGAAGGTGGCGGTAGAATTTGAATGTTTAATACAATTCCAATTACAGTTAAACCATTATTTTAATTTATTGTGCATGTGAATTGATTAGGATATTCAAATCGAATATCCGTATGTGTGTATAAAGTGTATGTTGCAGCAGAAGAAGTCACCAAACAGAACATTGATAACATCCACATATGGTAAGTGGGGACGTTAACAGTGAAGTGCTAAATACTCTTTTAAACTGACGGAATTAAACGGGAACACCCACAACAACGCTATTAATAATCACAATCATTAATAATCAATTTTAATAGTTTTATCGTTGCAACTAGATACGTTACAATATATATATATATGTGTGTGTATATTGTAACGAGTAGTTCTGTATGTACTCTTTAAAAGTGTGTTTTATGTGTGTTAGCCCCACACGATGTAGTCGTTACTTTAAGTTTACTTACTTTTTTTAACTTTCCACGCTGACGATGTCCGTCGCGAACTCACGAATTACCAGTACCAATATCTCGCGAGTGTAAACCTTACCTGTCCTTTAATGAGTAAATTTAATTCCCGGGTGGCGCCAAATTGTTTATGAAAACAATTAAAAATGTGAAACTGAGCGGTCGTTCTAGACGGTGTTGACTAATTCAAATTACCCTCGCAACTGGCGGGCATATGAATCTCGCTAGTAGTTCGTCGTGCTGCCGACGTCTAACGCTGGCAGACAATTTCGCTCGTCGCTAGAGTACACAAACTTTATAATGCAATTTATAATGAAATTTATTATAATATGAGTTTTCATAACATGCTGCTTTTACAGTGTGGGGTTGTTAGCCCCACGTCCAACCCCCAACCTGGAGGACCAGGAGCTTTGATTTCTGTTCCCCTAGAAAGTTGCCTTCGCTTCGGCTAACGAGCACTCTCTGCCCGTTCGCAGTATCACAGCCGGTTAAATCAATATCTGATTGCCGCCTGTGATAATCCAAAGTTAAGCCGGTCCAGGATCATTCCCTATACGCCCTAACTTGGTACTGATGGGTACTGCTGCCCTCCCCCAGGAATGTTTATCGACCTTCCGGTCTAGATCCGTACTGTTCTGCGTCAACGGGGTCACCTCTAGTGGGATGTGGCTCTGCACCACGCAGTACGGTCTTGGCTGGAGATAGGCTAAGGGCTCCTTTGGGAGCTAATATCGCATCATCCAACCCTGGGAATTTGTGAGGACCAGTGCCCAGTCGACACGGAACAAAGGTACTACCTCTCCAAATTCCCTCGACCCCATTTTATTTTGGTGGGGACCAAAACCTTAACGGTATGTGCACTTGTATATAATCTAAATGATTTTTGTTCTTAATACAGTTTAAGGGATTACTTTAGAAAGCCATAAACATGAGTTTAATGACTACCAAGCTTACTATTTATAAAATTATTAGTCAGCTGTTTGTATAACTTGATTGAAGACATTAAAATTATTAGAAGAAATGCCAGCAGCAGACAACGCATCATTATTGTAAAACGCATTACTGAACACAGAATACCGTTGTTCAGAATAGTTAATTGTCATAAACAACCTTATTATGATTATAGTAAGGTATACCTGATTATAAGTAATTGAAAATTGCATATGTTTGTGACACAATTTTACCATTCTCTGTCTTATAATAATTTTTGCAACTCTTCAGAACTGAGCACAATTGGGGAACAGACGAAGCAACTTCTGACAGTAGGAATAGAGAAAACATTTTACAAAATTTGTTAAATTATAAAACATCTGAGCTGTATTCATATACAGGGTGATGACGAGAATGTGACGAATTTTAAGGCGACATAGGTTGGCAACGACCACAGTTATCTGGCATGCAAGCAGGAATCGGATAACTGTGGTCTTGCATACCTGATGCCATTTCATTTACAGTGGAGCAGTGGACTGGTACATTTTTTATTATTAGCGGGGGTCCTACAGTCTATGCCGCATCCTGCACTTCGATCGCCATTACTCCTTATCTTTCCAGTCATCGTCTTAAATAGCTCGATCTCATGCTTTTCCTAATTCCTGTTCTCCATTGTGTTGTCACTCTTCCTTTTCTTCTCCTGTCTTGTGGTGTGTAAGTCAATGCTTTCTTTGGCCATCGCTTCTCCTCAATCCTCATTACGTCTCCATCCTCCATACCATAGAACTGTCTGGAATCTATTCTTTCTGCTGTTGTAAATATGCGCCCTGTTTTCCTTCTTATATCTTCCGTGTTCTAACATGTTGCATTCTAGAAATATTACACGCTCTTCTTAAGAAGTCCATTTCCACAGTTTCTATCATATTTTTCTCTTCATCTGAAAGTTGTCAGGATTCGCAGCCATAAGTTAAAATGGGCTCCACAATAGTTGTGTAGATTGTCAGTTTAGTTTGAAGTTTCATTTTGTTCGACCGAAGTAACGAGTTTAGCAAACGAATAGCCTTTTTTCCCTGTTGTATCCTATGGACTGCTACATACTGTGTGTTTGTGGTGGGAACTTATTTTTAAAATAGTGATTCGATTGCGATTACGCAGTGATTATTCCGCCATCACTTTAATGTTCCACGTCATGATGCTGTTCCTAGTCGCAATACGATAAAGTTGTTGATAATAAGCATTATTTGGTGTGCTGTGGCTAATTTAGGGATCATAGGCCCTTATTTTATTGAGAGGAAGGACAAACGGTGACAGTCACGTCTGCTAGATACACAGTTATGTTACAGGAATTCCTTGCTCCTGAACTGCGTCGTTGTGGGATCGACTTGAACGCTGTGTGGTTCCAGTAGGATGGAGCAACAGCCCACACTGTCAGAGCACCCTTGGAGATAGAGTTCGAGAGATGTTTCCAGACCAGGTGATTTTCGGAGGAGGCGATGTTACATGGCCGGCACGATCTCCAAATCTGTCAGTGTATGAATATTGTCTCTGGGGATACCTGAAGTCTAGAGTTTTTCTTCCCTCCATATTCCGAGACATGATTATTGGTTCCTGAACATATTGGTTTTACGGGGAGGGGTTGTTGGCCCTTCGCCCAACCCCCAACCCCCAACCTGGAGGGCCAGGTCATTTTTATTCAGGGTTTCCGTCCCCTAGACCAGCTGCTTTCACTACAGCTTAGAGCCTGGTCTACCCTGATTTCTGTCAGGGTTTACTCCCTTAGCCTTTGAAGATCCCTCTTCATCACAAGTCAGCGATTCTCACTATTTACTCCAGGGAGAATGGGTTGCCTCTTCAGCCTTTTGCAGACCCTACTCTGCCGCATCCGCCGTTGAGTTCTTCACCGTAACCCTGGCTAGGGACCCTTACAGGGTGCTCCCATCCGTAGCCAGATGGACCCAGGTTTTTTTACGAGGTGTTACTCCTTCCCTCCTCCTTCCCCATCACTTGCGAGATGAGGCCCCGGACTTGGGACCGGCATTGTTAAAGAACACCGTTGGCACCGTTGGTATCCGACTGCGTAGATTGCAATGGGCAGGACACGTCATTAGGATGGAAGACAACCAAATACCTAGGAAGGTACTGTTTAGTCAGATCGAGGGTAGAAGGCCTGTTGGAAGACCCAAGACAAGCTGGATTAACGCAGTGGCGAGGGATGCTCATAATTTACTTAAAATAAAACGATAGCCATCGATCGTAAAGGACAGGGAAAAATGGAGGCGGATGATTATGGAGGCTAAGGTTTGACTTCGATCTGTGACACCATAGAAGAGTGTTTCTTCAAATAATGACGACATTAATGAACTCGAGGCCACTACACAGCAAGAAATCACAGCCACACCAAACAACATGGTGCAAACAGCGTAGCGAAATCTACGGGACAGACTGCAGCAGTGCATACAAAATGATGGAAGACATTTGAGAAAAGTCTTTTTTAAAACTGAATTTACTCCTGTAAATGGCATCAAATTCGCTGTAATTACATAATAAAACAAAGGTAAATAAAATCTATTTTATATTACTTATTTCATTTTTAAAAACGGCAGATTCCCGTGGACCACCCTGTGTAAACAAAAGTACGTAGTAGTATTTACGAGGGTAAAGTCAAAAAGTAAAGGCAAATTTTTAAAAAGGAACTTTTTATTGTGAAAACAAGATGACAAGTAACATCATTTCTCTACATAATCTCCCTCAACTTCTATGCACTTGGTCCATCTCTTGACAAGCTTCGTAATTCCGTCCTGGAAGAAGATTTGTGGCATCGTGCACAGCCACTCACGCACCGCCTCTACAACCTCGTCATCCGACGAAAATTTGGATTCACGCAGGTGCTCCTTCATCGGACCAAAAAGGTGAAAATCCTTGGAGCTAGGTCAGGACTGTACGGCGGATGCTCCAGCAGTTCAAAACCAAGATCTTGAATGCACTGGATCGTTTTCCCCGCAGTATGAGGACGGGCATTGTCCTGAAGCAAAAGCACCCCTTTTGAAAGTTTTCCTCGCCTCTTTGTTTTGATTTTGGGTTTCAGATCTCGCAGTAGCTCACAGTAGCTGTCACTATTCATTGTTTGACCTTTAGGAGTGTAATGAATTAGAAGTGGACCTTTCATATCCCAAAACACTGCCATCATCAACTTTCCTGCAGAAACTTGTCTTTTGAACTTTTTTGCTGTAGGCGAGGATGGATGTTTCCACACCATACTCTGCCGCTTACTCTGTGGTTCGAAGTGATGGACCAACGTCTCATCAACGGTTACTATGCGACTGAGAAACTCTTCTCCTTCCTCTTCTAAACGCCTTAAATGTGATTTCGAAATTTCCAAACGTTTCTGTTTGTGCTGGTCTGTAAGTCGATGTGGTACCCAACGAGCACACACTTTGCGATAATTTAGTGATTCGTGGATGATTGCAACTGATGAACCGTGGCTAATGTTCAACGCATGCGCAATATCATCAATTTTGACACGACGATCATCATGAATCATTCGCTCAACTGTCTCGATGTTCTTGTCCGTCTTCGAAGTGGATAGTCTACCTGAACGCTCTTCATCGCAGATAGATACACGACCATTTTTAAAGCGATTTATCCACTCATAAATTTTGCGTTCATTAAGACAGCTTTACCGTACTGCTGCTGCATTCTGCGAATAATCTCCGCAGGTTTAGTCCCTTCAGAGTGCAGAAAACGTACCACTCCCCTCATTTCTTCCTTGGTGCACACGGACAACGGGGCACTCATAATAAAATGCCCTGAAATCACTACGAATGGAGCTGAGCACTGAAACAACACAGCTAAGGAACAAAAAAACTTTGAGGTTATGATATGTCATTGTTCAGTCAGTGCTGCCATCCATTGCAGCAAGGAAAATAAAATTTGCCCTTACTTTTTGACTTACCCTGTAGTACTTACAGAAAATGTAATAGCACTTACCAGTTGGTTTGAAACTTATGCTCATATGTAATGTGTTTCTGTGTTAACAGACGCCACGGCCGTGACACCATTCAGGCCATATAACGATACCGAGGTATATACATGAAGCATAAACATCAAGATTTCTAATTTATTTACATATATTGTGTCGCTCTCCCCTGCCCGCTGTGTAACTGAGTAAACATTGTACACATTCTGTCTTTTTTTTCTTAACCATAGTCCCTCAAAATTCCTTTTCTTTCGATAATCTATGTTTGTTTTTTATCCACAGGTTTGTTGAAAAAATATTGGTGTTCCTATGAAATAATCTTTTGTAACTTACAAGTGCTTACTTGATTTGTTTTCTCTTATCCTTCTTGCATGGCCCCAACAAGGGGGTTCAGCATATGTCGTGGCATAAGGGCCTGGGTCTCAGGGGGCCCGGGACAGTGGAAAATAATACGACAGACAGCAGTGTTTTTTTTTGTGTGGTGTAAATAGACGACACAACGCAATCTTCGTTTATTGTGATCTTATTTTAATTTTATGATAATTGTAATAAAAGGACGGACCCTCATTCATCACATCACATTATTCTCATGAAAGCATTTATAAAACAGTGTTTGAATCTGAAAAGTATCCACTAAGCCTACTCTAATCTATTTATGATAAAAGCCTTCAGGCTTTATTTGTGAACTTCTGTCTTGCCCTTAGGGTTTTCTGTACTATTCCAGTTACAGTTTCGTCTGCTGAAAGATTTTTCAGCAAGTTAGCGAATTCACTGAAAACGTGGCAGAGAAGCATTACCTCCAAAGAAAGGCTTAATAATTTGGCAATTTTAGTTATTGAAAATGAATTGGCTAACAGAGAATTGATTTTTCAGATGTTATTGACCAGTTTGCTCAAATGAAAGCAAGAAAAAAACTTTGCACTACTTAAGCCATTTTAGAAGCTGGGCCTCTCTCTTTCACTTATGATTGGTTATTATCTTAGACACATTATTGTTTTTTGTTTATTTTTATAACAACTGTAGGACTACGACATGTGTATTGATAAACACAGACTGTTTCTTTTTGTCTTATAAAAGTTAATTTTAGTAGTTGGTTGAGGTAAAAAGTGAGTTAATTATTTGATTTTAAATTTGAAACACTGTAAATTATAAGTACTCTACGTAGTTTGTTAATTCTGTTTTACTTTAAAGCGATACGTCCAAAATTTTCTATCTGATAAAAAGACTTTTAACCTATTTAGCGTTTTTATTATTAGCCTGTTTACAGAAAAATTCTGTTAGACACAAGTAATATGTTTGTCTAATAAGAAAAAGACTTTAAAACAAGAGGGGTTTTGAACGGCGAAGGAGGGGACCCGGAAGATGGTCTGGCATAGGGGCCCCAGGAAAGATGTGGGGCCCTTGCCTTCTTGTCAGAAATATGGTTTATATTACAAACAAGATCCTTGCTTCTTTTCTGCTAGTCTAATTTTTTTTTGTAAGGCACTCTAGTTTGCTAGTTTTGTTATTCTATATTCTATATATGAACGAAATTGCAATCGTTCTTTGGACGAGTGACTAATACATTTATTAGTACGCCCAATTACATTAAACAATTTTTTTATTGTTCTCTTCATAGACTCGAAGTAACCAAAACATCTTATGCTTTTATCTTGAATTTAAATAAAATTTGATTGTTTAATAGATGTCATACATAATAACTTTCAACACGTTCTTTAATGTCATTAAATTCATTAATCGTTTATATAAAAAAATCGGTATGGAGAACCATACATGACTTCCATGTCCTAAAATTTATATTTAAAATCATTTAAATATTAATTAAATAAGTGGATGCTTGAGTTATGAAGAAATTACGTATCAGCTAAAATGGTACCACCATGTCAGGTGGATTAAGACTATCTCTTTGTGAGGAAGGACTGTACTTTTGGATAAAATGTCTGTAAGACGAACGAAGGGCTAGCTAAAGGTAGCTGCGATCTGATTCCTGTAATGAAATTGGACTCTCGCTGCGAGGGGCCGAGGGATGTCTATAGTGTTATCAAAGTCTTTCCTGTCAATACTATACTAGTCATTTTTCTTTTTAAAATCGAGTCTTGATTTCTTTCTTTCCATTTGTCTTCTGATTTCCTGAACGACTATTCTGTTCACCCGTGTAATTATAAATTTCTCAGCAAAACATTTCTTCCTTAATACGTTTGTGTCACCTGTTTAACACCCACCATTCTTATCCATGTCATAACGCTATATTCCACACAGGCTAGTAAATAATTAGCCATCAGGCAGGTCAAAATATTTTCAAGGAGGGGCAAACAGTTTTCCAAAGGAGAAAAATATTTATATATTTTTCATACATACATACACACATGCACATATTAGTTTATAATTCTCATATCATAATAGAAATAAGTACACAGATTGTATTAATTGCTTTAATACAACACTGCCCAGCGATCCACAGGAAGCAAATCGATGTACATCTTTTCGGCTTGCACGCGTTGTGTTGGTGTGGGTTTCGGCACTTTCCATTTAAAAAGAGTGCAAACACAAGAAAATAAACATGAGTGAGGTGAGAAATAACGCGAATTTTGTATGTATGTGTGTGTGTGTGTGTCCTGCCGGCCTTTTTATTGCGGTAATCACAATAATAATAAAACTTTGGAAAAGTAAACATTACATAATTGAGATATGCTTGTCTGGCAGGAACGATATATTTTCACTCATACGTGATTTAAATTAAAATGAAAAATATAGAATTTTGTTAAAGTGAAATGAAATGTTTCCATAGAAACTACTTCTTTGTTGTCAATAACGTAGTACACGTATAAAACTTATAAAAATTTACCTCCTCCATCAACTACCATTTTAATTTATAAAAAAAATTACCCCTCCCCCTTCAACTACCCTTTTCATTTATAGATATTTCATCTACCTTTCTACAGTGGATTATTATGACTTTCTTTTCAGGATACTTTATTTATCAAAATTAAGTACTTTACTCTTGTTAAAACGTAAAACGTTGCTGGTAAACTACCCCTTTCCTTTAACCGATCTTCACCAAAAACAATAGGGCTTGAGTCCTCTACAATTCATGGCCGTATGCAAAAATTATTTGATTCTGTTTGAATTTGAGGCTGTTATCGTTTGCCATAGGAAACATTCTACACACAGACACTTTTCGAAAAATGATTTTTTTTCAGGTTTTGGTGGTAGTACAATCAGAATCTGCCGTTATCTCGAACACGATTTTTTTTGCCATGACCATACTTCCATTTCCTTATGGAACATGAAAGTAAAAAGGAAAGCTTTTGAAAGCCTCGTAATGTGGTACACAGTAGAATCATGGACCATTAGAAACAAAGAAAGAACGTTTTTTGGAAGCCTCGTAATATTATTTGTGTCAAGCATTAAAAGTATTAACTGGAGGGAGAGAAAACAACTGTAACAGAAAACAAATGACAAGAGAATTTTACTGAAGCTGTTAGAAAGAAGAAAGCAAATTGGATTGGTCACCTCTCGATGAAGGAAATCACAATAACATTTAAAATAAACAAGAATTAACAGTAGAAACAAAGACTGATGGACGTCAGGAAACAAAAAGATGATATGGTATACTGTTGAATATCATGGGGAGAAGAAACTGCAGAGACTTTAAACGCGTAGTGTATACACGGAGAGAGCAGTTGAGCGTGTTGTGACATAATCACCATTGATGCTGACGATTCTTGTAACGCGGTAGTTCTGGGTCGCACTCTAAGCTGTTCACAGCGGAGTAGGGTACATGCGCGGATCTACTGAGAGGGAAGTAGGGGATTCGAGACGTAATTTGGTAACGGTTGGTTTGAAAATAATGTTGGAAGAAAATGGTAAATTTAGGCCAAGGTGTACAGTAGAGCGTCCGAGGGTCGAAGAATACGCGAACCAAGAGTCAGAGATGCTCCTAAAAGAGAAGGAAGTCAGGTGTGGACCACCAAAGTTTATACGGATCTCAGAACACACACACACCCGAATTCAAGAAAGACCAGTTTTTGGGAAAACATACACTAGCTGGATCAACCACAGCCGCCACGAAGCCATTCCTCCGCTCGTGAACACCGGGGGGACAGGGCCCACGGCCAGGCTGGTTCACGATCCCATGGTACCATTTTTGAGAACGCCACTGATCAACAAGACAACCCCCGAAACCCAGAATGGTTGCGGGCCCTACCTCCACAGGATCTCCCTCGGAGGTCCATCTTCAGGTGGCCGCAGGGGAATACTACCCCACCAAACCAGTGGTAAGACCCTCTGGCCCCCTCTCGATCGGTACAACTTAGGACTGCGCCGACTCAGTGGACGCCAGTAAAGGCCAAGGTGTACAGTACAAATTAAATGGCTGCCGAAATGATTTGAAACGAAACAGATATTTCAAAGAATTCGAGTTGACGACTTGAGAATATGGCCAGTCGCTAACCTCCGAGATGACTTTGGAAGAATATGAATAGACGCGAGTGTAGGCCTATATACAGGTAATTGTGTGTGTGTGTGTGTGTGTTTGGTGGATAAAGTCAACGGCGCTTAATTTGTCTTAAAACTCTAGAGGCGTCTCTGTAGTAAACACGTAAGTAGTTATTTAAAATGCAAACTCATTTCTGTCTTATTATCGAGCGTAAACACGAGGTCGAATGACCTATTCAATATTTCTTTGTCAGCTGATGTACTTGGCTTAAACAAATTACTGCAACAGATCGCGTGGGCGACGAACACTCTTTTGTTGGATAATTTAATATATCTGCTCGAAACAGAGAGGAAACGACTAAACACACAGTCACGTGGCGCGGCTTGGGAGACGGACGCATGACTCCGTAATTACATTCCAGCCGCGTCCAGAAAGAGACTGCAAACGGTTGTTAGTCATTTTGTCTTCAATTGTTTATTTGTATTGCTTTTGCAATAACTCTACGGCATATTTATGGACTGTTTGTGTTGAAACTGATTTTAGTATGTTTTCGTCAGGTAAGTCTGGTGTTGTCAACGTCTTTAATGGCCCCATGTGTTTTCTCAGTTTGTTTTGTTGATTTTTTTTCACTTTGACAATTTGAATTTATTATACTAATTGTATTGTTATCTTTATACTTATTTTTATATTCATTTTATATTTATACTTTTGTACTTATATTTTATACTTATTCTTATACTTGTTATTACATTATTTATACTTGTTATTTTAAATATAATTAAAAATATAAAATTTAAAAATTATATTAATTTGTTGAAAAATATAACGTTTATTTAACCGGAAATAACTTATTTTAATCTTTCTTGTTTTGGGATTTATGTTTCTTCTTTTCCGCTCAGTATTTTTCGCTCCATCGTAAAAGTCGCTGTGCCTAGTTGCTTTGGAAACATTGTTACGACTGGTCTAACTGATCGTCGTATGGTACAGTGGAAAACAAAATACAAGACACCAATGAAGTCACTAAAAACCAGCTTTAATTATCACAATTAACAGTTTGTAATCAACAAGTTATTCAACAAGATTATACAGTACACACGTACAATAATTCAAGTTAATCTGTCCACACAAATAATAATGTCAACTATAAAGAATTCCGCACTATAATCACTAATACACCGCTTGCGCCCGAAGTAAAACTGAAAACTAAGCGGCGGGTTGGGCTATTTATAGTCTGCAGGGTTCCATAATATGCGTCCTTAACAAACACTTGAAAATTCTAGAGGATACTTCAGCGCAACCTTGGCAGAAACACGGACCGTTCGGCTAGTTGAGAAGTTTGTCGAACAACACTATCGAATGTACAAGACTGCTCCGTATTACGTACCACTGTCTCGCATGTTAAGTGTCTTGATGCCAGACGCAGAGGGCACAGATTTATGAGTGCCGCCAGTGGTTGCAGCGTCCTGATGACCTCCGATGACTGCCTGATGTTTAAATGTCACGTAGTCACACAAGCGTTACAGCTGGGCTCTGTTGGGGTGGCCGAGAAACATGTAGAAAGTTCTGTAATGACGTCACTATATGATCCCCATTATACAGAGGCCGACTCTCGGTTACTGGGCTGTCCCGATGGCGGTAGATACTAGAAAGATCCATCAGACATACGCAGTAGCGCGGGGTCCATGTGACCGCTGTTGCCGGCGGCAACAGTACTGGAAATAAGAGAAAGTAATATTAATTATAACACAGAATGAATCCTTTGGCTATTGAATAATTTGAAATCAGAAAAATATTAGTAGGGAAACTTGAAAAAAAAACATAGCATTGCTTTAGAACTGCTGGACACTTGCATCGTCTTATGTTGCCGGCTCGGATATCGGCAATATTTTACTGCGTATGGTCACTGACCTCGTAGTAGTTGTCACTGTACTGACTATAGAATGAGGGGGGGGACACATTCGCCCACCCAATGTGTACCGGCAAAACGCTCAGTTAGCAGCTATGTTCGTTTTCGGAATCGACGTGCAGCAGTTACTACGTACCTATTTGTGTTTTGTTCGTTTAGTCATGTGTTTCTCTGTTTGGCTTTATTATTTTTAATTTGATTATTTGTGTCCTGATTTGTTCTGTGTAAGTATAATGGAGTCAGATCCCGTTGAACCGGGACCTTCTTCACCTGCCAGCAAATGATAGAAATTACTCTAAAAAAAACTTTTTGGTTCTAAAAAGTATATTTTGGCTCTAAAAAGAACACTTGGTACTAGGAAAAATTCAAATTAATTTTTAGGCTGAGTCTTAGTCGTATCACAACCGGCAACAGTTGTTATGTACGCACGCCACGTCACTGATGACGTAAGTAAGGATCGGCCGAAATAGCGATCCTGGGCTGAAGCAGTAGCGCTGTCATAGTGTCGTCGTCGTCGTCGTCGTCATTAGCTTCAAGGTTTAAACCATTTCCGATTTGTTCCCTTCTGCCTTCATTATATCTGCTCACTTGTCTAGTCCTTGCACGGCCCACGAATCTTCTCTTCGGAACTCGAGAATCTGCCATACGATCAACGTAATCCTCAAATATTCTTCGACTATCCTTCTTTTAACGTAGGTACTGTACCTTTATTTCTCCTACATTCTATGCCTATTACGACCTTTTTATAACTAATGTTTTTTTATATCCACCCACTTCGTTTTACTTTTGACCTCCGCGGTTGTCTACGGAAGTGTATTCATTAGAAGTATTGGAGGAAAGAGAGAATAGTTTATAGATAACTTGATGAATATTCAAAAATAACTTAAAAAATGAAGATATATTTTGTGATGTAATTAAAAAGTAGTCGTTTACCATTGTCTCCGTCCGGCTGTGTTCTTTGAAAGTTGTGAGAAAATTAAATTAATTTCCCAATTATATGGTATCAGTAACGTAAAAATGTAGTTAAGTTAGGTAAGTCCCAGACGATCTGCGAGAGAATCAACCCGCTTCAGAATCAAGATTGATTCTAAACTTGTTACTTTAAGAAACAAAGTAACAAGGTCGAGACACAAAATTAAAGTTCTGTAGGTAAAGTTATGGCAGTTCCTGTACTGTTCTATGGTGTGTACGAATTACGGACAACAAACAAGAAACAAGACAGTAATATACAGGCTTAGGAAATGGTGTTCTTAAGAGGAGTTAAGAGGTGTCCTAAACTTGACCGTAGAAAGAATGAAGCTGTAAGAGAAGAATTACTAATTTTAACTTGAATAAAAGATTATAAACAACGGTGGAAAGAGCATTTAGAAAGAATGTCAGATTCCAGACTGGCCAAACAAGTCTGGAAATATAAACCTGTAGGACACAGGTGAGTGGCTAAATCCAGGAAAAGATTGCTGGACGATCTTTGAAGACAGAACAGGCAGCAACTTGACTACGCCGTGATGAGAAGAGGATGGTGATGATGATGATGATGATGATGATGTGAGTAACGAATTAATTTAAACATCGAGGGAAAAGAAAAAAATTTATTAAACATTATAGTAAACGAACAAAACTTTATAAATGGTCAATAGAGAAATGTTAATGAGTACCTCTACACGTACGGGTAGAAGAGAATTACTAAGAAGAAGACCTCTACAAGTATATCGAAGCTACGAACTGTGTGAAAAGAGATAAGAAAGTGTTTAACCCGCGTTGTAGGAGAGTGACGGGAAATGCTCACACACACACACACACATTTTCTACGTCTACACTACATTCATCGTACACTTTATTTTCTTACCTATGAGTGCATTCTTAGATCTGTAATGTTTACCATAAAGTGTTAAAACACTAGTACGATTTGTATACAATGTTACCAATGTTACGTATGGCAGTGTGGGAGGGAAATTTATGTCTGTCCCTTCTTGTCTTCACTACGTGCATTCACTTGCTAGCGTCCATACGTTAGAAACTTGTGCACTGCCCCACATGTTAGGTACCTTCTTACTAGGATTCTGAATCCATAATAATACGTAATATATGGCGGCAGTGTGGGAGGGAAATTTATGTCTGTCCCTTCCTGTCTTCACTACGTGCATTCACTTGCTAGCGTCCATACGTTAGAATCTTTCGCCCTGCCCCACATGTTAGGCACCTTCTTACTAGGATTTTGAATCCACAATAATACGTTCAAAGTTAATGGCGGATATGTCAAGTGCCACCTTGTTGCTCTACTGGCCCAAAAAATCTCTCAAGTATTTTCCTCTCAAATCGTTTACGATCTTCTTCATCTTTCTTCTGCATCGTCCATGTCTCAGAGTCGTAATTCACTACTGGTCTTATAAGGCTTTTATAAATTTTCAGTTTATAATTCTGAGTTAGGATCCTAGAGACAATAGTTTCTTGTTTGCAAAATACGCTGTTTCCCTTTTCTTTGATTTCCTGGCTGTTCAAATTGTACTCATTTAGCAGTGACCCCAGGTAGGTAAAATTATCCACTTGCTAAAAGCTATAGCCTCCAACATCCAATGTATTTCATTCTTTATGTCTTGACCTGCATTGGGGTAGTGTGGTAGGGAAATTTTAAGTCTGTCCCTCTCTGTCTTCATTACGCACATCGTACGCTAGCTTCCATACGTTGGAATCGTGTCACCTGCCTCGCACAAGCCTACATGTTAAACACTTTATTATTTGCAATCCACAATTTGTTTCAAATAAATACTGTTAGTGCTGTGTTTTATCGCCTTTCTGTGGTGCGGTGTTGACGTCAAACCGCGCGTTACAGTAAATTGCATACACCCACAGTACACTCCGTCCGTATTTTATTATCCGTCCCGTTTGTGAGTGAGTGAGTGAGCGAGTGTGTGTGTGTGTGTGTGTGTGCTGTGTATTTTTGTTGCACTCTTTTTTTCCGTAAATAAATTACTGTAGAGTCAGTACGGACAGAAGGATGTCTGTAACATATGATATTGCCCTAATGCGGGAGAAAAGTTTATGTCCCTTTCTGTCTTCATTACTCGTAGCACTTGCTAGAGGGAAATTTATGTCTGCCCCTCTCTGTGTCTTTATTACCCGTAGTAGTCTGCTACGGTGACATGTCCTTTACGACGGAATCGTCTGTCCGCCCCTCTAGTCGTTTATTAAAACATCTTACTGCAATATGAGAATTCTAACATGTTTAAACATGAAAAACTTCACGCCAGTACTTAATCGTCAGAGCCGATAGAAGGAAATGATACAATATCATCATCGTCATCATCATCATGACCACCACTCCAAGGACTAGGCCTTAGACCTGTTACGGAATCCATCTCCTCCTCGGTCTATCGACACTCTCTTCCCAATAGGGTGATAACCCAAGACAGCCACAGGTAACACGGATATTAGGCATGCGGTTCAAATGTTCACACCATCTCCTTCTGTGGTCTCCAACCTTCTGGTGCAATGATACAATGTTTAAATCGCGTCTAATATCCTCGTTCCTTCTCCGATCCAAGAGAAAACAACCTTGCGTCCCTCTTAGAAATTTCATTTCGGCTGCCTGCATCCTCTGCACGTCCCTTTTACCTAGAGTCCATGTCTCACTAGCATACAAGCATACAGGAATGTGGGGACAGCCACAGTTTTATAAAATTTAATTCGGGTATCCTTCCGTGTTTTATTTTTCAGATACCTATGAATCGTTCCACAGATGCGTCTAAATTTTATTAGCTTACTATCCCAATCAATATCAGTTCCATATGAGATATTACAACCCAGGTAATTAAATTGACTAACCTGATCCAAAATCTGATTATTCACGACTATCTTAGTTCTTATAGGATACCTGGCCTGAAATGATTTCAGCTCAATGAAAAAGTCAAAAGTAAAATTGCAACTGGACAAACAGTATTCAAAAATTATAAAAATTAATTTACCTAATTGGTTGTAAAAAGAAAATCACTTTTTAAGTCACTGTATGTATTTTTTATATATATATAATTTTTACAATTTTCATTTGAAAATGTTCTATTCGTTCATTTTGAATGGGATATCTATCACATACTAGTATTGTTGCGCCCGGTCTGTTGTAAGATTATACAGTGACTCCAATGGAACATACTGCCAACCCTTTTAGACCTCCGTGGATATGTCAATTATAATATCGCACACGACGACATGTAGATCCCAACTGTTGAAGAGGAAATCAAAATAATAACATGCAGCTACTTCACAGAAACGATGCAGTCAGTACGTAGAGGTGTGCTAAACTAGTATTTGAAAATAACAGGTACGAACGAATACGTTCCAAAAAAATAACACGTACAAATACCTGTTATTATGTACGTATTATAGGCTACATATAACTGTGTTGTATAATTGGTTGTTGTAAGAAATAAATTGAAACTAAAAGAATTAACGGTGTTACTTTACACTGTGACTATTAAGCTGTTACTGTTTAAAAGAAAATAAGAAACAAGAGAATTCATAGGCCTATCGACTTTTGGGAATACTAATTTAAATTTAACTAGGAGAAAGCAAACTGACATAGATTTAATATTAAATTATTGATTCCATTTTGGTTAGACAAATCATTTGCGAAACTCAGGCAATGAAATTTAGAGTGCACGTAATAGCACAACAAATAATGTCAAAAAAAATTTACGTGAGATGTGCAGTGAAGTTAAAATCATCTCAGAAATCACACTAACAAAAACTACTGTATGGCCTATCAGACACTCTGTATTTAATGTAACATCAGTGTGAATTTTTTCACTTATTAAAAACAGCTTCGTCTCTTTGGCATAGAGATATTCTGAGCCCTGGTGGTCTTTGCTTCGTTTCATACTTGTATGGCGATCGGCACATGCGCAGAATCAAGAATACAGCACCAAAAAGTGGCTTTGTACTCGTGTACTCGTAGTAGGCCTACTCGTTTACTTGTTTATTCGTTAGTTGCGTAGGGGGTCCCTCGACTCGGAACCGCGAGACCGCGACTAATCGGAACGGGTATTTCGACTTTTCAGTTGTCGTTGAATCTGAACAGGCATTTCAACTTTTCAGTCAGTGTTATATCCGTTCCACAAAAATATCGTTCCGAAATACCTGTTATAAGTATATCGGCCTACCTCTAGTCAGTAGTCGACATGCCATTCCGACCAGGCTACTACGTACTCATTATTGATAGAGTAATGTAAGAATATCTGATGCTGTTTTATAATTTTACTGACTCGGCGTAATTATTACAATTAATGTATGAGGAACTTTGTCTGTCTGTGTAGGAAAATGCGCGCCACTCGACAGAACTTATAATTTATTATTATACCGCGCCGTTGCTATGTAATTTCTACATTGTACAGTTTCTTCTTAGAGTTATTTCACACGGACGATAACTGACCTTTTAGACGGTCACACACACGCATGCGCGCGCAACAGTGAGGCGCTTCGTTTAAGTAAGGTCCGTTTTGAAATTGCTGCCGACTGCGGTAACGAAGTGGGATGCCGCATGCTACTTGTAATAGTCTGTCACGTAATAATATTCACTGGTCGAGGCTATTTCGTCGGCATCAGATAAGCAAGTCTTGTGGTATGTGAGCCATTTATAACGAATATCGCCGTCTCGTCTGTCCTTCCCGGTTCGAGCAACATTTCTACACGTTCCGAACTGCCTGTGTCCGTCTCAACCTCGGTTCCAGCCACACCATGTACGGCGCAAGGCACTATTTCCCTCGGTATTCTATCTGGAGACTTGTGTAGGACACGATCCCTCCAGTTTATCTTGTTTGTTTATCGTCTGTCCTTCCCGGTACCAGCAACATTTCTACACGTTCCGAACTGCCTGTGTCCGTCTCAACCTCGGTTCCAGCCACACCATGTACGGCGCAAGGCACTATTTCCCTCGGTATTCTATCTGGAGACTTGTGTAGGACACGATCCCTCCAGTTTATCTTGTTACGATGAACTATGTTCACAATCTTTTAAACATCTAACGCAGCTTGTGTATCATCGTTACGCATTCTATCCAATCTTGAACGCCCTTACGTCGCGTCGCCCGAAGGTATTCCATTTCTGCTGTCTGAAAGGCCCTTGTTAATTTTTTTTGCTATTTAATTACGGCTGACGCCGCCTATCGCATCCTAGCTTCCACGGTGGTGCTGGTCTAAACATTTCTGTTGTGTAAGTCCTCTTGCATTCATTGACACTTCGACGTCCATTTTCTATGAATGTTTAGGTCTCATTTTCTTCTTCTAGAGGCTGGAGTCCATTCCCATACCTTCCTTGGCCATATCTCATCCGACATTCTTTTTAAGTGTCCGAACCAATTCAGTCTTCTTGCTTCTATTGTTTCTATAATGTCAAGGTCGATTCCCATCGCTTGTCTTATCTCTACATTTCTCACTCTATCTAGTCTTGTTAGTCTACAACACCTCCGCCAGTAATCCATCTCCATAGCTCTTATTTTGGATTTATTTCTTTTATTAATTTCCCACAGTTCTGCTCCATATGGGGGTACACTTTCGGCTATAGTTTTATATATTCTGATTTTATTGTTTTTCGATATTCGTGGACGTCCGGCTAATCCTTATTTTAATTTGATAGTTTTAATTTTCGGTACGATTTACGTTTTTAATAGTGAGGGATTTAGAGTAAAATATTTTTACATTATTTAGTTTTATAATTTTGTTGTTATAATTACTTTTCCATTTATAACTTCTGAGAAAGACCAGGAAATTTTGAAGTCTCGTATGAAGTGGCCTCTGGAACGTGCGTGAGAAGCTCTAGAAATTATAAACAGGTTAGCTGTCTCCGCTTTGAAGATCCAGAACGAACAACAAACTGGAATGAATACGTTTCCAAATTACAGCTGGGATCCATGTGCGACCCTCAGAGCATGTGCGACGCAGTAAAAGCTAAGATAACCGTTAATGAAGAACAAAGGAACAAACAAAGTACAGAAGAATCCAGCCGCAAGCAGCAAGCACGCGGGATCGTAAACATTGCCCGACCGAACCATATAATCATTGTTATTAAAACATGAAAAGTGTACAAGAGAATTTTGTGTTTGCAAACATGTTAATGACTATCGAATTCCGTGTACTCATCCGCGTTTTTACTTGAAAAGCTATAAACACGCCTCTCAGCGTAACAAAGTCAACATTTTATGACTGACGCTGTACCATTAAGTCCATGTTTTAGGCACGTGATTTAATTTGTCCTCTCTCTCTCTCTCTCTCCCTCCGTAACAACGGCTTTTCACTCTTCCATGTCTTGTGCCCACCTTCTATTCTAAGTCCCAATTGTCTGAGGTCGTTCTACACCTTATCCAACCATCTTATTTGTGGCGTCTCCCACGACGTAGCTCAGAGAAAACTTTTTTGGGGGCTCTTTGGTCCTTCATTCTTTGATCATGCCTAAGTCACTTAATCGTTTTGCATTTAATACTTCTTACCAAGTCTGAGCATTGTATAGATTTCGTAATTTTTGGTTTATCCTAATCCTCCAGTTGTCCCTCCTTTACTGGTCTATACATTCTTCGCAAAAATTTTACATTCCCCTCCATTAATTAATCAATAAAAACATACACACACTAAATATGAATAGAAGCAAAGTTTTATAAACGTCCTCTGTTTTCGAGACTTTAAACAGCCAAAAGAAAATGCATATTCCAACAGACTGTTGAAGAAGCGTAGTTTTTTGTCAGAGTTACGACAGCATGGTCCGTATATACATATACTAGATGTTCTCGACATGGGAGCCCTGTATGACATCGTCGACCCGTCATTCAGAACCATTAATTAAAGCAAACGACGCGCCAGAAATGTGTCACATTGCTTTTAGACGAGCATAAAAAAAATACTCGTCTCCTAAAATAGAATTTGTGACAATTGTTGTAACTGCTGTCTGGCCAGACTCTCGCGTTTCATGATTGCGTTCTGGCAGCGACGTCTACCCAAGTGTGTGTGTGTGTGTGTGTGTGTGTGTGTGTGTGTGTGGTGTCGTACACTCAGAGTTTGATTAATGAATATTACATAGTCCCATCTGTCACCAGCCACTTAGCGTCTGCCACTTTATTGACTCTTTCCCTCTCTTTCCGTTTGTCTCATTGAATACAAAACGTCACTACTGACATTCATTCTGTCTCCTTCGCTCTGTTTGTGTAATACTGGACGTTACAGAATAAATATGAAAATCTGATTTTAAGATCATTAATTTACATTTGTTTGCGATTAAAACCAAAATTCTTACAGCGATGGAACTGTCACTCATGTCTACAGTTTGAACACACACTTTTTTCTCTTTGCAGGAGTTTTATACTGATTCCAGTAGTCTGTTTCTTCTAGATCCTCCGTGTCAAAGTTTCTGTACTCTGTTAAATTTTAAATATAAACCAAAAGAGAAAGAGGGACTTAGGACGGCCATGAAGAAAACGGTGCATGAGTTTAAAACGGTGCATGAGTTTAAACGGTGCATGAGTTTAAAAAAGAAAGATCAGAATGGGTGGCATTTCCTAATCCTGGAATGGTGATAATGACAACGTACATTTTATTTTATAATAAATCGTAGAAAATAGTAACAATGAAAACAGAGAGGATTGCACCGAATGTCGTTGACTGGCAGTTGTCGGATAAAGTTGTATGTGTTTTCATGTGTCAGTATTGTTGAAACGATTAATTACAAAGAGTCTATGAGCGTGTCAT
The DNA here is from genome assembly GCA_034769895.1 of Magicicada septendecula. Classification (NCBI taxonomy): domain Eukaryota; kingdom Metazoa; phylum Arthropoda; class Insecta; order Hemiptera; family Cicadidae; genus Magicicada; species Magicicada septendecula. The sequence goes on along the minus strand of CM068367.1, from coordinate 64,179,396 downwards.
TATCAGAGAGACATAATACTCGTACTATCAGCAGTTGACCTTTGCAACCGAACAAGGACTGCGGTAACGTATGCCAATCCACTGCACGCATCACTGTACTACTACACATTTAAAACACAGTTTCGGTGTGACCTGACTGTCTCTCACAAGGTGTTTCACAAGGTAGCGAATAAAAAAACACACTTTAACAAAATATTCAATAAATTACAATTACACGTAATGTACGCACACTAAATTACAGCCAAATACGTATGAACAATGTTATCAGAACCAGTAATACCCCACCAACACAAGCACGCACTATCATTCAGTAGACCCACCGCTCCTCAGTCGTCTCGGCAGCAAAACTGGTGTGCGTACAGTACATGTCATGAGTACCGGTAGTGTTACTGACAAAACAGCGCTCCAGCACATCGAAGGTTGTTTGTAAGTCTATTGTGTCCACCGTGCAATCCTTTCTCAGTGACGTAACTAGGAGGTGCCTGTGGGGGGGGGGGATGTGACTAGCTCCATGGTTGCACTCTTTATTTTCCTACTCCCTATTTATCTTTATTTACAGATGAGAAATTCAGTATATTTTGACATAATTTTATAAATACATTTTATACGTCCTTTGCGTCTCAAAGTTTTTGAGTATAACGACGTGAACTATATTACAATAATATAACCGACGTTATTTACCAAATGTTGATTGATTGTTAACACATGTAACTGGATTAGAAATATGCCTACTTTAAATGGTTAAATAATTTCGATAACATTTTTAATAGCTCTGGTAAGGGGTGGGGAGATTAGTTCCCCTGATCCCCTCCGTAGTTAGATCATTGTCCTTTCTAATATGGTTTAGGGAATTTTTCTTTCTGCATCTATTTTGATGCCTCTCCTCATCTACCACTCTGTGTCATTATTTTTCATTTTGTTTTTCAATCATATTTTAAAATTTCTCAAATATCCTTTATGTTTATTTGAGATATTGGAAGCCATCTCATTTCTTAATGAAGAAACAGCCTGGTGAACGTGATAAGAAATTAGAAGAAGTTCAGCAGAAATAGGCAGAAGTACTTAAAAAAAAAAAAAAATTAAAAATAGGCAGTCATTGAGGACTGCCGACAGAAGTGAAAACTTAAAACTATGAAATCAATTTGCATGTTTAGGTTTGAATTGCAAAATTTAAGGCTTTTTTTGCAAATTTTTCAATCCAAAATTTCGATAATATAAGCCAATAAAAAATATTTTGAATTAGTAACCATATTTTCAAAATTCAACACATAAATCTAAAATTATTATAAAATTTTATAGAATTTTTAATTTTAAAATCCGCGGCAAAAATAGTATCGAACAACTAGAAATTTGTTTTACCACGCTAGTAAGATAACTCCTAAGCCACTATGAAATACTCATTGCATGATGTATGGCAGATGTCAAATATCAAAAATAAAAAATAAATAATATCAAATTTTTAAACGGAAATATTGATACGAATATTGGAAATATTTGAAAATACATGCTTTGTTTATGTTATTCATTTTTCTATACAAAAATGTTAACATATTTAGTACTCACTTTTGTACTGCACAGTGATCCTACATTTGAACATTTAAAATAATGATCAAACTAAAACACAATTTAAACAATGCACAGTATACACACATTAAACTTTCCACGTAGTCAATTTAACTTTACTTATATACATATACACAGCACTAATGTTACAATCTTACAATAATAAAAAAACTATTAAAAATACATACTTCGACATTAGACATGACGAAAAACCCTAAGTTAACAGCCAGACGGACAAATAACAATTATGTAAATATCATATAATATAGTATAAGTAATTAATAAGAATAAAAATAATGTAAAATAGATCATAAGTATTGCGTTAATTGTTAATACGGAAAGCCAAAATCGCGCTAGGGATCGAACACGCGATAGCAAATTCGGCAGTGTAAGAAACTCCAAAATAAAGTACGTAAACATTAAAAGTGTTTTAAATAGTATAAATAATAGTATTACACACAAGTATAATCTATACTTTCACTGCTGGCCACGCGCAACACGTCATACTTATAGCTACAGATATACTGTTAACATTAGCATATCGGTGACGCGAACTCATAAGATTTTACCCATCCAAAAATCGCCCAACGTGCCTATAGAAGTTTTCACTTCAAAAAAAAAAAAACTTGATGAACGCGACCGTAAATTAGAGGAACGTGACAAACAACTTCAGGAAAATACACGAAAACAAGGGGAGTTTATAAAAAAAAAAAAAACACATGGAGGACCTTGAAAAAATTGACAGCTGAAAATAAAACACTATTGGATACATTTAAAACGCAGATAGATAATGTACTGATGAAAATTTAAGATAACTACATTATACATCAACAAAAGTTAACGCAACATGAAAATAAATTTGAAGAAGTAGATCAAACAGAAATATGTTTATTTCTTTCGTATCCGTGTTTTTGAGTAATACATGGTAGTATAGGTCAAATATGACAATTTGTGAACTTGAAGAATAATTGTTAATTGTCGTTACATGAATTGTTCCTATCCCCGCACTTCTATATGTTTCTGAGACTTGGACTTTGAAGTGATCACAGGCTACTCGTATTCAAGCGGCAGAAATGAGATTTCCCTCAGTCACGTGGCAGGGTATATTCTTCGAGATCATAGAACAAATGCAGATAGACGACAGGAACTGAATATAATTACTATACACGATAGAATTGCCCAATATCGGCTAAAATGGTTGGAACATCTTAACCGAATGGACATCTGCCGCATTTCCAAACAACTATTGAATTATAGGGCTAATAAAGAAAGGATGGAGAGGTTTGGAGAGGCGTTGGAATGACCAGCTCTAGCCTACCTGCTTGAGACTGGAACAGACAATTTCTGGTTTAACCCTTGTTGAAGATGATGCTCGATTGTTTCTATAATAATTATTCGAAGCATATTACGATTTTAGCCTTAACTTATTAGAATACAAAGTTGACGACTGTGGGTTGTGTCATGAAAATGCATGACATCTGGGTTGTAAAAACGTTCTACAGGGCCATACCAGGCGAAGCTTAACGCTGATAGGCTATCGCTCTCGATGTTTAAATTCCTCATCATAAGATGGCAAAAAATATAAATTAACAGACTATCCTGCGTCGCGTTACTGAACTGCTCGTCAGATCAGAGCCGTAACTACTGACTGGCGAGTGATGGTGAACAGTATGTCGGATCTAGTTAATGCCTGTAGTCTTTCTTTTGTACCCATAATTTGAACAGATTCTGATATCAGTATTACTGTATTCACTTCCGGTGCGGGTACCTTTAATTGGTTGCAATTTGACTGTAAACAATGTACTTCCGGTTCTTTTTTGCGCACGAAATTGCTTGATAATAGGTTAGGGGTGCTTTATTTTTTTCTAACCAAACAAAATTAGTATTGGCACGTAAAATCTTACCTATAGATAATTATAATAATAATGATTAAATACCTTGTTTTACGCGTCTTAAATAACGAAAAACGTGTTATATGTGATGCATATGATCTTCTTCTTTCTTCCTCCAAATAATTCACCTTGTAGGCCTACCTGGTTTTATGAAACGCCTAAACAATTATTATTTGCCGAACCCTCCTCCAGTTCTGTCTCCAACATAACATTTAACATTTTGATCTACGATTCTGGGGGTCGTCTTTAGAAGATAAATACAAAAGTGCAAACAGAAAAATAACGGTTTTAATACGTTAACTGAAATAAACCTACCTGTAATATTAGCCGGTAAAATATATTAATTTTCGTGTAGTCTAATAATATAATGTATAATGTAAAACCGGTGGTTATTTTCTTTATGTTGAAGTATTTTACATTCACTTTTACTTTACAAACCGCAAGCACTACACAACTCAAAAAAAGGCAGGATAGCTCGTTCAAGTTACTACAATGGACTCCCATTGTCACACAGAACGCGTTCGTTGTTCATTTCAGTTCATATTCACTCACAAAACAAAACATGTTGTCAAAATGACAATAGTTACCTTTAAAATGTAGGTCATACATAATTTAGAATTAACGCATACCATTTTCCGTTCTAATACAACCATTTAACATCTAACACATTGAAATGTAAAATAAAAGTTTCTTACATTGCGGGAAACCGCCACTGGCAGGTTGAAAACTTTTATTTTATAACAATTAATGGTTCATTATTATTTGTCAATTCTGAATTATATTTTAATGATAACAGCACTAATGGTAATTATTGTCACTATAAGAATGTTTTGTTTTATAAATTTTATTGTCAGTGCTTTTATAATTTTGTGTTCTGAATACGATCCCAGATTATGGGGATTGAAAACGTAAAGTGAGAAAATATTAGGTTTAAAGTGGAGACAGTCACAGAAAAGACTTCACCAGTTAGGGACCTTGTAGTTGCTACCTACAACACCTGACCTCTGCTCAAGTGGTTCAATTTGGAATAAATTTCAGTTCCAATTGTGATTTTTTCGCCATCTTCGCAATTTCTTCTCGGTCTGCACCTCATAAATGATTAAAAAAATTATTTTCCTTGCAAAATATGATATTCATTCATTTTCATTAAACAACACATATTGAACATTTTATAAAAAAGTAAATATAAAATAGCCGTGTCAACTCAAGGTTATATGAGTAACGTGCTCTTTGTCTCTCTTGCACCCTCTCACTCTCTTTAAGTCAGAATGGGTAGGATCACTTATTCTACCAATTTAAACGAATAATAAACTTTTCAAAACTAGATCATAAAATGTAATAAAAATAAAAGTACAATACAAGAGTGCAGTAAGCAAATAAAATGTATAATAAATTATAAAATACAAACCTGTTAAAAGAATGTTGATGTAAGAGAGTGGGGGACAAGCGTAATCACTAGTTAAACAGAAAAGGACTGTAAAAATTAATAATCCCTATTATTACTTGATGTAAAAATAAACAAACACTAGGCAAATAGGATGCCAGTGAAACACCAAATATGTTATAAATACGATAAGTGTCAGTGGAGTGGTGACAGCATAGGTGCGGGTTAATTGCTTTTAAAAAAAGGAAAACCAATAAATAACACCAATAGTGAATTGTGGTGAAGGGTTTCATCTCAGATTGAGATGTTAGTGAAGGCTTTGGTGTAAGTAGTTGTATTTGTGTTCTATACCAAAACCTATAGTTATTAACATTTATAAACTACATTGTAAGTTAGTTTGAGCCTACTGGCAAAGTAAGAAAATTGTGTAACTAGAAACCAGGACCTATGAACAATAATCTATTCATTAGCCAGTAATGCTTGATAAGATTGATGGGATGGAAGTATGGTACACCAAGTAGTTTGTGATTGTTTGTCAATTTATAAATGTAGAATTTGGCCATGAAGGCAATACCTTAAAGATAACATGTTAAAAGATTTTGTTCTAATTATATTATTTGTTAATTTATGATTGTAAACTTGGCCATGTAAACACTACTTTAAGTAATATGTCAAAAGATTTTATTGTAACTATTGTTAAAACATGTTAAGGGTCAAGACTCATGTAATAAGATGTAACTCAGGAAAAAGGGTTCAAAACCAAAAACCTAGGTAATGATATATATAAATTAGAATAGATTAATGAAATGCTATTGATGGCCTAGGCTTTGTATATGTTTTAAGGAAATAATGTCAGAAATGAGTAGATTAGTAAACCAATGTGATAAAACAGGAAAGGGACAAAATTTATGTGATGAACTTAATTGTTTTAATGGTAATATTATATATTAGATTAATTTAAAGAATTGTAAAGTGATATAACAAATGTAAAAGTAAAGTATAGGCCCGAAATTAGAACTTTTGTAAGGTGAGAAATCATCCTTTACAATGACCAACTCATGTAAAATGAGGTATAAAATTACCTATAATTTTGCAAGGAAAACACTATGTAACTTAAATTTATAGAATTATATTATAAATTATATTAAATTTATAAATTATAGAATCCTACCTTAGCATAGGTGTAAGGATATTTGTTTTTTGTAAACTGGTCATGTGACCCCAAAGTTCACAGGTATTAACCAATAGCAGGCCAGAGTTTCTTGGTCAAAACCGTTAACGATGAAACGGAAAATTATTATACCATTGTTGTCTTTAAGAGAGGGCAGATGAGTTCTGTATAATAACAAATTTAATGTAAAACAAGGAATCAGTTTTTGAACGAGTAGAACAGTATAAGCAACTGCAAATCAAAGTATTAATTACCATATAAAAGAAGAGAATAAACTAACTGCCATTAGCAGATGAAAACACCAAGAAACAGGAAAAACTTCGATCACCAAAAGTGAAAGCAAAATTTGAACACTTCTGTGTGGGTGAGATCACTCGAGTTTATAACTAACCTACAACTACGACTACACAACACTGAGGTTAACTCAACAAACACCAACAAACTGAACACAAGTGACAACAAAAGAAATAAACTTAAATTAAAACTGTGAACACACTAAAAATCATTTATTTCCAATGGAACGGAGCGAGGACATTTTCGGATAGGGTTTTCAGCTGAATACATCAGCGGCCATTTTGTCCGTCTCACAGCTAGCCCGAGTGAACCAAAATATTCGCTGTTACCTAGCAACCAAACTTTATTTATCGTAATATTAGTTAATAAGATTTTAATTTTACCGACATTTGTGATGTATTGTACTTGTTATTTGCATTTCTGACTTCCATAGCAGTCTTAAAGAACCCAGAACCCTGAGATTTTTATTATTTTTTAAAAGTTAATGTTTTATAAAATTTGTATCCATGCACAATCGAATTGAGCAACCGAGCCGACCCGACTATGACCTTGTTCGACCAAGAAGTCGACTATTTTATTTTGAATAACTGAAATAAAAATAAATATCATCAATCTGATTAAAAAGAGTTGTTATTTGTAGGAATATTAGATCAGTTTCAGAAAAATTACAGGCAGCAGCAAGGAGTGTGGACAAGCGAACGAGCCAGACTGCGTAACCACCGAACCGGTCGAAGCTGAAATCGATAACAGGAACAAGGCTGTTTTTACCCTTTCAGAATAAATTTTTCTTAACAATTCTTTTTCAATAAACAAATTTAAATCAACACTTTATTTTTGGCAACGTAACACGTTTCATTACAGATGGCGTCAAAACGCGGGGCATTATTTTAAAGGAATCCGCTACCCAGAAGGAAGATAGAAATAAATTCCAAACTATAAATAGGCCTATTCTCATCTCTTTTCATATCTGTAAGATGTATCGTTAAAATATTTATACTGAATTTACCTCAAGATATTTTCTCTTTATTTGGAACATGTTCCGGGAAGCATTGTGTTCCCATCTTCAGCCTTCCTGATTTTGAGTCTAGTGAAGTACTTGTGTGTTGGTTGGTTGTTATTGTGGTTTCCTGTTGGCCTCTGGTACTTTAAAATGGTATTATTGTGTGTTATTGTGGTGTCTGTATTAGTATTTTGTGTATTTTCGATGTCGAGTGCTTTGAAAATTGTGTCATGTTTTGTTTTGATTTGTATTTGTTCAGGTATTAGTTTTTTTTGTGTTTTATGTTTGTATATTTGTAAATTTTCCCAAATTTTCATTGTGGTGCCTTTGTGTGGTATGTGTTTTATTAGTGTCATGTTAGTTATGTCTGGGAATTAGTGTTTATTGCATGTGTGGACAAATTAGATTTATATATTTCTGTTTTTTTTTGTATGCGTTTAGGTGTTCAAAATACAAGCTGTTCAAAGGTGTTCAAAAGGTGAACAAATACAAATCACTACAAAACATGACATAATTTTCAAAGCACTCAACTTCGAAAATACACAAAATACTAATACATACACCATAATCACACACAATAATACCAATTTAAAGTACTAGAGGCCAACAGGAAACCACAATAACAACGAACCAACACACAAGTACTTCATTAGACTCAAAATCAGGAAGGCTGAAGATGGGAACACAATGCTTCCCGAAACATGTTCGAAATAAGGAGAAAATATCTTGAGGTAAATTCAGTATAAATATTAAATATTTGAATACGAAATAGGAAGCGTTCAACCAAGCAATCACCAATTTTCGCATTTAGGATATAAGCATTTATTAAACTGTGATAATAATCAAAGCTAGAAGAGACCGAATTTGGAATATGACCGTTACTTTCCGCAGAAAGCAGTTGTGGTGGAGATAGTGAAGTAGAGATAGTAGTACAGTGGTTTGGACATATAACGAGGATGGCGCGACGAATACAAAAATCTTTAATGAAAGCAAACCCAAATGGTTAAGAGGAGGACAAAAATTAGTATGTTTAGAAAATATTGAGAAGTTGTCCACAAGAAGTGGGAATGTCTTATTAGAAGTGAAACGTCTGTACCAAAATACAAAAGAATATAGAACTTACTCAGGGACTCCGACGCTTTGACAGCAAAAGGGGATAACAAAGACGCATAAAAAGTATTATAATTGGCTCCACAGCGAGTATGCGATAAGTGCAAATCCACATCTCCGTCTGGATAGAAATTTTATTCTCATCTCCGCCGAAATTACGCAGTAAATAACTTTTTATATTAAAGTGTAGAAAAATTAACTTTCTCAATTTAAGTTGCCTATTGAAGTGACTATAAAGAGAGTTTCACTTTTCGAAAGTTGTAATTGGTTTTGTTCCAAAGGGTAAACCCTGCAACGACACAATATTATTATTATTCATACTTTCAAATTACCTGTCTCCAAACTACATTTTTGATATTTCGACTACTAATTAAACTCTACGTTAGATATGCAGAAAAAGAAGAGTACGAATGGAAACAGAGTGCATTACAAAACTCTCTGTAAAAATATACCTTATGCTTTCATGCGTGAGATTAGGATAGATTGTTTTGGTTGTTCGTACATTTTAAAAAGAAAACAATACTTATTTCATCGTGAGCGGAACGTTTATTAAATAAAAAAAAACTGTTTAATATTTACCTTATTTCTTCCGTCGTGTGACTTCATGTTGTGTTCGATTGATTTACGCGTTTCGAAACATATGTTTCGTCTTCAGAAATAAAAAAACACTCAAAGTGAGGTCGATAAATAATAAAATTGCAAATATTGAAAACAATTCCCACACATATTCGCGTTAATATTTAACGACCTCACTTTGAGTGTTTTTTTATTTCTGAAGACGAAACATATTGTTACGACGGTCTACTCGATCGTCGTAGGTACAGTGGAAACAAAATAAGTACAAGACACCAATTAAGTCACTAATCACACCTTTAATTGTTATAGTAAAACAGTTCGTAATTAACAACACAGTGTCTACAACAAATCAAATGAAAATTGTTCATACGCAATAAAATGTCCACTAATATTAAAACTCAACTGTATTACAATTATACCGTCCGAATATAAAACGCAACACTTCACTAATAACTACTTGAACGTACACCGTAATAACTCGAACCGCTCTGTAAATATATCGCACTAATACTCTCGAACCGCACAGTCAAAAATCTCGCATTGAACTGAAAAACTAAGGCCGCTACCCGATGTATTTATAGTCACGCTCACACACCAGAAGCTTCCAAACTGCGTCTTATCTCTCGCGAACTACGTAATTGTACGGCCTTGACACAGTCCGAGCGCCCGAGCGAAGGCCGGCACAGTCGAGAAAATTCTCGCAAAATGCGTCTAGTAGCACGTACACCACACGCTTACGTCGAGTTCTTTCTGGCACATTCGATAAACGCGTAGATTGTTCTGTGCTGTCGTAGCACTACCCCCTCCTTAAGCCTGTTCGTCCCGAACTGGCAAAGCGTCTCTAAGTTTGTATTTAACCAGGCGATCTAGGTGGACGACCTTGAACTTTCGCTGTCCTTCCTGTTGAATCCGATAAACAACATCGTTAATTCTTTTTTTCACAGTGTAGGGTCCTTCCCAGTTAGACTGAAGCTTAGGTGAGCGACCACGACGGCGCTTTGGATTGAACAACCAGACCTGATCTCCTTCTTGGAAACCCACACTATTGCTGCGAATGTCATACCGAGTTTTCATTTTATCACTGGCAATCTTCAGCCGTCCTCTTACCGAACGATTCATTTCTCGCAGTTGGTTTTCTAATTGCGAGGAATAGTTCTTTGGCTCTTGGGACTGAGTCTCAGGTGATCCAAACATCAAGTCCCCAGGAAGACGAATCTCCCGCCCAAACACCAATTTTGCTGGAGTCATGCCGGTTGTGTCATGTACTGATGACCTATACGCCATAAGGAATAGTGGTATACGTTGGTCCCAGTCTGTTTGGTTCTCGTCAACAACTTTCGAAAGATGCTGCTCAAGTGTCCTGTTGAATCTCTCTACCATCCCGTCCGACTGAGGATGCAGAGGCGTTGTCCTGGTCTTTCGAATTCCAAGTAGACGGCATAATTCTTTAAACACTCCTGATTCGAAATTTCTCCCTTGATCCGTATGGATTTCCATAGGGGCTCCATAACGGCAACAGAAGTTGTGAACTAACTGCTTTGCCACAGTGGTAACCTCCTGATTTGGAATTGCGTAGGCTTCCACCCACTTAGTAAAGTAGTCACCTACAACCATGATGTACCGGTTTCCATCGTCAGTAACTGGGAATGGTCCAGCAATGTCTATGGCAATTCTCTCGAAAGGTTGTCCAACGTTATACTGTCTCATTTTTCCCCTGCTTCTGGTTTGTGGGCCCTTGCTTGCAGCACATATTTCACACGTCCGAACCCATTCCTCTACGTCGTGGCGAAGATGAAGCCAATAGAATCGCTTCCGTATTTTGTCAAGGGTTTTGTTAACGCCAAGATGGCCTCCAGATGTTCCATCATGCATCTCCTTCAAAACAGACTGCACTTTACTTCGGGGAACTATCAACTGCATGACCACGTCTCGTCCATCTGCACTTTCCCAAGCCCTTTTCAGCAATCCGTTTTCTAAGGTGAGAGATTCCCATTGTGCCCAGTAGCCCTTCAGCACTTCGGAACCATGGCAGATATCTTGCCAATCCGGGCGGCGACCTTCCTCTTTTGCTGTCAAGATCGGTCCAATGTCTTCATCAGTCATCTGTTCTTGTCGACAGTCTTGTGTTGTCCAGCCATCAGCCAGGAAATCTACAGTGATGGCTTGAACATGTTCGCTTGAGTTTTGTTCTTCCTTTCTGTGGCAATGTCGGCAGTCTTCCGGGCACGGTCTTCGTGATAAGCCATCTGCATTACCGTGCAGGCGCCCCCGCCGATGTTGTACCTTGAAGTTGTACTCTTGCAGACGTTCGAGCCACCTTGCCAACTGTCCTTCCGGATTTTTAAATCTCAAGAGCCATGCAAGTGCAGCATGGTCGGTACGTAGTGAAAACTCTCTCCCATAGAGGTATTTATGGAACTGCTCCAAAGCTCTGACAATTGCCAACAACTCTCTTCTTGTAACACAATAATTTCTCTCTGGTTTAGAAAGCGTCTTGCTGTAATACGCTATTACTCGTTCTTCACCGTTCTGCACTTGAGACAAAACTGCTCCTAGACCAGTATTGCTTGCGTCTGTGTCTACGATGTACTTCCCTTCGGAAGCTGGAAAAGCGAGAATTGGCTGCGAACATAATGCAATCTTGAACGTTCTAAATGGTTGTTCACACTCTCTCGGCCATTGGAAGTTTCGTTTATTTTCCGTTAGCTCATGTAGTGGTTTAGCAATAGTAGCGAAGCCTTTCACAAAACGTCGGTAATATGAGCATAACCCCAGGAAACTCCGAACTTCGTGTTTATTCTTCGGAACTGGCCAGTCTCTTACGGTGTCTACTTTATTAGGATCCATGCTAACGCCCGCTGCCGAAACCAGATGGCCCAAATACTGTACTTCCTTCTGGAATAGAGAACACTTCTTCGGGCTCAGCTTCAGTTGTGCACCGTGAATTCTAGTTAGAACTTCCTTAAGGTTTTCCAAATGATCTTCGAAAGTCTTCCCGATCACTATGACATCGTCTAAGTAAACAAGGCAAGTTTTCCACGTCAGGCCTCGGAGTATCAGGTCCATCAATCTCTCAAATGTTGCCGGTGCATTACAGAGTCCAAATGGCATGACGTTAAATTGGAATAAGCCACTTGGGGTCGAGAAAGCGGTCTTTTCCTTGTCTTCTTGATGAAGACCCACTTGCCAATATCCACTCTTCAGGTCCAATGTGGAAAACCCCTGTGCTCCGGACAACGTGTCGAGTGTATCGTCAACGCGAGGTAATGGATAGCAGTCTTTCTTTGTAACGTCATTTAACCTCCGGTAGTCTACGCAGAAACGCAATCCACCATCCTTCTTCGCTACCAGCACTACAGGGGAAGACCAAGCACTTGACGAAGGTTCGATTACTCCCTCTGTCAACTTGTCCTGTACTAACCGAGACATCTCCTCTTGTTTAGATAATGGAGGCCTTCGAGGAGGTTGGCGTATCGGTGTTGTGTCCCCGGTATTGATGCGATGTTGCACAAGAGAGGTTCTTCCCAGTGACTGTCCCCGAACTGCAAAACAATCTTTGAATTCGTGTAAAAACTGTCCGAGTTCTTTTACCTCACCACTTGAGAGGTCGTTAAAAGATCTGCTCAATAATTCTTGCAGTTCCTCTGGTAATTTAGAGGTATCCGAAGAACTGGGTCTTCGTTGCGTTATTCCGGCTACCCAGGCCACAGGAGTCAATTTGCCTAGGAGCGTATTGCTTTGTAAAGTGATAGCTTGATCCAAAATATTCGCCACTCTAATAGGCACATTTCCGGTTTCGTCAGGTTTTACTAAACTTCTGGCAATTAGTATGCCCGGTATGCTGACTACCTGGGGTTCGAATATAGAGCACTGATTGCCCCTAGTATCTACCGCAGTTCCAACCATGATGATCTTTTCGGAGTTTGGCGGAACAGTTACGGCCAATTGGTTTATGACGTCCATCGATTTTTCTGCTGTCGTCATTGTTGATAGCATTACCTCTTCGCCTCCGATTCTCAAGACATTGTTTTTGAAGTCGACTATAAATCCGTATGCGTTCATAACGTCCACACCAATAATTGCTTCATCCACAATGTCTGCAACAAGTACTTGATGATTAAACTCAAGTCGACCGAGGCGTAGGTGTATCTCCACTTTTCCATACTATAACCTCTTCTCTTGAGTTATAACAGAGGGAACCCAAAGTAATTGGTTCTCCCAATTACTTAAGGCTGCCTTATTCGGGACGAGCTGAAATTTAAACAGAACAACACACAGTAAATAAAAGGAATCAGGGAAGGGTCAACTGTTGATTTATGTACTCAGTATATGTGTGTAACAAGAAGATTCCCCTTTATTAAACATTTAAAAAAACCAAATGACATTTACTCAAAATACAGATCCCATTACGTTATTAATTAAATTATCAAAATTATTTAAATTGCTTTATATATACTGTGGGATCACAACAAATTATATTTAGCTTTTCCCCGGATCCGGGTAACCATTGGTATTTAGTCTTTAAACTTTTAATCATATTCAATTCAAGATATTAGCTTGCAAGACTGTTACTTTTACTTTTAAGTTTCATTATTATTCCATTTGAAGAATGGTTTTAATTATACTACGATACGTTAAAATCTAAACTGTTACAATTGTAAGAAGCCTGAATAGTTACAATTAAATTTTCAGATTAAATTTTTTTAAACAATTAAATTTTTATATTCTTATAAAGTCAATCGTCTCTGAAAGTCTCTTTAAGAGAGTATTGTGTTACAATTACTATTATTATTATTCCTCGATAGACGTGCTATCGAGTCACCTTTAATTTGGGATGTAGAAATCTCCTCCATATGGTTACATCTTGGGGATCCTAAGGACGTCGTCCTCGTCTAGGTCTGGTCTCAGTTGTTCACGGCTTAAACGTCTTCAGGATAGAGTGGGCCTTCTACACAGGTACTCGTTGATTCTCAGATGTCTCGAACTGCATTATCGGTCGGGTCTACGAGAGTTGTAATTCTGATGATTCATGTCTCCAGGTAGGATGTTGTGGAGAGTCGTCAATCGGAGAAGATAGCTGTTATAGTTATTAACACTCGTACTTTTGGTTGTCACATATTTCTTCTTGTTACAACGTTTTTTAAATTTTTTTTTTCTTAACGTTACATATTACACTCTTTTGTAGCAGTTAGTAAAATACATAAGAATTAATCCAAACTAATAACCAATCACATAACATTTCAACAGAGCATTTCGCTCGTGCGTGTGCACTGCTTGGAGTCGTCATAGCGAGAGAGAGATTTTTCGTGCGCTACCACTGGTACAGGACAATAGATAGTGGGGTGTTTATTCCGCGAGAATATAGTCCCGGTCTCTCTCTAAATAAAACTTTTTATTTACACAAACTATCGCTAGATAAAAATACATCATTTAAATTAGTTGTTTTCGTGACTATCTGTGTCTTCAGATTATTTAATTATTAACATTATTTTTCTATATTATTTTTAATTACAGAAGACTCGGTAAACATGTCGAGTCCGGTATCAACAGGTAGGCGCCTGATAACAAGCAAAGGGTTAAATGCGACAATAATAATTATTTACAATATGTCTTTTCTTTACCGTTTCTTTGCCCTTATTAATTACTACTTCCATTCACGCTTAGTACCTACATGTTCTTTTATTATCATTGTGAGATTTAAATGGTTAATTGTTCGCAACTTAAAATTTTTTTATTTCTTTATTTTTTTATAATTGTCACAATTTAAATCGTCACATACTCCGCCTCTTTACCAACACCGACTCCGGAAAATTTGGTTAGATACGTACCGAGAGTATGCTTGGGGAGTACAGTGTGAAATTTCTTATTATTATCATTATTTATTATTATTCTCTTTTATTATTATTAGTGCACAGTTTGTTGTTTTAAATTCTCTTTAAATGATCTAGTTCTCATTTAAATGTTCCTTCTCCGTGAAATTCCCTTTTTCTCACTTCTTACAGTACTAACTTATAATACTAATTTCCCTAATTTCAGCAACTCACAATATCGTGGCCCGACTAAAATCAGCTTACTCTAACACTACAGGTTAGCTTTCAGCATTCATAAATGATCTCTTGGCTCTCTTGGCTCATCATTATCCTTTTCAGCCGGCGCCGTTGTGACTCGTTACTTAACATGTATATAATTCTATCTTGATTATATACCATAGACTTACTTTTGAATAATCCAAAGAGGGTCTCATACTACACTCTTGATTATAGTTACTTGGAGAGAAGCGGAATTTCACGAGGATACTTCTCTTTTAACTCTTTAACAATAACTAGACAAACTATGCGGAAGGGGAACACTTTACACACTGCATAATATTTCACACGCGGTGGCATTCATTGTTTAGGGAGTGCTACCGTTTATACAATAGAGAGGGTGGCTTCTTAGTACAATCCTGAACACGCATTATTTCTTCTAACTGGACACCACAACTGGGGTGCTTACTAATCTACGTTACTCGTATTATTATTATTCCTTTCTCTTACTTCTACGCTACACTTCACACAATTAGTTTAAATCAAGAATTAATTAGCCTTATTATTTAAACTATTATTATTCTCTTTATTCTGATTTACTTTCTTTATAATTTATTAATTACTTTGGAGCATTTACTAAACGCACCTAGAATTATTTACTATCTACTACCATATTATTTAGAATACTCTTTATTTACTTTGTTTTGGGACTTGGGGTATAATACTTTATCTAACAAGGGAGGGTTAACTAAGTCATTTATTTATTTGAAAATTTAAGTCACAATATTATTTGCTTTACTATACTATACACAATTATTTCCTACACACTTTAGTACATGGTAAACGTTTATTAACAGAGGTAATTAAACATAGCATTAGTTTTTTATTTAAGCGATCAGCTGTTTCGCTGGAAAGTAGGTTAGACTAGTTTTAAACAATGGCATAGTTTTGCTTACTAAGGGGAGAAGTCAACTCGAGGGAGAATATTTGTCTATTGTTCCATTTAACAATAGCTAACGGACACCTTATTAACTTGCACTGGCTTGCTTCAAAAGGGGTGGCGTGTGCGATGCGTACGCAATGTAACGGCCCGTTACTAAGCTGAGTTTTGTTACACTTTTATAATTATAATTATACTAACGTGTTATAATAATTTACGATATTATTAAACTTTTTATTTTAAATGACCAATCATTTATTTCCCATTATCCACTTTACTCAGTTTTAAAAACTTAGTTTTTTATTTGTTTAGGACTCGGTTGTTTCTTCGGGAAGCATCATTCCATAAAATTAATTAGTACACTTGTTTTGTTTAGTCAGTAGTTTATATAACTCATCGTGTCAATAGAAACACGAATTACACATTTATGCAGGCTTGTACATGAAAACTACAGGTCTTAAATCGTCGAAAATTGACGTGTTAGAGACTGAATACTTTGACACGTACATACATGAATTGGTATAATACAATCTAATCTTTTCACGTATAATTATATACGAGTATGTGCGTAATCTCACACAAAATATACACTTATAAATATCGTCAATATTATTCATATATGCTACTTAGCCTCTTTCTTTTTACATACAATTTCCTAACTGAGTGCATAGATATACAGAATAGAGTATTTTATAATTGACACTAAGTACACTAAGCATTTACACAAAATGAAACCAAAAACAGTGGCGCATTTTAATAATAAAATTATTTACTTGTTTTTTTTTTGTTTTAATTTTCAACATATGTCTGAAATCCTGTGTTACTGGGCAAGGGGTCACACACTTTTTAATACAATAGAGGGAGGTGATGTATTGTCTAACGCAACTTTGCGCTAGGGGTAACAAGGACACTCTCACACATGCTTGGACACGAATTAAACTGGTTTGATTTTGTTTACAAACAGACGTGTTGTTGAATGAACTTTTGACAAGCACATACCTGATGTTATATCGAATACACGGGGCGTCTTTAGTTAATATTATGTTCATTGCTATATCTAAATAATAATTAAAATTACCTTTTTACAAAACTATTATAATAATTATTATCGTTTAATTTTATTTAAGATTTTAGACACATTTAAAGTACATGAGTAAATAAATCAACAGATTATGGTCTGGGTTAATAGGCACAATTGCTGCTTAATAACACAAGTCACAAAATTTTTTTTTTTTTTTTAATTAGCAGCAAAATTTTAACTAATTAGCAGAGTGGCGCAATTTATAACCTCTTCTCTTGAGTTATAACAGAGGGAACCCAAAGTAATTGGTTCTCCCAATTACTTAAGGCTGCCTTATTCGGGACGAGCTGAAATTTAAACAGAACAACACACAGTAAATAAAAGGAATCAGGGAAGGGTCAACTGTTGATTTATGTACTCAGTATATGTGTGTAACAAGAAGATTCCCCTTTATTAAACATTTAAAAAAACCAAATGACATTTACTCAAAATACAGATCCCATTACGTTATTAATTAAATTATCAAAATTATTTAAATTGCTTTATATATACTGTGGGATCACAACAAATTATATTTAGCTTTTCCCCGGATCCGGGTAACCATTGGTATTTAGTCTTTAAACTTTTAATCATATTCAATTCAAGATATTAGCTTGCAAGACTGTTACTTTTACTTTTAAGTTTCATTATTATTCCATTTGAAGAATGGTTTTAATTATACTACGATACGTTAAAATCTAAACTGTTACAATTGTAAGAAGCCTGAATAGTTACAATTAAATTTTCAGATTAAATTTTTTTAAACAATTAAATTTTTATATTCTTATAAAGTCAATCGTCTCTGAAAGTCTCTTTAAGAGAGTATTGTGTTACAATTACTATTATTATTATTCCTCGATAGACGTGCTATCGAGTCACCTTTAATTTGGGATGTAGAAATCTCCTCCATATGGTTACATCTTGGGGATCCTAAGGACGTCGTCCTCGTCTAGGTCTGGTCTCAGTTGTTCACGGCTTAAACGTCTTCAGGATAGAGTGGGCCTTCTACACAGGTACTCGTTGATTCTCAGATGTCTCGAACTGCATTATCGGTCGGGTCTACGAGAGTTGTAATTCTGATGATTCATGTCTCCAGGTAGGATGTTGTGGAGAGTCGTCAATCGGAGAAGATAGCTGTTATAGTTATTAACACTCGTACTTTTGGTTGTCACATATTTCTTCTTGTTACAACGTTTTTTAAATTTTTTTTTTCTTAACGTTACATATTACACTCTTTTGTAGCAGTTAGTAAAATACATAAGAATTAATCCAAACTAATAACCAATCACATAACATTTCAACAGAGCATTTCGCTCGTGCGTGTGCACTGCTTGGAGTCGTCATAGCGAGAGAGAGATTTTTCGTGCGCTACCACTGGTACAGGACAATAGATAGTGGGGTGTTTATTCCGCGAGAATATAGTCCCGGTCTCTCTCTAAATAAAACTTTTTATTTACACAAACTATCGCTAGATAAAAATACATCATTTAAATTAGTTGTTTTCGTGACTATCTGTGTCTTCAGATTATTTAATTATTAACATTATTTTTCTATATTATTTTTAATTACAGAAGACTCGGTAAACATGTCGAGTCCGGTATCAACAGGTAGGCGCCTGATAACAAGCAAAGGGTTAAATGCGACAATAATAATTATTTACAATATGTCTTTTCTTTACCGTTTCTTTGCCCTTATTAATTACTACTTCCATTCACGCTTAGTACCTACATGTTTTTTTATTATCATTGTGAGATTTAAATGGTTAATTGTTCGCAACTTAAAATTTTTTTATTTCTTCAATTTTTTATAATTGTCACAATTTAAATCGTCACAATACACTTTTACAGGCCGTCCAGTAGCTGTTCGCAAGCTGCAAGAGCACCATATTGGCTTGAGATCTTTCACCACGTCGGGGCGCACAATAGAAACTGTTGCGCCTGTGTCAACTGTAATCGAGGTTGGCCTTTCTTGAACAAATCCGGTAACTACCAAGCTCCCGCTGTTTTTCTGAAGTGTAGAAATTGCGTATTGTCTAGGGGCTTCGTTCCTTCCAGTTAGTCAGCACACGCCCCGTTGTACCGACTACTGCTCGTTTCCCTGCTGCTGAATTCTAACCCGACAATCTCGTTGTAGATGTCCAGGTTTCCCACATCTATAACACTTCGGTCTTCCATCCTTTCTTATTTTATTCTGTGGCGCCGACCGTCGAGTCTCTGTTCCTTGTTCTTCTTCCTCATCGTCTGTGCCGTCGCGATCTTTTAGCGCGCGCACTTTATGACTTGTCCAACCAGACGCTGATTTGGCGGCCTCAAATTGCAAAGCATGTACCAGGGCGTCCGCACTGTTCTGGTGTCTTGCCATTCGTAACACTTGCTGTAGTTCGTTATCTCGGACACCGGCAGTAAATGTCTGCATCGCAAAACGCGTTCGAAAATCTTCTGGCGCTTCAGGATAGGCCAGTCTAATTAGTCTGTCGATACTTGCTTCAAACTCTTGAAGACTTTCCCCGGAATGCTGTCGCCTTGCTCTCAACTGGGTGCAGTACACATCTCGCAAATGTTTATCACCATACCGTAATTCCAGAGCTTTTATCAACTCGGCATAGGTGTTCTGGCTGTCAGGTGGCACTTTCTGTAGTAGTTCTGCCGCGGGTCCTTTTCATGCAAGAACAAGTGAAACAGCCTTTTCTTTTTCTGTCCAATTATTTGCGCATGCAGCAGCTTCAAATTGGCGGAGGTACGTTGCCCAGTGACTGCTTCCGTCAAAGGTTGGAGCTTTGACATGAACTGTCCCTACTGCAGGCAAAGTGACTTTCTCTGTTAACTTATTTTCTGTCTTGATTTGTACAGTCTGTTCAGAAATTTGTTTTGGTTGAATCTTCATGCACTGTTCGACTTCACTTTTAATTTGTTCTCTTATGTTTGCCATTGAGTTTTCTACTGCAGATATTTTATTTGACACAGATTCTTCTATAACAGATATTTTTGTAGACATCGATTCCTCCACAGTCAAGACAGATTTTTCTACTTCAGCTATTCTTAATGTCATTGATTCTTGTACCTCCGATATTTTAGTTACTTGCTTATTAAGCTCACCTCGTAGGAGACCCAACTCTGCAGCGGTGTGTCCTTGTGTCTGCTTTTGCTGCTGTATTAACTCCTTGATGTCATCTGCTTCCTGCTTCCGTTCCTCTGCCTCCTGCAGGATGGTTTTCTGTCTCGCTTCCGCTTTCTCGTCTTGTCGTTTTTCTGCTTCTTCCTGTGTCTGCCGCAGCAGTGTTTGTAAAGCTTCCATCATCTGACTGGGATCCATGTTTACCGATTTAATTACGAATCACACTCGTCTTGTACAAAGCGTCCACTGTTTCCCGTTCTATCCCAGTTCTGACACCACTGTTACGACGGTCTATTCGATCGTCGTAGGTACAGTGGAAACAAAATAAGTACAAGACACCAATTAAGTCACTAATCACACCTTTAATTGTTATAGTAAAACAGTTCGTAATTAACAACACAGTGTCTACAACAAATCAAATGCAAATTGTTCATAAGCAATAAAATGTCCACTAATATTAAAACTCAACTGTATTACAATTATACCGTCCGAATATAAAACGCAACACTTCACTAATAACTACTTGAACGTACACCGTAATAACTCGAACCGCTCTGTAAATATATCGCACTAATACTCTCGAACCGCACAGTCAAAAATCTCGCATTGAACTGAAAAACTAAGGCCGCTACCCGATGTATTTATAGTCACGCTCACACACCAGAAGCTTCCAAACTGCGTCTTATCTCTCGCGAACTACGTAATTGTACGAGAAAATTCTCGCAAAATGCATCTAGTAGCACGTAAACCACACGCTTACGTTGAGTTCTTTCTGGCACATTCGATAAACGCGTAGATTGTTCTGTGCTGTCGTAGCAATATGTTTCGAAACGTGTAAATCAATGGAACGCAACACGAAGTCACACGACGGAAGAAATACGGTAAATATTATACAGATTTTGTCAATAAGTGGCTTGGCTACCTATTTAAAAAATGTTTTTCAAGTTTACTGATTAAGTTTAATGGTCATAACACAGTAATATTAAAACATAAAATATAACGGGTTTTAACGGAGTAGCTGAAATAAACTTTCCTATAATGTTAACCGGTGAAACATTTTAATTTTTTACGGTGTAATGCAACAATGTAAAATTGATGGTTATTTCTTTATATTTGTGAGTACTGTATAATCTATTCTATTTTAAAACCCACAAACGCTACGCATCTCAAAGTAAGGCGGGTAAGCTCATGCAGGTTAATGTAGTGGACTTCTGTTGTGTTACAGAACTCGTATAGTTCAATTCATTTTTCATAATATATGCATTCACAATCCAAGCAATTCTAATCAAAATAACGATGAGTGATAGGCGTTAAAAATATAATTTTTAAAAACAGATTGTTTACAAAGAAAAGTAACAAGTAGCAAAATGTTTAAAGTTAAAAGCAAAAGTGAGTTCTGTTAGTTTTGTTGCACAATGCGAGTTCAGCATAGTAACCCTCAGAGGTGGCCACTGGACTATCCCGCCTTACTTAAAATCGTGTATTATTTGAGGTTTGTAAATAGAATATTTGAGCCTCTGTTTTTGTGTGTTTGCTCCTATTTATGTGTTAACCTAACGACTTCCTATTTTGTCTCCAGCAACCAATAATATTAACATAAACGCTTTGCGTAATAACTAAATGAATACAGAATGCGATTACTATCTTAAACTAATTATTTTATTAAGTAAAAAACAATTCATGGATGCGCTTTAAATTATGTCTCAGATTTGGTTGACCATGACGACTCTGAGTATTAAGAACTAAAAAATAATATCCCGAAGCGGAACACAAGAATTATGGATAAAAATGTTTACTTTATTGCTTAAACTAGCTTTAACTGATTGCGAACTTTATGAGAGGAGCCTCTGATGAGGCTCGCGATTAGCAAAAGCTAGATTAGGCAATGAGGTAAAAATTAAAAATAAAATTGTCTAAAGTAATTGTGTTCTGCGTCGGAATAGTACATTTTAGTTTTTTAAAGTTATGTTATTAAAAATGTACAGGATATACAAGACCATATCGATATTGTCGCATAGTTAAAATATCGAAACTTTGGGTACACAATAATTGAAAAATATTTCATTATTATCATTTTATTACTGTAATCATTACTGGAATCATTTTATTACTGTAATAATTACTGTTATCATTTTATTACTGTAATATTACTGTAATCAATATTTCATTACTGTAATCATTTGTCTACTAATACGACTTTAAGCCATCTAAATAAAGTATTCTTGATTGCACTGTGAAACGTACTAATCCAAAAAAGAAAAATATATTGCAACGATACAGCCATATGCTGTATTGAGCATTGATTTAAATAAATATAAAATTTGTAAAATTATTATAAGTTTGGGGTAAATGGACATGTCTGGGATTGTAAAAATGTTTCATTGTTACACTAGGGGAGAAATTAACATGTTCCAACAGGCAAGGAACACCTGCTCGATTGTATGTGTTACGCGTGTATCTTGTGTGTGTTAGTGATGCATGTACAGACAGGAATCTCAGCTACCTTCCCCAATTAATTACTAAAATAATTATTTTAATTCACTGTGTGAAAACTAATTAGTGTATAAACAAACAAAACCACCAAAGTGTGTGTAAATTTTATAGTTATCCACAGTAAGAAAATGACGTTAGTATTTTTTTTATAGGACACACTACGCGAAGTCAGTGCGAAATAAGTGTGCCAAAAATACGCAAATTACACTAAGACGCTCAAATTAATACAGTGAGTGCTTAATCAAATTATCTACGATTTGTGCTATCTCAATTCCGTACAAAGCATTGCCATTTGCAAAAAATTGCAAATATATGAAAAGGTTCGGGAGTGGGGTCTATCTTGTGATCTGCAGGTCTCGACAGGACAATTTCGGAACCAACAGGTGCGGAATCTCGAGAGGGTATAAATTAAGGGTTCGACTGGAAGCCCTTCTCTTCTTTTCAAGACACAGTTGCAGTCGGACACGCTGTCCGTCGGCAGAACAGTTTTATTTTATTATAAGTCTCATCTACGAACGAATAAAGACGTTTTCAGTAATTATGTTTACACTATTACGGGAAACGTAGAGTACCGGGACCGTTTAAGTCAGCAAGAGTATCTACAGAGAAGCTACAAAGAGCGACGCGAGATGCTGGACGTTAGGAGATGCTTTTTAGACGCCTAACAGCCGAACAAGATCCACCTCGCAGCTGATATTAATTCTCTGGGACGGACCAACCCACACCGCTGGAGAACGACGCTGGACTCTGGACATATCCCGGACCACGCCAAGCCAGGAGTAACGGTAACCCAACGCTGGACAACGCTGGACCCCGTCAATAAGTCGTAAGGTCATCAAAACTCGAGGTGACATGCATAATGCATTTATAAATGATTTTTTTTTTAAAGAGCTAATAAAGACTATATAAAGAGACAATGAATTAAAACAAAAAGTTTATAATTAGGTAAAGAATGTAATAGAGTCTTATGTAAATGTTTTAGTCGTAAGAATAAGCGATCGCATATAGATAAATATAAAAAAGAAGAGTTTAATTTTTAGATGGTATTTTTTTTTTTATCAAAGAAAAATAATTGAAATGATTTGGTATTTGCATTTTGTAGAAAAGAATAATTTAAATTTTGAATACGAAACGAATGCCAGTCTAAGAGTAATTAATATAATTTTAAATTTATTTTTAAAAAACATTGGTATAGACTGAGCAAGCTGAGGTCAGATCTGATTTAAATGAATTCAATTAAAATAAAACTTAATTACATTTAAATTTTATTTCTTTTATTAAATCAGTTTGAATAAATGTCTAGATTAAGATTATTAACATGTCTAGATGTAAGAGCGTTTTAAATGTGTGTAACACCGTATAGCTTAAGAGATAAACACTTAATAATGAGTGATATCTTGATCGGAGATTATTAACAATGTTTTATTATTTATAATGCTTTTAAAACAATTAACATGAAATTTTAACTACTCATAAATTTACTACTCTTATTATAGTTACACCTGGTATCGTTATATACGTTTAAACACCTGCTATCGTTATAACTGTTTACACCTGGTATCGTTATAACTGTTTAAATACCTGGTATCGTTATATAAAATTGGCGTCCAATAACGTGGGGCTCCACAAATTTAAATATAACAATATGTATTGTTATAATATATATACTAGATCCTCTTACTGCTAACATGATTTCATCACTTCATTATACCAGGGGAGGGAATCTAACGTATAACTGCTAATGAAATATGAAACACGTCACATAACATAATTCCGTATAAACTACAATAATAATAATAATGATAATGATTATCATTGATGATTATCATGGTAATGAAAATTATCACTGCTAATGAAATATGAAACACGTCACATAACATAATTCCGTATAAACTACAATAATAATAATAATGATAATGATTATCATTGATGATTATCATGGTAATCATCATGACATTATAAGATATAACCTTTTTCTAACCTTATATTTTACTCCAAACTTTTGCGAGAAAATTATGAACAATATTTAGACTGATGATTCGAATTCATTCACCAAACGTCAGCCTCACGTCACGTACACTGACGGCCGGTAGAAGGCTTCCTAATACGTGTTGAAAATCGTAAATAAAATCCGGCCATGCGTTTGACACCCTAATCCGATAAATTCTGTACGAGACTATGTGAGTACGAAAGTAAAGTGTAGAACGACAGTTTCACAACGGACTTGTTAAACTTTTGTTTTTCAACATTCTTTCCCTATGTAGCGAACCTTTCGTGTTATGTAAACTGAACGCTAGAAAACAAAATTGCCTTTCCTCATGTCACTGAAACATTAGTAGCATTATCGTCAGGATTCAAAGTACTAGCATTTCATATAAGGTAATTCCGGGTGATATGCCCCACCGGTAGAGACGCCCCAGTGTTCATAGTTTCCGTATCAACCGCTGGAGCGCTCTACCGCTGCAACAGTCATGTCAGTTGAAGTGAAAACAAAGCGCGGTGATAGTTCGTCCGAAAAAATTTATGTTTACAGCTTTTGGAAGACAATTTAAAGTAAGTATGATCATTTTTCTTGCTTGTTATAAGATAGAGTTTCAAACATGTGCATAGCATTTCTATATTTCAGTAGATTTTTTTGTTTAATCAATTAGAATTGATTAAGGTGGTTTAGTGCTTTCACGTTCTACATGAGCAGCCATTGTTTCTTAGCGTTTAGTCGGCAAGACTCACCGGGGCATCTCTCCCTTACAAAAAGGATAGATGCCCCACCACCATTCGGGTGAGATGCCCCACCAAATGTTTCAAAGAGTTATACAGTTTAATGTTTTTCTCTTAAAAATATGAATAATTAGCAGTTTTTGTTAAAGTAGTACTATTATTGATTATGTTCTCATAAAAATATGATATTTAAAACTTCTTATTCATAATTATAATTTACCAACAACATCATAATAAATAATTATTTACCGTTATTGGTTTAAGTTATATCTTATTTATTTCAAATATTATAATGATATTTATTATAATTTATAATTATAAACTGCCAAAATAAATTAGTTCACATTGATCTTCACCTAATTTTATTAAACCTTTACAAACACGTTTTATCTTCTTATAGTAATCTTAATTTTTTTACCTTTATTTTTCAGGGAGATGCTTACCGAGTATAAACGTAAGAGTACTGGAGCGGTCCGAGGGGTCTGGACAGAAGAACAGTTAAAAGAAGCCATAGCCAGGTTGGAAGCGGGATAAATTGGAGTCAATGAAGCTGCAAGATATTATGGAATTCCGTCCCGGACACTTCGCCGCCGAAAAAATCAGGCAGTACTATAAAGCTACCTTTAGGTCCACAAGGTGTGTTTGGAATTCAGAACGAGAAACGTTTAGTTATACACATTCAGTCTCTGGAAAAAGTTGGTTTTGCACCTGGCCGAGAGACAATAAGGTCTCTTGCTTTTCAATTTGCAGAAAAACTTGGGCTGAATCATCGGTTCAACAAAGACTCTGGAATGGTTGGTTATGACTGGCTGCAGTCATTTTTACGACGAAATCCAGAGCTGAGTGTAAGACAAAGTCAAGGATTATCCGTAGCAAGAAGCGAAGGGATGAACAGAGAAGCAGTTAGTGAGTTTTTTAAACTTTTATCAAAACCTTTGAAGAAAATCAGTTTTTTACGAAACCAGGACATGTGTACAACATGGACGAGACAGGCTGCCAACTTAATAATGTTGCAGGCAAAGTTATTGCCACCAAAGGCGCAAAGGATGTACATGTGTTGACGTCTACGGAAAAAGGAGAAAATATTACAATAATTGCTTGTTGCAATGCTGAGGGACAATATCTTCCGCCGGCAGTTATTTTCAAAGGTATTCGAGAAAAAAAGGAATTTTCTGATGGACTCCCCCCTGGATCTACGGTCTTCATGAATGAAAAATCGTCGTACATCAGCACGGATATTTTTTTTAAATGGTTGAAAGATCATTTTGTTCCCAGGAAACCTCAGGGAAAGACTCTCCTGATTCTGGATGGGCATGCATCACATGTAAATTGTTATGATTTACTTGAATTTGCTCACCAACATGATATTATAATTTTATGTCTTCCCAGCCACACAACACAAGCTCTTCAGCCTCTTGACCGTTCCTTCTTCAAGCCTTTAAAGCATTACTTTAAAGAAGAGGCTAAGACATGGATTCTCCATCACCCAGGAAGAACGATTTCTCGGATTTAAGCTGGTGACTTAATTGGCAAAGCTTGGAAGAAAGCAGCTTCAGTTAATACAGCGATTAATGGATTTCAACAGACAGGAATATTTCCTCTCAACCAAGATCGTATTCCTGATCACTTCTTTAGTATAAGTGATGAAATGAACAGCTCCTCAACCACTTCCTTAAATTTGTCTCAACCTGGTGTCTCTTGCGATCAGGAGCCGACAGCAGGAACGTCAAAAGGAACTCCGACCAAGCTACTGCATCAAATTTCGCCAGTTCCTACAATAGAAAAGAGATGTGGAAAAAGAAAGAAACAGACAGCCAAACTTCTCACATCCAAGGAGCATATTCAAGAGCGTAAAATAAAACGCAGTGCTGTAATAAAAGCTGGTAAAATGCTAAAAAGATTAAATTATGAAACAACACAAGTAAAATCTTTCCTAAATGATCAAGACAGCGATGAGGACAGCTGCGATGAAAGAGACAATAACTGCATCGAATGCGATGAAAATTATTACAAAACAAGAGAAAAGGTAGACTGGATTAAATGTTTAAACTGTGCGAAGTGGATGCACGAATCGTGCACAATGTACGTTAACTTGTGTAACATTTGCGGAAGAGAACAAAGAAGAAGAAAAATGAAGAATAAATTTGGAAAAAAGTATTAAAAACTTTAGAAAAAAAAATTAAATCAGTTTTTCTAAAATGTGTTAGTATGAATGATGTGTTAATGTGATATTTTATTGTTTTTTGATAAGTTTTAAAAGATTATATGGCAATTTGCGTGTAGGGCGTCTCTCCCGAGTGGGTGGGGCATCTCACCCTGACACTCGGGAGAGATGGCCATTTGAAGTGGTGTTACATTTTGACCTTTTAAAAGAAAACATAAATTTTTACGGCTGTGTTTTTGTAATATAGAAATATAATAAATTTTCTATCTTCTCATATAATTTAATATTATTTTTGAAAATTCCGAACACTTTACAGCGCTTTTTTCTTAGGTGGGGCATCTCACCCGGAATTACCTTACAATCTGGTGTTTTTCGAACATACAACTCATACTCACAAAATGATTGGAAAATTTACTAATAGGTAGTGTAGGTCTACTTGCCCAATCAGTGTAAATATCGTTCTGATCCATTGAGGGTTTTGTCGAGTATCTACAAATCAAATCTACAAATCTAAAACTATTATAGATTTCTTTTAATTACAAAGTGCCCTGTACGCGTATATGTAACACCAACAAAGATGCCCCTTTTGCAGTCTCAAGAAAAGGGATGTGATAGGAGGCGAGATTCTGCAGGCTTTGCATTGATTGTTCTCCGTTTAATATGAACATCCTTTAACTTTATTCATTTCTCTAGGTTAAGCTTTCCCCTTAAAACTTTTCATTCTTTCCCTGCACAAATCTCACTATGACCGACCGTCTACTGCGAGGATAGTTCGAAAAGTTCTCGGTTTAATACTTAGGCGGCGCCAGGAGTGTCAAATGACGAATAAAAATAAGTGATATTGCGAACATCTGAATAGATCGTGTATCAACATCTTTCGCGAATAAATCTCTGCACAGAAAAGCTTTCAGCGTGATGGGTGACGCGTTTGCTAACAGTTGATCATGAACGCATTCAAACGAGCGTTTCTTAGGAGCCCTGCGACAATTCAACATTATTGATAAAAAATGGATCCATCACTACACACCACAGACGAAACAAAGGATGGGAGCAGATGGAAGTATTAGAAAATGGCGATTTCGTTCACAATATATCGATCAACGTTCAGATTCAGTCCCCCAAAGTGCTGGAGAGGATGAGTAATGCCTTATGGTCTCATTCCTTGATGAAGGGAAATATCTACCCGCACCTCCAAGGGGGGGGGGTGCAACACCTACAGGTGGCTCACGCGGCTCTGGAGACCGAGTGGCAGCTGTCCCTCCTCTACCTGACATTGTCAATTAGAGGTTAGGACACCATATTGCCCTTGGGGATAGAAATTGCCCTAAAGACGGATGACCTTCCATTGGTCAACGACGTAGGATGACGTAAGGAGAAACCACCACATTAAAGATCCTTATGGATATATTTCACAGGGAAAACTGGTCTCTTTAGTCTGGTAAGACAGCCAGTTTATGGGAGAATACACCCAGACAGAAAATCGGGCTGGACGTTAAGTCTGAAGGTGGCAGCCCCACCGTACGTCTTACCCTGCGACATGATAGTTACATATCCAGCGGACATATTCAATATTAAGTTGTCTCAAATTAGGACTAGCATGACGGGTATAAGGGACGGAGGGGTGTGGGACGCCCTAGGAAGCGCTGTAGTGACCACGTCTAGACTCATTGGCTGTTTGAGACAGGAACAAACCATCCTTGGTTTAGTCCTTGCAGATGATGATGAACGATCAGATTCATTGCTAACAGTTGATCAGAAACATATGGAAATGAACGTTTCTAAACAGTGCGTGGAAGTGTTTAAAATGCGACCATTCATTGCAGTTGATAGAAAAATTGATCCACCACTACACACCGAGACGAAACAACAAATCCGATGCTTTACTAATATAGGCCTACTATCCTCACAATTGAGTTGGTATTCTTTTACGTACATAGTTTTTCTGCACCAACTCTAATCTTTTTCTTGGTCATCTACTTTGCAGCATTTGTGTACCACTGCAAGCCCCGAATTTTTAAACTAATGGTTCCTTATAGAGTCAGTTTTACCTTTTATCCATCTTCTTATACCTGTTGATCGTGTTTTTTGTCCATACAACACCTGTAGGCACTTTGTCGTGTAATCTACTGTAGTTCCGTATCTTGGATTTTATCGTTTCATTTACTACTAATAAAATGTGAAGCCAAATTTCTTTCCCGTATGTCATGTTTTCAACTAAAGTGTATAATATCCTGTTGGTCCTTTTGGCTGATGGTTTTACTATAGATTCATACATGTAGAGATTTAGTTTCTCCAATCGTATTCTGATCTCATAATCACCATCACATTTATCACTATGTGTAATATCTGAGTTTAAGTGGTAAAATTGATTACCAGTTTGAATATTCGCATTTTGTAAAAATGAATTTGTTTCCACATTTCCGTTATACATAGACTATAGTAAGACTGACCATAATGTCAGAGCGGAAATCTTTGCCGTAGATGGAAGGAGACGGGTGTTTCCATTCTTCAATGTGAGGACACCATGGAAGCCAAACGGAACATTGGTGCACGGTGTTTACAGAAAGCGCGCACACAAAATCATTATCTGAATGCCGAATCGAGGTACGTTGTACTGGCTCCGAACACTGCTTTTCTTCACCTTTATTTCCCTATACACTACTACTGGAACAGGCCAGGACCCATGAACGATTGTAGAGCCACAATTGGTGATGGCGATGATGATGATGATGATGATGATGATGATGATGATGATGACGATGACGATAATGCCTTTTACTGCATCCTCTTCCCACGGTTATATATGCATTTGTACCGTAGTCTTTTAATTTTTCTTTTTATTGTTATCGAGAATTTTCTTTGTATCTCTGCTGTCTCATTGTTAACGTTGTACGCTTTGTTCAGATATTTCTATAGCTCCTGTTTCTTATCGTCTTACATTCTAGTGTGTTTCATGTTTAAGAATTGTTGCATTGTTACGTTTTCATGCCCCAAAATCAGACTCCCTTTTCCTTTGTTTCTTTTGTGCAGTACTAGACAGCAGGCTAATTTTATAAATATAGCCATCCTGGATGCAATAACAGATTTTCCAAAGTTGTGTTGCGGTATTTTACAATTTTACGCCCGATTCGAACGGCCAAGTAGCTAGATTTTACTAGGTAAGTTGTACTTCTTCTTTTTATTCTTCTTCAGCACTACAGCCCAACATGAGTCCTGGCTTCCAACACCAATCTTCTCCAAAGTCTCCTGTCCATTGTCATCTCAGTTTAACCTCTCACATCCATTCTTCTGAGATCTTCTAGGACATCATCCAACCAACTTATCCCAGGTCGGCCCCTCTTTTTGTTTTTACAGACCTGCGCCCTCAGAATTTTCTTTGGCATGCGCTGATCATCCAGCTCTAGATGACGTAACCACTGTATTCGTTGAGCCTTTACGAATCTTACAGTGTCTTCGTGATTCAACAGCTCATCTATCTCCTGGTTATTTCTGATTCTGCATTCGTCATTTTCTTTAACTTTAATATGATCTTTCTTTCAAACCTTGTTAGTGTTTTTTTGTTCCTTCCCGATTTCTACTACTAGCCTGTTTTCCATCGCCTTGTGAGAGAATACTGGATGTCCAAAAGCCAGATTATGTTTTTAAGCCCGAGGAGGAATTCGAACCCGTGCCGTGTAGTGCCCATTATAGTATGCCTCAACCATTGACATAAAGTTTACTTTTCCATTCTTAATATAAATGTAACGGTGTATTTTAACAATTTTGAAATCTAGTTTACTGTATGTGTGTGTGTGTGCGCGCGCGCTTACGGAACTCAATGCGATCCACAAACGCGCACGCACACCACAAACCACAGAGAAACATTTGTCACTGATTAACAGCTCTAGTCTCTCATCACGTCAGGAAATACATGAGAGAGTCTCTGTGGTTAGCACTTCCCGTTTCTTAGCAGCTCAAAGATACACAGATGGTGAAATGAGATTGTTATTTTGTCCTATTGGACTTTTTAAACTGAGAAAACATAATGTTAGTCGTAGTTTGGTGAATAGAAAAAAAACACGTGCGTGCCGTGCGTGTGTGCGCGTGTGTTTGTGGTATCATTATCTTCACAACTCGGCATAGGCAAGGTACTGCCTGTTCTGTCTTCAAAGATCCTCCAGCCATCTCCTCTTCGGTCTACCCACACACCTGTGTCTTATGTTTATATTTTCAGACTTGTTTGGCGAATCTGGAATCTAACATTCTATATAAGTGTTCTTTCCTCCGTTTCTTGTAATCTTTTAATTTTTCATTATAATCATCATCATCATTATCATCATCACGGATTCAACCAAGGATGGTTTGTTCCGGTCTCAAGTAGGCAAAGATTAGAGCTGGTCACTCCAGCGCTTCCTCGGACGTCCCACACCACTCCGTCACCTCGGCTTATATTTCCAGAGTTGTCTGGGGATGCGGCAGTCATCCAATCGGCATAGATGTTTCCACCTATTCACAACGTCGTTGCTTGAATTATAAACTGTAGCCCAAGTATTCAAAATCGCTGGAACTTGTTCCAGGACAGTACCATCTATAAGAATTTTTCCCCCTTACGGGATCAGTTCCACGAAAAGCCATCACCTTAGTCTTATGTGTGGATATTTGCAATCCAGAGTCCTTGTAGATTCGATTTAACAAATGTATACCCAAGTTACATTCATTACATTACAAATTTTTCATTCAAGTTAAAAACTTGTAACTTTCCTCGTATGGCCTTATTCTTTATACGATCGAGTTTAGAACACTTGTTAACTTTCCTTGAGCACGCCATTTCCGAGGCCTGTATTTTACCGTCTTGTTTCTTGTATGTGGAATCTTTTGGCAATTTCTGGCGTTTCACCTCCTGTGTTTCTCACTGTTTTACACAAACATTTCACTTTATGACAGCTATCAGAGAGCCTTATCATTAAATTTTTGTTTAGAGAAATTTACATTCAATTAAAGTTGTGAAGAGGCGGACAAAATGCACACTGCCAGTTTATAGAATTCATAAGTTTGCCTCAGCTTTCATTGTGCATATTTGAGTTAATAAAATTTTGAAAAACATAACTGTCTTTTAAGCGAATTAAATAATAATAGCTACGACATTGGGCATAAAGATAATTTAAAATTTTCCAACCATTCTACCATTAACATTTTAAAACGGGATTAAGTGATGCCAGTACAACGGAGAGGGCGGTGTCAGTATGTCGAACTGAGGACGGTAAAGTATTTTGTAGCAGAATTAAGTTATTTTTTGCAAAGAGATTGTTTTTATTTTGTAAATGAGCTTATTAACCCTATTGTTTGAAAATTAAAATTTTAACATAAAATGTATATACGACTAAATGGAGTCATTTGTAAAAAACAACGGTTAATAACGTTATTCTAATTCTAATTGCTTCACCTCAGCGTATACAGCCCTATTAAACTTTATTTTTGTCTTTTACGTATTGTTACAAACATCGGCGCCAAGAGAAATGGATCCCTTTGTTAGATGGGGAGTTGGATTACCTGGTTAACTGGCTACAAAATGTATTCTCTTGAGACAAGTCACGTGACAAAATATAGGAGGCATTTAGTTTCTATTGGGGGCTTAGTACACGAGTTGGGGGGGGGGAGTATTAGACTAGCTCGAAGGTTGGATTCCCCATTTTCTTAAGAACAAATGAGATGTTCAAAATTGTTCCCATATAATCATCATCATCATCACCTTCTTAACGGTTTTAGGCACTAGCGGCCTGTTCCTATTCCACAGTCCACCTTTTCTCAGGCCTACAAAGTTTTCTTCTGCCTCTAGGGTTGTAATCTTTCGCTATCTTTGGTATTCTACATTCTTCCTTTCTAGCTATGTGTTCAATCCATTTTCTTCTGTATTCTTTAATTCTTTCATTAACTGCAAAAATATCTAAATCGCTTCTTATCTCATCATTTATTACATGATCTCGTCTATTACATCTTTTAACTGATCTCAGAAATTTCATTTCTGCTGTTTGTAACTTCTGCTCATCTTTTTTCTTTATGACCCAAATTTAAGAACCATATAGTAGTGTAGGTATTGCCATTGTTTTATAAAATGTTATTTGGGTTTCTTTTCTACATTTATTTCCCAACGTTCTCCAAATCGTTCCACACATTCTTGTGAAGTTCGTCACTTTATTTTCTATATCTCTATCTTGATCATAAGTAATGTCACGTCCAAGATAGTTGAAATGTCTTACTTGTTCTAAGCATGTGTTGTCTATGCATATTTTGGTCAGAACCGGTTCATCTCCTATAAAGGCCGTTTTTTTTTTGTCTTTGATTCAGATTTCTTACAGTTATAGCCTATTCTTTTCCTGTTTTATGTAAGATGTATATTGCTCGCTGCAGATCGTATTCTGAAGTGGCAAATATATAGTTTGGTCATCCGCGAAGAGAATGGTTTTCAAGCTTTCATTTCGGTGAAGTTTAATACCGTCGGGGGATTTCGTTTCCACTATTTTAGGAGATCCCTATATAATTATTTCAAGAATTACTTATAAGCCTTATTTTAACTCGCGCGACTGGCTTAGAAATAGGCCTACGATGAGTGATTATGAAATTTCACTGAAATTTTTAATTGCTCTGGAGAAGGAATGACCCCCCCCCCCTGATCCCCTCCACAGTTACGCTACTGTCCTCGGATGATAATAGATGGTTGAAACGTAGTGCTTGCTACACTACCTTCCTTGTATTAAGAACGCTTCACATAAGACAGCCTATCCACCTTAACTTCAAACTGTTTATGTCGTAAAAAAAGGAGACAAGTAGTTTCTTGACAGCTGTGGTTAACTACAAGGGGGATCAACCCGCCCGCAGAGCTACTAACAAAATTTTTTTTTTTTTTTGAAACTGGTCTAAAAGACCAACCATCAATTTACATCTAATGTTATAATTTAAGTTACTTATACAGTCACCCACTGGTGTACTATATATTACTTTCTAGATTTCTGCACACACTGCACTACACTAATTCAAAAGTTTTAGTTCTCTTCAGCCTTCTCACTGTATTGGTGTTGTCAAGCAGTTGAATAGCTTCTACATTGATATGCTGGTGTAGTCTAGATTCGTGCTTTGCAGCAAACCTTTTAATTTCACTGGTGACATCAGGGATCCTAAGATCTCGATGTATATCACTATTTCTGATGTACCATGGAGCACTTACCATGTTCCGTAGCACTCTATTCTGGAAGGTTTGAATACATCTAATGTTCGTTTCTTTCGCACAACCCCACAGTTGAATTCCATAAAGCCAAATTGGTTTCAGAATTTGGTTATACATCAAAATTTTGTTGTGTATTGACAACTGAGAATTTCATCCCAAGAGCCAATACAGTTGTCTATATTTGAGACCAAGCTCCGCCCTTTTTTTTCTGATGTGCTCCTTCCATCGTAGCTTTGTATCTAGGGTCATCCCCAAATATTTGGAACTGTCTGCGCATGGTACTACAACACCATTTAAGGTAACTGGAAGACTGTTCTCTATCCTTTTGTTTGTAAAATTGATATGGACAGATTTCAGTTCATTAAGCTTAATTTTCCATTTCCCAGTCCACTGCTGTATCTGATCACTAGCATCTTGAAGCATGTTGGTAGCTTCACCTAAGGTCGAACCAATCGCCATTATAGCTGTGTCATCAGCGAAAGTAGCAACAGTCACACTCTCTGGCTGTGGCAGATCACATGTAAACAACAAGTAGAGGATGGGCCCCAAAACACTCCCTTGGGGCACACCTGCCCTCACTTCTCTTAGCTCAGAATAGTCACCTTCCTATTTGACTCTAAATAATCTTTCCGATATATATGATTTTAAGACATCAGCATATTGTTTTCGTAGCATTTTATTAAGTTTATGTATTAAACCTTTATGCCAAACTTTATCAAAGGCCTCAGCCACATCGAGGAAGATTGTCGAGCAGATTAGTTTTTTTTCTAGTGCTTTTTTATTGTGTCTGTTATTCTATGTACTTGGTCTATTGTGGAATGTTTTTGTCTGAACCCGAATTGATGATTTGGTATCAGCTTTTTTCTCTCTATTACTCGATTTAGCCTTTGCAACAGAAGTTTTTCAAAAAGCTTTGATATAGTTGGCAACAGTGATATGGGCCGATATGATTTGGCCTCATTTGGCGGTTTGCCTGGTTTACGTAGCATAATAACTTCTGCCACCTTCCAGACACTAGGAACATGCTTTAGCCTAAGTGCCGCATTGAATAAATATGTAAGCATAACAATCCCTTTCTTAGGTAACTGCTTTAAGATCTCACCTGTAATGAGGTCAAAGCCAGGTGATTTTCGGGGGTTCAAGTTTATCTTGATCTCCTTAGCTACCTCTTTTGGAGTGACCATTGAATGTCCTCCTCTTCATGATTTGTGTCTTCATCTAACTCTGTATCAGACTGGGTATTGTTTGGCTTAAAAATGTCAGCTAGATGTTCAGCAAACGCTTCAGCTTTTTCTTTATTATCTCTAGCCCATGTACCGTCGCTTTTTCTAATAGGTGGTACTTGAGTGATCGACCTTTTAAGCTTCCTCGTTGCTTTCCACAACGAGTACTCTGTATCTGCATCTGCTGTTAGATTTTCCAAATAGGAAGCTATTGATGCTTCTTTTAACTTCTGTATTACACGCTTTAGTTGTTGCGATTTGTTGTTAAGTACAGTTTTATCATTTGGGTCACGAGTCTGTTGCCATTATCTTCTAGCTCGCCTCTTTTCTTTGACAAGTTCTCTGATCTCTCTAGGATAGTTGTTACCAACAATTCCATGGGTGATTTCTCTCGTATTGTTCCAGGCTGTAGTTTGAATATTATAATTAAACTTCTCGCCTTCTATTTCTAATTGCTGCTTAGTTCTCAACTGAACATTTAGTTGTATCTTGCCTTCAAGTTCTAATTTGAAGCTTTCCCAATCAGTAGTTTTGTTAACTAGGCTTGGTTTGTTTACTTTTTTTATTATCCTTTCACTCAGCGTCAGGATTACTGCTGAATGATCAGAGTCAAGATCAAAATTCTCCTCGATATCAATAAAGTTCTGCGAGACCCTCCTTGATATGAAGAAATCTAATAGATCTGGAATTTTATTAGGATCTGTAGGCCAGTAAGTAGGCTTGCCTGTACTGTGGAAGCTACAACCTGTTTCTTGTATTGCTTTATTAAGCTCGCTGCCTTTAGTTGTTGTTAATCTGGATCCCCAATCTACATGTTTGGCATTGTAGTCTCCGCCTACAATGAATCTCTCACCTAGGTGTAATATAAATTTCTTGTAATCTAACTCCTTTAGGTTGTGTCTTGGAGGACAGTATATCGCACCAACGATTAGTTTTTGCTTGGTGGATTTGATTCCAACTACAGTGAGTTGGATTTCTGCAGTCTGAAGGTGACACTCCTCATAGTGGTTAATCTTATTCTTAATAATAATAGCACTACCTCCTTTGGCTTTATTATCCGGATGAATTGTTTGATATATCTGGTATCCATTTATTTTTAAGCATGACTGATTTGTTAAGTGTGTCTCTGATACTAGACATATATCAATGTCTTGTGCCTTGAGGAATAATTCTATTTCTTGCTTTCTGTTCTGGATACCGGTGGCATTCCAGGTAGCTATCCTTAGGTCTTTCTGGTCCATTGATTAGTTCTCTGTGGGATTGTGCCCGGATTTCTGGCTTCTAATCTATCTAGTCTATCCATGACTATTTTCATCATGTCCATCATATTCTGCATCATTTGCACCATTGATGAATCATCATTTTGAACTAAAGTCTTGTTAGCTTTAACTGCTTGAGCAAAGGACATTTCACTATTGATTTTATTAGCTGTGAAAGTTCTTGGTTGAGGTTTTTTAGGTCGTCTCTCACTTATTAAATTATTGCGTCTTATTTGAAGTTCACGTGCAACCAAACAACCCCTGTAGCTAGCAGGATGTGCTTCTGCACAATTTGAACACTTTGCTGGCACATCTCGTTCTTGCTGGCAATCGATAGTCCTGTGATTGCCTGCACATTTTACACAGATAGGTCCATGTTGGCAATACTTATGAGTGTGACCATATCTTTGACACCTTTTACACTGTGGTATCAGTTTGTTACTCCTGAGAGCTTCAATTTTTATTTTCATATGACATAAATATTGAATATCAAATATTTTTTTTATATCCTCTGATCTATCAAACGTTAGCATAAATAATGGCAAATGTATGATTTTTTCCTTGCCGTCAACTTTAGTCTTTCTAATTTTATTAACTACTTCAAGGACTTTATATCCTCTATTCAATAACTCCTCTTTAATCTCTTCTGATTTGCATGTTGGATGCAAGTTACGTGCCATGACTCTTATTGGTCTGGTCTGTTTATTTTCATAAGTATGCCATTCCAACTTACTTTCTTTTAGGAGTTTTGTCAGTTCTCTATATTCCATTTCTGTGTCTACATTAATTTTCAGCTGATTGTTGTTCATCATGCTGGTGTTAAATTTCAAATCTTTTGATTTCAGTTTCTGACTTATTTCTATATAATTTTCCACATTGCTCAGTATCACTGGCGGTGGCTTAGCCGATTTTTTTACATTTTCTTTTTTGTTTATTGGACTGGTTTTCGGTATTTCTGGTGATTCCATAGTTTTCCTTTTACGTTTTTTATTCTTTTCCAGTATCCAAGCAGTTTCTTTGGCCACGATTTCTTCCTCTTCTTCCGAGTTGGCTGGACTATAGGATACCCTAGGCTGTAACTTCTTGATTTCTTCCTGTAGTCGTCTGATTTCGTTATAAGCAGAATTAAGCTGAGCCTGCAGTCTGCTTATTGTGTCCTCTGGGACTTCCAGTGTTGGTATCTGTGAGTTTTGATTTTCCAAACTACAGTTTATATTAGTTGGCGGAGACCTTGCCACCAACGAACCTTTTCTAAACGGATCCTCACCAAGCAATAGCTGGCCTCCCCCAGAATCCATGGGGCCGACCTCCGAAGAGGGTGGTTTTACCAGGTTTTTACCTGGTCTGCCACCTGGTGTAGTCATTCCTTTTTTGTGTTCTCCATTGCTTTAATGTTCATCCAATAAGTACAGAGTAATAGAAATATGAAACTGAAAGACCCCTAGCCCTCGGTAACCTAATAGCGTCAGGGTCGGAAAGAACAAGAGTTGACCAAGAGAGGCCAGACAGAAAAGATAAAAGAGAAGGGGTCTTACTCAAAGTAAGTATAGTGTGTGGATGATAGACATTTGCATTATATGGCGTATTTTAAGGTAAAGGCAGCGAAAAATGCCTTGGGTGCCTTGGTATCGGATGCTGCATGTACTGTGTAAGATGGGGACTATGTTGATAGGCATACGAGTTAGGATCAATTGCAGGTGGGTCAAATATAAGCGTATTCAAGTTGAACACAACTGTTTCCAGTTGATAACGTATACGTACACTCACGGTTTACGAGAATGGACCAGTTTTCCACGTGCCCACTCACTCAAGCACACACACACACACACACACACACACACACACACACACACACACACACACACACACACACACACACACACACACACACACACACACACACACACACACACACACACACACACACACACACACACACACGCACGCACGCACGCACGCACGCACGCACGCACGCACGCACGCACGCACGCACGCACGCACGCACGCACGCACGCACGCACGCACGCACGCACGCACGCACGCACGCACGCACGCACGCACGCACGCACTGAAGGCCTAGAAAGACACAGTATATGTTGACAAGTTGGACACACACTAACACACAATCACACACACACACAGCGCACGCACGCACTGGAAGTCTAAACAGACACAGTATATACAGATTAGATAAATGTTAAACTAAGATGATAAACTATATTCATAAACATAACAAAACAATAACACAAGAGATAACGGAGCACAAACTTATAACCGCACTCTACGAATGCACGACCGATACTAGTAACAAATTCATCGGAATTCCATAATCACTGCAACGTAGGCCTATTTATAAGCCAGTCGCGCGTGTTAAAACGTAGCTCGTAAATCTTGTTCCTCTGATAGTTCCTGTCCGTTTCGGATGTTGGATATCATACAGACTATTTTAATTTCTTGGATTTCGTTGTCCATGACGTGTCCGTTACTTAACTAAAAATCACTATTACATTAACGACTCGGAACACTAGGTTTTTTTTAAGTAAAAGCATAAAGTTTTACCTTATAGCCTGAACCGGTTTTCTCCTTTAAAAGGCTTCTTCAGAGGCTGCCGCTGGTAGCGCTGTCCGTCTTGTTGTGGGTGACGGAATCGAATTTCAATGTCAAAAACAAATAAAAACGACATCCTAAACGAACAGACACAATTCAAATCACACGCATTATTCGAACATATCTCAACCCACACACACAGCATCGATCTTTCGAAATTCGATTCCGTCACCCACAACAAGACGGACAGCGCTACCAGCGGCAGCCTCTGAAGAAGCCTTTTAAAGGAGAAAACCGGTTCAGGCTATAAGGTAAAACTTTATGCTTTTACTTATAAAAAACCTAGTGTTCCGAGTCGTTAATGTAATAGTGATATTGACTATTTTAACTTTCTGTACTGCTGCACGGAATAAGTCAGTTGTATTCATGCCAAATCAGGTCCTTAAATTTCTCAGCCATGAAATTCTCGGTCGCCCAACTCCTCTCTTTCCAAGTACTTTTCCCTGTAGTATTGACTGCAATAAGTAAAATCTCTGTTCATTTCTCATGAAGTGTCCCAGATACTGAAGCTTTCTTATCTTCACTGTGTTAATAACTTCCCTTTCTTTTTTCATCTTTCTAAGAACTTCAACATTACAAGTTCTTAATGTTATGTGCTATCCATGAAATGCTCAGTATACTACGGTAAAGCCACATTTCGAAAGATTCCAATGTTTTAGTTGTGGCTTCAGTCAAAGTACAAGATTCTACACCGTGTCTCATCTTTGTATTTATAAACTGCTCATTCTAGTGTACACTGCTCTTGCCTTTATTTCTTGAGAGTGGTCCCGTTGTTCATTGACTATAGTACCAAGATATGTAAATTTGCTTACACGTTCAACTGTCCTTTGGTTTATATTCAGGGTGCAGTTTGTAAAGGGTCATAAATAATTTGTAACTTGTTAAAATAAGTTAGAGTTTTCCTACTAACGACAGTCACTCAACATTTTGTAACTAACGTAAGTTGTTTGCGAGATAATTCACGTCGGTTTACTGAAAAACTTTTAGACGCAAAAATATTATATAAAATGTATTTATAAAATTATATGGGAAAGATCTTGAGTATCTTACTTGTCGTGAGAAATATAGGTAGTCCAACCTACAAGCTAGTCTAATACATCTCTAGCAACAGTTCCTAGTTTCGCCACTGCTTGACAGTATTTATCCAAATTCTACTGACGACGACGAATGGTTCTGTAATTAAATTAAGGTACTGGACTGGACTAGGCTCTGGCGCTACAGCCCACGATGAGCCTTGGCCTCCTCGACTAGTCGCCTCCAAACGTCTCGGTCCTCCAGCCTCCGCCTCCAATCCCCGATACCTATCCTCCTGAGGTCATCTTCTACGTCCTGTAGCCACCTTCTTCTAGGTCTTCCTTTCCTTCTTTGCCTATCTATTGTCCACCTAAAAATTGCTTTGGACATTCTGTCATCCTCCATGAGCATCACACGTCGCAACCAGCGGATCCTCATAGACTTGATGAACCTCACTATGTCCTCGCCATCTATCAAGTCTTCCAATTCCTTATTGTTGCGTATGACCATTCATCACTTTCCTTCACTGGTCCAAAGATATTTCTTAGAATTCTTCTTTCAAAAACTCTTAACTTATATATGTCACTGTTAAGTAGTGCCCAGCACAACTGGTATTATTAAGGTCTTGTATAATCTAAGTTTGGTTCTATTGCTGACTAAACTGAATCTGAAAATTTTCTGGTGGGCATAAAAAACTTAAATTAATACACAGTGAAAGAAAAACCGAGTAGTTTCTGTAGTTTACTTCGAGTAGAGACTGAATATGGCTGTAGGAATAACCACATATGAGTCGACAAATAAAAAGGGATTATGGAACTTTATTAAGACATACTGTGGATAAACTTATAAAATTGCAAAGCTGAGTTACAGGTTATTCGTAAACATGAATACTGTAAACCATTTCGAGACGGGAGTGTGTGTGTGTGTTATAAGTCTTTCTACTCGGAACACTCGAGGTAACTTGTGCTAAGTGTTTAAAGCATTTTAAATGTCTCTCGGGGCGCAACGTATAAAAACGTAAAATATGTGTTTTACGTTTGCATGAAATATTTTAAAGAAACCCATTTACTATCCGCCGAACGGTTGAGTGTATATTAACGTACGCTCAGAATAAATTTGAAACATTTTGTGAGCACACTCGTATTTTATACCGGAAGAAGACGCGCCGGACTGAACGCTGCCCCTGTGGCCGTTACACACACACACACACTCACACACACAATTTCTTCCTTCTCTTACCGTAGTATCATGAACCTTGGTTTCCGGCAACATGTTTATAGCCAAAGCACTTTCCACTGAAAACTGATCCTGATGTATGTTTATACGGAGCGAAACATTTTTCCATGTAATTTGACGTGTCATCAGCGACGGGTTGTAACACCAGTCTCTTACTGCAGATTCTTGTTTTGTGTGAAAACTTAACGTGACATTAACTTAACATTCACTATTATTTATTTCGTTATTCATTGTATGTTTATGATTAATCCATTTCTTGATGACAGTTTACGACATTAGTTTTTTTTTACACATATTCAGGGTTTTTGACCTGGCTTATAGTGCGTCACACAAGATGTAAGTCAGCAATATGCTTAACGACATCTCCACATCCTATTACAAATGTAAAGTTTGTCAAAGTTAACCTAGCCTGATTCAGTATACTGTTTCCGTTCTTAGGTTAATCCTGATGTAAACAAACCCACGTGTCTCATCTGAAACGCTATTGGTCAGGGGCGTTGACACTGTTCACACAGTAATGTGTTACGCGCATGAACGGAATGTCTGTACAGTCATGTGAGTGTTGTCATAACTACGACAAGTGGTTTTTGAATTCGTTTTATCATCTTTATGAATACATAGTAGAACTTTGTCGCTGCTAGCAAAAAAAAACGTAAATTTAAAAAGTTTTTAGAAAATGATATTGCCGAAAAATCGGGGCATGCCGTTTTAAGACTTTATCCTTATCATTGTATTCTGAATCTCATTGAATTAGTATGGTGCCAGATGGAGGATATGTTGTCCGTCACAACACAACATATAAGCTGCACGATGTAAACCAACTGATAGAGCAGGCGATAAATGAAATAACGATGAACAAGTGGAGTCGTTGTGTCGAGCATGTGTTCAAGGAAAAAGATAAGCTTATGGGAATTCGACCAAATTACCGACGCCGTCGTGGACAATCTTATCATTAACACTGCTGACTCAAGTGACGATTCAAGTTCCGACACAGACATATAAGGCATTAAATTACTCTCTGACAGCAACTGATAATACACAGTACACTGGTAAGTAATTATCATAGCTTCTATTTTCGCTTTAAACATAGGCCTACTTTATTTTATTTTCTTACGATATTCAAACAGTAAATAAAAAAAGCCATTAACTCTGCGTGTCATAAAATACCGGTATATCATTGTCGGTCTGACACAGTCACACAAATATTACTTTGGTCCGGAATGTAAAAATTATCACAATTTACATGTGTTCATACAGTATCAACATTATATGTACCCTGTCTGTACTACTTCTGTCAGTGTGGCACGCCTCTAATTCAAGGTTTGACAATTCTA
The DNA here is from genome assembly GCA_034769895.1 of Magicicada septendecula. Classification (NCBI taxonomy): domain Eukaryota; kingdom Metazoa; phylum Arthropoda; class Insecta; order Hemiptera; family Cicadidae; genus Magicicada; species Magicicada septendecula. The sequence goes on along the minus strand of CM068367.1, from coordinate 64,136,017 downwards.
ATTCAATAGGTTTGCAGTAGTTGAGGGTCGGGTACACAGTCGGAGACGGCGGAGTTGGTTACTGTAGTGGGAGTGGTCTCCGTTCCCACACGTTTACGTCAACTGCGGACAGTTGTCGTGTTGCTTGCGTGCGAGCTATCTGCTCACGTCAATTGTAAACGCCTTCCACTAGTACTGGAAACAAGTCAACTCCAAGCACAGATTGTAAAAGTTAATCTAGCCCCTATTATTGTTCGAAGGCTTTCACGGCCGGTGTCAGTTGAAATTAGACTATCTGCCTGGCTATTTGGCCGTGGTGCGAGGTTTTCATTAAAACAAACGTTTCGACAGCACCACTGGCTGCCATCTTCAGTGGTTGTATCGAGTCAAACTAACGCGGGGTGTCGTACGTTAGGCCCACAGTACTATGGTGAAGGCTAAAGATCTCCCGCGATGTATATAGTAGTTATAGCCTGTGCTTATAAATTCATTAAGTCCCACGTAGGCCTACAGGTAAAAATTGCACCAAAAGCCAATGAGAAGAAACAAGGTGTATGTGAGGCTCGCGTCGCGCTCTGCCATAAAGTACTTAAAGAAATAATGCTTTCGCCCCGCCGATTCATTGTGATGGCAGGATGATTCTGAATCAAGACGGACTCCATATGAATGCGATGGAAGTACGCACTCATCACCGACATTGCGGGCCTAACGTACGACACCCCGCGTTAGGTTGAATCGACACATCCACTGAAGATGCCAGAAAGTGTTGCTGCTGAAACGTTTGGTTTTAATGAAACCCTTGTACCACGGCCAAACAGCCCGGCAGATAGTTTAATTTAATCTAGCCTTGGTTCAGTGGGCATGCAGTAGTTCAAGGTCGGGTACACAGTCACAGAAGGCTGTAGTTGGAGGCCACTGTTTGTAGTGTTCTCCATTCGCATATGTCTGCGTCATCCGCGGACAGTTGACGTTTTGCTTGCGTGTGCAAGCGATGTTCTCGTGTCAACCGTAAACGCCTTCCACTACTATTGGAAGCCCCAGTCCACTATATGCGTGAACTACACGAACATAACTTTGACAACCTAGGCCTATATCTCTGGTTTGTTTTCTTCAACTTCCCTAAAATGAGAAGTCATCGTCATCATCAGTAGCTCCACAGCCCACCGTGGGCCTCAGCTTACCTCACGATTTTCCTGCAGACTTTCCTGTTCTTATCCAATGTCCACCAAATTATCACTCCAACTACTATCACATCTTCTATGATTCCATCAATCCATCGTAGACTAGGTCTTCCACGTCTTCTCATTCCTTCTAGCTTGCATTTCATAATCCTCTTAAGAACATCCTCCTCCTTTCATTCTCTTTACATGTCCTACCCACCTCAGCCTAGCTATCCTAAATTGATGTCACAATATCAGGTGATCTATATAACTCATAGAGCTCTCTGTTGTACCTTATTCTCCACTCTCCACCTTCCCTAATGAGTCCATAATCTTTCCCAAGTGTTTTCCTTTCAAAAGATGCAAGTCGAAACAGGTCGCCCAGTGTCAGTAAACATGTTTCGCTTCCGTACATCAGGACCGATTTTACTAATGTTCTATATAGTCTATCTTTGGTTTCACGGTGTGGAAGTTGTGATTTATAGTATTTTATTAACCCATAGTAGCATCTATTAGCACTCTGAATTCTTTTACTTATGTCTTCGTTTATATAATTGTTTTTATTTACCATAAAGACCAAAAACGAAAAACTTGAGACCCTTTCAAAGTTAAAATTTGTAATTTTTAAATATGATGCTATTGGGTTACAAATTCTTCTACTTTTTACTATCATATATTTAGTTTTCTCCACAATTAGAAGTACGTAGACTTATATTATTGTCATTATATGTTACATGAAATATACATGCTACCAGTGGCAGCAAAATAAAGGGAGGATCCCCGCAGAGCCAAAAAGAAAATTTCAGTGAAATTAATCGCTCAACGTAGGCCTATTCCTAACCCAGTAACGTGTGTTAAAATAAGGCTTATAAATAATTTTTTATAAGTAATTACATGAAAGGCGATATCTCGTTATCCTGAGGAAAATTTGGAGTACAATCTTCAGGCTAGTCTCATCCCCGCTCCAGAAACTAGTCTCATTCTTCTCCCAAGAGCAGCTCCTAGTTATGCCACTGTTTGTTCTAGTCAGTAGATATGTCAAAAACATAGAAGTAAAAACTAATCACTTATAGAAGTAAGTCAACTAATCACTAATTACTTATAGAAGTAAGTATAATCCGTAAAACTAAGATCATCATCATCTTCACGGATTCAACCAAGGATGGTTTGTTCCGGTCTCAAATAGGCAAAGATTAGAGGTGGTCACTCCAGCGCTCAGCTGATACTGGGCGATCTTGTCGAGTATACTCATAATATTCAGTTCCTGCCGTATATCTCTGTTTCTTGTATGATCGTGGAGAGCATACCCTGCCACGTGCCTGAGAAATGTCATTTCAGCCGTTTGGATGCGATATAGTCCCAATTCTCAGACCCATAAAGAAGTGTGGGAAGAGCCATCACCTTGTAGAATTTTAGGCGTGTTCCTTTACTTGCTGACTTAAGAGTTCGCCTAATGGTCCCGAACATAAGGTTAAACTTATGCAACTTATTCACAACGTCGTTGCAATAATAAGACACACTGTAGCCCAGGTATTCAAAATTGCTAACTTGTTCCAGGACAGTACCATCGATAACAATTTTTGCCCGTACGGGATCAGTTCCAACAAAGGCCATCACTTTGGTCTTACGTGTGGATATCTGCAATCCAGACTATTTGCAGATTCGATTTAACAAAACTATACCCGTCTGAAATCTGTTTTCAGAATCCGACAGATTGCACTACCGTCGGTTTCGACTACTGTTTCAGTGTCAGACAGAAATATTCACTACTAAACTGCCTCAAATAAGGTAAAACTAAGATAGTATAGTAAAATGACAATAGTTGTCGAAAATTTGAAAGTTACAAAATCGCAGACAATGACTAATTATAATACTGACATTGTATTTCACATAACTGCCTGTCTATCGGCACGAAGTTTTTTAGAAATATATTACTGCAGTTACAGAAAGTTCCGTACGTTTTACGAAAAAAAAGGAAACGTTTTCCTACGGGTCTCCCCACAAATAATGAAATAATAATTATACGATATAGTTTGCCAACCATCAAGCTCTTTTTTTATCAAGATAAAAGAGACGTGAATGATATAACACATTAAATCAAACAACAATACGAAAAATTGTACTGTTAAAGAAAATATATACTGATGTATACTGATAAACAGTATACTGATAAAGAAAATATTTGTGTAGATGGGAATAGCAAATGGCTTGGGATTAAAGAACAGTTGAACGGTATCTCAGCTGTGATTCACAGTGTAAAGATTAACATCAAAACAAGATTTGATCAGTCAGAAGAAAAGAAGCCTTACGATGTTGAATAGTATACAGTGGAGTATGAGTATAAACAAGTAGAGATAATTGAATATCTGTGACAGTGTGGTAAGGAATATGACGTCAAATGATTCGGAAATAACATCAATAACAGAAAGCAAAATCTCTGCTGTTAAAATTGTTGTATTTAATACTCTAAGAAACGTCGGGGAATTGAAAGGGCCATACAACTGATGTGAATACAGTTACTAGAAAACATGGTAAGTTGATGGGTTTTTGTGGAGGTGACTCCATACGAGTAAAAACTGTTGTAAATGGTACCATTCTGGAGCAAGTCAACAATTATCTGGGCTGTAGTGTATCTTACATTACAATGTATGACGTGGTGGAGAAGCTGCACAAGTTTAACCATACATGTTGGACCATCAGGAGAATGCTGACATCAATGGGGAAAGAAACACGCCTAAAGTTGTTCAAGGTGATGGTCCTCCCCACACTCCTCTATAGGCCTGAGAATCGGTCTTTAACGTAAACCCAGGTCAGTCGTATTCAAGCGGCCGAAATGAGATTTCTCAGGCACGTGGCGGGATATACTCTTCAGATCGCAAAAGAAATGTCGATGTACGGCAGGAACTGAATATTATGAGGATACCTGGTAGGATTGCCCAATATCGGCTAAAATGGCTGATACATATTAACCGAATGGATGACTGCCCCATCCTCAAACAACTATGGAATTACAAACCGAAAGGATAGAGAATTACAAATAAAAGGGCGTCCGAAGAAGCTTCGGAGTGACCAACTCTACTCTATCTCCTTGGGACCGAACAAACCATTTTTTGTTTAATTTTTGTTGAAGATGATGACGACATAGTAATACGATAACTGCTTGGTTCGTCAAGCTAAAATAAAATCAAGCACAAAACTGTTCAGGAAAACCTTAAACTAGAAACCCCTGGTCAGCATTAAACACGAGGGTGGCCAGGAAAAACCTGGAGTGGGAGTGTTCAGATAGCTTTGGGGAGGGGAAGTTAACAATAACAAAAAGTAGCATGAGAATAAGATTCAATGCGCGAAAGAAATCTGAGGAGAAACACTATTACAGACACTATAAACGTAGTGTACGAATGGATATATATTATAACTTAACCGAATCTCAAGGATTTGGAGTTATATGTAAAGAGTTTTGAAAATCAATGTTAAAATAAATTTAAACCGTTACAGTCACGCTGCGTGCAGTAGCGAGCGTTCAAATGAATTGTATAGCGACCAACGGCAGCGTCCGGTGGCATTACGTAAACCACATACAGTTATAACAATTAGGGATACGCCCTAATTTTAAATTATTAATATTTCGGAAACCGATAAATATAGGCAAAAACCAAAATAGCCAAAATGTTTGCCGAAATATTAGTGTGCAAATTTCAGTTCATATAATTAAAGATTAAAAGAGATAATTAATTTTATTTAATAACTCCCCTAGTGAGTGAGCTACGGGGTAGAGCTTTGAATATGTCATAGTCATAAAAATTACCAATCAGATGTATATTCTAGAATAAGCATAACTTGGCTTGCAGCCAAGATAATTGCAATACAAATTGCAACAAGACATCCTGTCCGACATTTGAAATCCGGTGTTTTTTTTTTCAGAATATTAAGACTAATAACAATTCTCAAACTGTGAGAATTATTTTCGTTCACACAAGTGAGGTGAGTTGAATTACAAGGAGAAGGGGGGTGTCTCAGCCAATCAAATTATTCTAAAAATTTGAACGAACCGTTAGATTCGGGCTGAACACAGACACTCAACTGTAACGACTCGACCTGTGAAGACGTATACTTACGATACTGTTATTTTTTTTCAACAAATAAGCGTACAGCTCAAAACATTAACCTGTTGACTTACGCATGTAAAGAGATCAGTTATATAATACGTGAAGACACATCGAGAGTACAACAGAACGAGGCCGTCTAGTACGTGGTACAAGCTGAAGAATTGACGAAGCGGAGCGCAACCCAAGGCGAGATACACACACCAGGAGTGCAGCGTATACCGGACCGAGGGGCCTGACGCAGTTGCAGCAGTTAAAACCACAGACGTTAAGCCATCAACAGTTGCAGAAGGAGCTGAGTGTTGCTGATTCCCGAACTCTTAGCCGTGGAACCCAAGACGCAGAGGAAATCATCGCCACTAGCAGATTGGACCAGGAGAACCAAGGAATCCCGGGAGCACCTCATCACGATCTTCAGAACAAGGGAAGTCAAATATAATTTATAACTTTATAAACTTCTCAAAAGCTTATTCTTTTTCTTTTAAATCATTGTAAAACTAAATTGATGCAGATGCCAATAAAACAGAGACTCTAGATTAATAAGATACATTCATACTGTGATAATCTGTATAACACGTATAAGCTTAAGTAATAATCAATAGATAAGAATTAGACGTATATAACAACCGCTATATAAATACTAACATTGAATTACTTAGAGATCTATACTGCAGTATACGTGAAACAATCACAAGTAAATGAAAGCACGTTGAACTAGATTCACAGCTAACTTATTTTTCAGAGTATTTAAATCATCTAAAGTAATAAAATCCGTACGAAAGTACAAAAGAATTGAAAATTCCATAGATTAAATTGTTTTAAAATTAACTTCTTGAAATTAATGAAAAATATAACTCGTATCAATTGAAAATAATAAGCTCGTCTTCTGAATGCTAATACCCATTCAGAAAACATCGTAAAAGATACAAATTACTGTTTAGTATGTAAGGATTGCTCTAGTTATAAGATTTTCATACATATGTGCTATCAGAGTAATAAACTCAAATTTTATCCACCACCGTATTTTTATTGCTGTACTACAAAGCCTACCAACATCACAAAACTATTCAAAATAACTATAACAGTACTTTGCACACTTGAATTAACCCTACTTGCGAATTCAAAACACAAACTCCTACGCCCTTAGTCGGAAGAAGTCGCAAGAACGCATAGCAGGTAGGTCACTTCACAAAACAACCATTTATCTCCTTATATTGATAAAATAAATATAAGAGCAAGCAAAGAACTTTATAGTGTATATATATATATATATATATATATATATACATTTTGCTGTAATTAGCTATCTGTTTGGTAATTGCCCCTCTGTTTGGGCGATAATTACGCGTTGTCTAATTATTTTGGTATGTGTATAATGTTTAATGTGTTGTTTGTATTAAATATGTGATCATGAAGACTCTATCTCAGGGCAGACAACTAATATTTCTATTTAGGTTATTTAATATTGTAAGTAATTAATTATTTTCTTTAGTCAGTGCCAAATAACTATAGTTAACAAAATTTTAATAAATAATATTGAGATAATATACCGTATGAATACTAATCGTTTGAATCCCCGCTCTTCCAAACTGCGCCGGCTTCAATTCTCGTACTGTTGTAGTTCACTTACAATTTGTCAACAGCGTAGAGGTCGCTCCGAACAGTATTAACCTTGTTCATACAATTCGTTCCACTATTTGCTAGTAAAATATGTTATTTTATCCTCTTCTTTGTGTATTTAAGTGTTAATTAATTCTTGGTATTATTATTCGTGTTTTAGTAGAAGTTCTTGTGTTACGTATCTTAATTATGTTAATTATTTCACTTCGTGTGTGTGTGAATTGGACGACTAGGCTTCATGCAAGTTTGCTTTTATTTCAATTTGGGATTACAACACCGATCAGTAGTAGATTACCTTTTGATGATGGTACTGTGAATAATTTACATTAAACCTTTAATAGCATTCCTCATTAAACTTCTTTTAATTATAATATTTTACAAACTCCGTTACAAATTCAGAATAGGTTAGATTTATTTGGTCTATTGTCCCAAGATTCTTTACAAGATTAATTCCTTTCCTTTTAAATTACTTTTACAGTCCTCAATTCTTCTTATTAATTTATAATTGGGATATAGCTCTCTCTCTGATATGTGTGTAGTATAACCAGTGGCGAAGTTACATGGAGGCAACTGAGGCAATGCCTACCCTAAAAATTCTGTAGAATAAAAATTATAAATACGTATGAACTACGTAACGTAAAGATTATACATTGTTACTGTGACTGTCGAATTTATTAAGCCGAAATGTGCTTTACCGAGCGACCGCTAGATGGTGACAGGTGAGATTCGGCATAAAGCGAATGAGGCAACGTGAACTTGCCTCAGCGTTTTTTGTATACATCGTATGTAAGCAATGTTCGGACGTGATGGGAAGTGCGGGGGAGGGGATTGTACCGTGCTGTACACATAGAGCGTTGAGGCATGTCTCACTTCTATGATGCAAACAGTTAAGTTAAAGCCCGCTGTGTTGTTTATAAGTGTGCTTATTTTATGCGGTTATTAAAAGTGTGCCGGTTATTCCGCTGAACTAACAGATGATCAAGATTGTTTTTTGAATTGTTTGTAACATTAAACATATAATATATAGAAACTAATCACGTTTAAAAATTTGAAGTTCAATCAGATGTATTATTGTGTATGACTTATACAAGGATTGTTCAATAGAAACACGTTTAGAGCTGTAAAGCATTTTTTATTCAACGATTTTAAAAGAAGTCTCCATTAACATTAAGAAATGAGTCCCACTCTTGCAGTAATCTGTAGATTCCCTGCTAGTAAAATTCTTTACGGCTGTTTGCGGAACCATTCGCTAACAGCAAACTCTACTTCAGCGTCTGATTTGAACCACCGTCCTTTTAGTGATTCCTTAAAAAAAATTTAAGGTAAGATTTTGCCTACCCATTCATTAACTACTAGCTTCGCCACTGAGTATAACACTTATTTCCAGACTTATTTTAAATATTACAGGATCTCTCTCTCTGATGTGTATAATATTAAATATGAAATTAGACTTTCTTCTTTTATTATTTATACAAATTTAATTCTTCTTAATAAATTTTCAGTATGTTACATAAACTCTCACTGAAATGTGTATTCTATTAATACTAAAATTAGACTAAATCAAATTTTTCTTACATTTAAAACAATCAAATTATAACCATTCACCTTGGCCTTGGTGATACGTCATTAAATTTGTCACATACTTTCATAATGCTCCTCTTAAACAACTATAATGTTACTGATTATTGTTATTACATTTCTCTGACTTTTTACATTACTGTACTCATCTTAATTTGTCTTTATTATATTATTAACATTTTATTTTATTTTAATGTTTATCTAATTTTATTATAATATCTTATAATTGTCATTAATAGTACAACATATATTTTCTTCACTCTGTGTTGTATCATACAATTCCAATACATTAGATTACCTCTATGTTTATCATTAATAATTAATTAGTTTTTGTTTACAATTTTACTGTTTATCCAAAAATATTACTAGATTTATCCCTATAAATTTTCTTAAATAACTATTTTATTTTTATGTACTGTTGTCCATTTTTACAGCAGTACAATATATATCATAGCCGTTAGGATTACAATGAATAGAGTTCCTTTTTTTGTCTTTCTCTGCGACTGCTAATGACCAACGGATACCACTAACCTTATATGTCTGTCTAAACAAATGTTGTGACTGAATTGAATGGAAGTATAATTACGTTCATTAACTCACCTGTTATTATTTTCTATCGTAGTGCTGTAGTCGTGAATCAGCTGTTTTGACGTAATCAGTGTTAATGTTACAAACATTCCTCACTAATGAAACGTTCACTTTGCTTCTATTCTTTTGTTCTGTTCTTAACCCACTATAATAAATTGTTTGAAATCACCTTGTGTATTTACCGCTAATGACTGCGCAGTAGGCAACACTGCAAATAGATTAATAACTCACTTTAAAAATTTAAAAACAGATACTACATTATTTATAAATTACATTTATACTTTATGTTATGTGTCCGCAGGCGAGCAGAGAGGCTATGACAGTTAGTAGTACGTTGTGTAGGTAATGCACATGCATTATAAAATTTAATAAACTAATTAATTAATTTTATAAAATTTAATGTGGATCTATGTGCTTCCATGGCACTGAGACCCCGTCTGATGACGACAAATCATACTTGCGCATGGCCGGCTCTAGTAGGAGGCCGGAACATTAAACGTGGCAAGACTGGAACCAGCTGGTATTTTGAGGCCCACTAGACGATCTCTTAATTTATGTATTTCAATTATCAAATCGCGTCAGTTTTAATTGCCGGTTAACAGCAGTTTTATAATTCTTCACTTTTTGCAAATTAAACGTTTATTATGTAAAATACTGTTACATTATTTAAGAAGTATAATAAGTAACTCATTCATATGATACGAATTAAACAATTCAAACAAAATGAATTCATTAGGCCTAACACTAATTCACTAATTTCTTCAACTTAAACGTATAGTACTAAGTGCGCACAGACCTATAATTTAGATGTAGCTACAGATAGGCCTACTCATGATTTTAGTAATGCTATGAAATTAAATCAAAATGTTACATGTTGACTTTAGCTGTTTGATTACGCTATGCTTATAGGCCTCAGAAGCAACGTTGCCACGTTTTATGTTCTGGCCTTCTACTAGAGCCGGCCATGACTTGCACAAAACTGACGTAAACATCAACTCACAAGGCGAGCTGTCGGTGACGCAAAGCTTCTTCGGACGTCATCCCAAAATTAAATCCATAAATTTATGGATTATTTATTTATCAGTGATCAATCGGTGGATGTTTCGTGTTAGAATTTTTCATTACGCCAGATTTGTCGTAGGCCTCCGTTGTAAACACTGTTTTTTGTCACAAGGGCATGATTCATACTTTTCACTTGGCCAAAAAACACTAAGGAGTAAGGTAGGGAAGGCGAAAATTTCAGTTCATTTTCTTCATCCTCTCTTTTTCAGCGAGTTAGGTTGGTAGGACTGGACTGTGGAGGCAGGCGCATCACGTGGTAGTAACGCCAACCGCCAACTCAGTTTTCATTGTGACTTTGGTGAAAGTTGTGTGTTTCCTGCACTGACCAAACGGTTGTCGGGGTTTTTTTTAAATCTCGATTATAATCATATTTCAATAATTGTTTTAGATCAATGATGACACCTGGAAACTGAATAATAAAGAAGATATGATACGGGCAGTAATTGGTGTGATAACGAAGAAAATGGGCTACAAGACAGCAAGCAAACACTTTAACGTCCCATAGGCCACTCTGAAGAGCTACATCAAAAGGAAGCAAAAAATGCTGTAGACTTAATCAACAACAATAAATTGTAGAAACCTTTCTTCGTCGTCAATAGAAGAAAAATTATTTCCTACGGTACAAAAATGAAAATGGACGGTTTGACTGTGTAAAATTTGCACCGACTGGCATACCAGGTTGCAGTTCATAATAATGAAATACCCTTCCTCAATAGAACAGAATGTAACTGGCCGTAAATTGATACGGGTTCCTGTGCCAAAGACACATTAATTTGTTATCAAGGAAGCCTCAGCCGTCAGAATCCAAGTGTTTAATCAGAAGCCCCCATAGGTGGGAGGCGTGGGGTTAACATTCCCTGATGGCAAGAAGAAAGGGCCTATACCGCAATCCACGGCGGCTTCCGACTTCTGCCATGTCCACCTGACACACACCGCCTCATCTTGGAGCAGGGGTAAACCGGTATTTCGCTAGATTGGGGCTGACGTTAAATGGGCTATTGTGTTTACGGCAGCTTCCATTATTCTGAGTCTAGTTGACACTGCTGTAGCCTGCACACGACTTGAATTCGGGGAGAGGGGAGGGTGGCTGGTTTTCTGGGTATCCACGAGGCCTCCGCTGAGCAACGTTATGTGTTGTATCAACAGTTTGGTTTTACATGCTACAGCGGCGAAGCGCATTGCGGTATGTGTTCTGCGAACGGGAACCATGGTTGGCTCGTCGCTCACAGAAGCTGCGGGTTACAACTTCTTTCCAGTGGAACTAAGTACATCAAACGCAGTGAACCCTATTAACGCAGCCTGTAGCGTATCCCTATTCTGGTGAGGGAGGGCTATTCAAGGTAAGTCGCTGTGTATCAGGCTGAAACACGCCAGGTGGGCCTGGGGCTACACGCTTTGGTAGGTCGGAGTTGGTGCTGTACCGCATGATTACCGGCGGCTACTCCCTCCGAAACACCTAACCTGACACTCCCTTTTTGGGCGCGTGGTTAAACCGATTTTCAACGGAAACGGGGCTGATAATCGGAACAAAGCATGCGTCCAGCGTTCGGTGGCGCACCCCGGAAAGCCTAACTGGCACTGCTGCAGCCTGCACACGACTTCAGTTCGGTGGGGGGGGGGATGGCCTCCACCGTCCGCTTTTCTGGGTATCCACGCGGCCTCCTCTGAGCAACGTTATGTGTTGTATCAACAGTTTAGTTTTATATGCCAATGCGGCGAAGTGCATTAGTCTCCTTGTAAGGAGAGGGTTTCATCCGACATGAAGAGCGGAGAATTTACCGGCCGTTCTCTAGTAGGCTAGTTAGTGGAAACCAAAGGGCTTTCGGAGTTGATATAGATACATGCTCGAGATACAGCAGTGACACCAATTCACTCCCTGCATTACATGTTTGCTAAGAAAAATATGCAGAAATATTTTAGTATTTAGCTAATGAGAGTTTGGTAAATTAAATTAGGCCTATATCTCAGTGGAAGTGTTCAGCGTTGTCTCATGGGCAGGGCTGACATTTCAGTGGTGCAACGTAAGTGACACGAGCAATAGGCCACTTGATTTTCAGCATGCGCCTGTAGCACCATACCTCAAATGACTTCAGTTTCCTCTTTTCCTCAGCACCCAGATCCCAAGTTTCATAACCATACTTCATACGTTTGCTTTACGAAATCTTTCCCTAATTTCAAGACTATAATTTTTGGAAGTTAAGATCCTTTTCCTCTGTCGAAGGTGCTTTTTGCTTGGACAATCCTGCTTCCAACTTCTACTTTAGTCCGGCCATCTCTAGTTATCTTTCTTCTAATTGAATTCGTGAATGAATTCGTCTTCACGTTGCCAGCCCAAATTTAGGTGAAAAATGTGAAAAATTAATGTTAATATAATATAACGTTCTAAGGCTTTCACGGCTGGCTTCAGATGTATTTGAAATATCCAAACGTTTCAGCAGCACTACTGGTGCCGTACGTCAGGCCGACAGTACTGTGGTGAAGGCTAACCCCGCGTTAGGTTGACTCGAATATCCACTGAAGATGGCAGCCAGTGATGCTGCTGAAACGTTTGGTTTGAATGTAAACCTTGGACCACGGCCAAACAGCCCGGTAGATATTTCAAATACATAATGTTATATAAGTTTAGTTGAAGTGACTGGATTT